>NW_010581232.1:26674-67780 GCF_000705375.1 Tinamus guttatus | reverse complement strand
GTCCACCCGCAGCTCTGCGGATAAAGCGCGCCGGGAGTTTGCAAGGGATGGCGGAAAAGCAGGAAAAGGAGGAGCCGGCTCCTGCGCGAGGCCACGTTCACCCGGAGAGGCCGGCACATTCCCGGCGCCTGGCTCTTACCTGCAGCGTGGTTGCCACGAAGACCCTGCATGGGGCCCACGTGGGTCGTAGGGGGAACCCTGGCCACCCCGTTGCTGGTAACCGAGGAAGCTGCCGCGGGGTTTAGGCACCGCTTCTCCGACTTCTCCCTGGAGAGGGATGGAAAAACACCATAAAGAAACAAAAACGGGCTGAACATCAACAGATCAATCACTTTTTTAACGAGACTGAAGCAGACTAAGTTCACTGAGGAGTTCATTAAAAGTCATGCTAATTTCAAATGGAAACACTTGGAAGTTTTATCACAGCTTCTTGCCAGCAGCTTCGCTGGTCTTTTTGTCATGTGAGCATTATCATCTCTTGTTATAGCAAACAGTCTGGAAAAACCTAAGATTGACAGAAAATGCTGTCAAGAAGTTTTGATAAATGGGCATGGATTTGGATTTTTTAATTGCTTTCTAAGTCACTACAACAGTTTCAGAAAAAACAGTTGCCTCTGCTCAGAAATATATATGGACAATCTGCTGCATCAGTTGCCCCAAATGGCCATTGGCATCACACGCAGAACTAATTTTTTTTATACCATTTCCACCCTGAAAATGGCTCTTCCTGAAGCTAGGGTTACCTGCTGTCCAAGTAACACTGAACCAGCCCTGATTTTCAGTGCTTTTTCCCCCCAGAATGTCAGCAAATCCACATTGTGGATGCAGATCATCTGGCAGCCCCCATAGGGCGTAAGTCCAAACTCTAAGCAGGGCCAGGCCATTATGCCAGAAACCACTAAGAACAAAAAAACCCGAAGTTCTGAAACAGGCTGAGGTACCCAGGGAGCTTGTCGACCTTCTTCGCTGCTCCTGGCTGCCCAACAAAAGTGCATCTTATCAAAGGCCTTGAACAGCAGAGTCAAACAGGGATCAAAATTATCTGGTAAGGCACTGCTGCAAGAGCTTTTCAAAGCCACCAGCCCGAGAACAAGGAAAGTGTTATCAGCTTTACAGGTGGGAACCCTGTCACATCTGTAATTGTGTGCACTGCCTGAAAAGCAAACAACACTTGGTTGGAAATGACATATTAAGAACTTAAAGCAAACGATTCTTTTTTCCACTTACTTCTCCAACTCCAGCTGGGTCTTGAGTTTCTTCTTTGCTCCCATGGTGAGAGATTCAAACTTGTTCAGATCTTCCTCAGTAAGACTCAGAAACTTTTATTAAAATAAAAGACATGTGCATTTAGTTTTACAGCCACAAAATATTATTTACATTTCCAGTAAATATCTATTCAGCAAATCATCTTTAAAGACTTTTTAAACATATGTTAACTCGAATAAGTTCTACTGCAATTTTAAATTACAGACTCGGTGTAGAATAAGAGAGAGGGAAACTTGGATGAAGGAAAGAACACCTGCAGATTGAATTTAATTAGGTATTTGCCTATATTAACATTTTGCAATAAACACAAGGTGTTTACTACAACGTAATCCATGTTTATATTAAAATACAACTCCACACTGTAAATGAGTTTAAAAATCTAGTTCAGTTAAGGAAAAAATCCTATAGTTTTCCCAGGTATGTAATTGAAACACCAAAATCAATGTGCGCTTGTATCGTCAGGCTTCTTGAAAACATGCAATGGAATTAAATTTTATAATAAGCATTAAATACAATGATGTGATAAAATATACGAATTTGCAATATAAATGAAAATATAATGAAATGAAAATATAAAATGCCAGCAAAATATGCATACTGATCCATGCATAGATTTCCTCTGTGGAAAAATGCCAGCATACTCAAATATGCACAATTTTGCTGGCTCATTTAGGGAAAATACTCTATTTTCCCTCACTGATGAAAATCAAATTGGAAAGTTCTGGTAACATAATTTACTTAAATACCTGGGATGTACTATAATCACCACAAAGCTATCCCAATTTAGTGCTGACTTAAGCCAGGCACCTTGTCCACTGGAGGGCGTGCGAGGCTAAAACACAGCAAGGAGAGGACAGGAATTCCATTTCCCAGCTGTTACAGCTGGAGCTGAATAAATACTGTACAAAGTATTTCCATCTACTCAGTCAGAATCCAGCACACATCAATAACACTCACGATTCTGGCCAAGCAAATGCACAAGTGATCATTTTTTCCATATGAATTTTTGCAGAAAGTAAAAATCTCATTATTGCGCATGCACAAACTAGTGCTCATGGCAGAAGCCTTTGTGATCCTATTTTAAAAAAATACTTTTTTCCATATGAATTTTTGCAGAAAGGAAAAATCTCACATTGCGCATGCACAAACTAGTGCACATGGGAGAAGCCTTTGTGATTCTATTTTTTAAAAAAATTAAGATCACTAAATATTATGGGAAGAAAAATTGATCAGGACACAGCAATAAAAGAGCAACAATTTTAGTTATCTACTGCACGTCAGAGGTATGAACAGGGAGTCAAAGCAGAGCTCATAAATCGACATTCTAGTTGGATGCTGGAGATCCCTTAAAAAAGTGGCAATCACCAGCCCAGGTCATGGACATAGCCCCGATCAAAAACAGGAAGGAAGTTTTCATCACAATATTATTGCTCCGAGAGAGTGCAAATCTTCACAGTGTCTGCCAGTAACTTCTGCAATTCTAAACGTGGATGTCTGCAGCGTCTCCACGCCGTACAAATATAGATATGATTTAAAAGGCAGCTTCCTTTTCCCAGCCTGGCTGCCCCCCTACCTTCTCCATCGTGAGCTGCTTGAAGACGGGGTAGTATTTGTGCAAGCGCAGCTTCCTGAGCCAGTCCAAGATCCCATTTTGCTCCTGGGTCTGGGGGGTCTGCGGGCTGGAAGACATCAGCATGGGCGAGGAGGAATCCATCTGGGCGCGATAGGCCAGCGCGGAGCCGCCGCCTCCGGAATGGGAGCAGTGTGGGAGCGCCACGGGAGCGGCGGCCGGGTGCTGCACGTGGTTCTGAGAGGACTGGATGCCGGCCACTCCGCATATCGGCCTGCAAAAGAGCAGCAGAATTCCAGTTAAGGCACTGAATCCAGGGTGCGGGAGGCTCAGCCCGCGCTTGTACAAATCCAGCACCTCCCAGATTTGCCCTAAAACCCGGCAAATCCAACTTACAGATTGGTACAACTCTATGCTACATAATAGCATAACAAAAGCAGCAAGGTTTATGGCAAGTTGTAAATCATATCTTGCAATTAAGCACTGTTTTCCTTCTGCAATCACAGCTAACATATGTTCTACTCTCTCTGTAATTAAAAACACAAGGTTTGCAGATAATGGTTGAACTTTGCACTATTAAAAAGAAGACCAAATCTGTGGAATTGTGTTTTTTTTTGTTGTTGTTGTTGCATGTGGAGCTGTCAAATTAACATCTGCTCCTTAGAGGGTTCTATATTTTGTTGCAGAAAACAAAAAATTCCTCTTAAGAATGATTTAGGTCCTGGGTTTCCTAAACCTTACAAAAGGTAGGAGTTCTTCCCTTCTTTCCCAAGCTGGATTGTACATCCCTTCCTCACTTTCCTTCCTTCCTCTGGAAAGAAAACCACCATTCCTATATGCTGTAGAGAAGAAAATCCCCAGCAGAGACCTTCTAGTCTTCCCTAGCCCAGAGAGACTTATGTTAGGGATGACCCCACCTGTGTTACAAATGGGGAAAAACATTATTCACTGTATGGATTCCACCTAGGATATCCATCCCTGTGGCTCAGCGGGAAGATGTGCTGCCAATTACTCCCAATTTTAGGCTTTCTGAGAAACGCTGCTTAGAACAGGTTTACACAGAGCACTTTGCCAACAGAAACATGGCACAAGCGTCTGATCTTATCTCCCGTTTGACGCCCTGAAAGACTTCCCTAAACGCTTCTTTGAACATACGTGTTTCTCAAGACAGGGCATCCACTGCTGCTTTCGTAACTGCCCATGATGACAGGATCCATCACAACCCTAGAAAGCTTAGGCCAATGGTAATTATATTACACAAGCTTTATTTCTGAAGCTGAAGTAGAATTCTACCTCACACTTCCAGTGAAGAGATTGGGTTACAGTTTGGTTTGCAAAACTCAGTTGTTGGTTACGTAACTTGTGCTGCCTTTGTGATCAACACACTCCAGATCTTCTCTTCGACTAGAAGATAACCAGACTGAGCTACCACAATTCATTGTTATTGCACAGCCTGTTTTTTTGAGACATTTAAGGAAAAAGCAGATGACAGCACTAGAAATGCTAGTGCTTTTTACACCCGTATTCCCCACTGTCTAGTGGTTACTGAGCAGACCACATGCTGAAGATAAACTTTAAAACCTTCAGCACGCTAAAAACTACACAGATGAATCTGACAGTACAGACTCAAATAAATATTCAGGGAAAGACAAATAATTACCTACGTAAAAGGGTTCTACAACTAACCAGAACAAATATAAACCAACCATCTTACCTTCCAGATGTTCCCAGTGTAGCTCCTACTTTATAAATGGAGGGGTTGCCAGGATCTAAACGAAGAGAACAGACGTTAAGTATAGCATCTATTTATTGAAGGTAGTTCAGTAAAAATAAATAAGCAAATAAAAAATTATTTAAACTTACTTGAACTCTGTAGTTGCTGTGAAGGTGATGAAGTGCTGAAGAACTTTCTGACATGGTCATTTTTCACCACGTGGGAAGGTAATGGTGCCAAATACCTGCATGTTCATGTAAAGCAAACAACCCCCCCCATTCTGTTACATTTGAATTGCAGCTGCCTATGCAGTCAAAATATTTTTACAAACTGGTATTGAGGACCTTTCTTGTTAAGTACACCAGGAATTCTGAATCAAATTAGACTTAATGCTACTTAAATTCATGCTACTGTTTTATGCTGCCCTCATTCTGTTAAAGCTTTAGTCAAAGATGCTAAATTTAAGAGTATGTGCGGTTGAAATGGTGAACACTTGTAAGGAAAAGGTGGGCGAGTACAAACTGGGTATTTCCTCTCAAATTGTGAAACCCAATGACCACAAAGTATAGATGTATCTACTGTTTAATTTATTACTCTTTGAGATAAAGAGCAGATGTAGACTCTGGCAATGTAGGGTAAATGGCTATAAAAATTATGTCACATTTTCCCTAGGATTGCCATGCCTCTGAGGGAAATCAAAATGGTAATCTTCTCAAATGCAATGCATAAAGTATGTTTTATTGACATTGCTAGACTTCTTGTTGTCATGCAAGCTTGATTCTCTCTTTTGCGAAACCTATAGGTTTGAAAACATACAAGAAGCTGTAAAAAAGAACATTTTTGCCCTATCTTTATATACATAATTAAAAAAAAAAAACCCTTTTGGGTAAGAAAACTAACACAATTACGCACACATATGAATGTGCTTTCCACCATGAAAATCCACAGTTCATTTCTGACTTTTTGCACCACGTAGCCGTGAACACAGCAGCTTCTCCCTGCCTCTGTTCCTAAGATACCGGCGTTGCTGCGCGAACGCAGATTGCTGCTCTATTAACCTACATTTGTAGAGACTGTTGCTAGCTAAACAGCAGCAACTCGCATTCCCTCTCATCCTACCTCATTCTGCTCCACAGCCTGTGATCCTCAACGTGCAGAAGGGACTGCTGGAAATGTTAACACCACTTGCCATTAAAAATAATCTAGGCATGCACCTGCTGGCTCCGACTATGGAAAAACAATATCCACTATGGCTCTAGCAACAGGGGACGTAAGTCTGTGTTGTCTGGGGATACTAGGTTAAGGAAACGCTCTAAAAATGTAATTTTGTGTCTTAAAAGCCACGTCATAATTAGCATTGACAAAGGCAGTAATATTCGAAAATATTTTCTGCTCCTCAAATTATCCTAGCAAAATTATTCCAGTATTTAAAAGAGATGATGCGACTTTGCATGGCTGATGATTTTCAAAATGGGGGTTTAGTTTTGCTAATGCCCAGGTAATTTGTGATAACGTGAGCAGATACCACCTAAGGCTTCGGAAATTTATGAGCTCTTAAGGCCTACCAATAGTTTAATGGTTACAAAGATGTACACAAAGCATTTTAAATCCCTGCAACCCAGGCCTCGATACAGAAGATGATCATTTAGGAAACTTCTTTCCCTGAGCTTTTTCCTTTTTTTTTTTTTTAGAACAGTTTTAGCCATTTTTGGAGGCTAAAGCAAAGTCACTGCTCCCATGCTTATCTCTAACAAAGCGCTGAGGAAAAGTTAACCCTCCAGTTTAATGAAACATATTATGGCCACATTTATTTCCGAATAAAGATTCTCTGTAAAATTCCTACGTCCTAAAATTAGCAAAACATCAAGGAATAACATCTGCAGCATTGGACTCTGAGCTCTTGAAAGTAATTTAGAAAACAGTTGTAACATTTCCATTTCTTCCACTTTGTGAGAAAAGCCAAGTGGCAGGCTAAAAAACAAGCACACAACAACAGAGCTTACCTAAGGTCAGATTCCAGGTCTATGTGGTTCCGTTCCAGGTAAAATGAATCTGGACCAGCTAGGCAAGGAATGAATTTCTCCAAGTTTTCCTCTGGATACAGCTGAGACAGCTAAAGGTGGAGGATATTATAAATGGAAAAATAAGTGATTTTTTCATTATTATTATTTTCAATCAGTTTTAAGAAGTTCAAGGAACAGTAATTTACAAAATAAATATTTTATGAAATGTAATCTATTTGCATTATGTTAACACATTCTGAAAAATCTCATTTGAACAAAATTACATCCTGGGAAAATGGAAGGAAATTTTGAACAAGTCGTAACTCCTTTACCTTTGAAATAAATTCAGTTACTTCAATGGAAGATTTGGTTACCAACGTCACTGAAGAATCAGACCACAGGACCTTAAAAAGTGAAACACATTCGGTTTAGTAAGTGGTAGCAAGGGATTTACAGTGGGTTTTAACAGCTCAAGCTCAAAAATAGGTATCAGATGTTTATTCCATCACTCTGTGAAAGAAAGTGTGTAACGTGCAGCATCAACATGGAAAAACTACCCTGTGCACAAGTTGCTATTACTCACTCTTGCTAGCTGCTATATTTTAAGAGCTCTTCTGAATTCCTACAAAAGTTCTTCATGGGTTACACGGGCGCTGCACGCTGCAGACATCCCGCCTTAACAAACGGACTGGTAACTCATGGAAAATCTTATTCTTCCTGTTTTCTGTAACAACAGCTGGTTTGCGGGCTCTGATGTACAGTAAGGACAACTCGTCGCCGCACAGCGGTGCCTATTTTTAATTAATCAGCTCCATCTGCAATGCAAAATTGAACGTGGCAGCAAAGGAGCCCACTGCCAAAAAAGCAAAACCTTGCAAATGTGGCTGCTCTGGCCGTGCTCCTTAGACACCATCTTGCACAAGCCCTAGGAAAAGGGAATAGCTCAGGATCTCTTCCCATACGCCTTCTCATGGAGTCATTACATTCTTCGACACAGAGACACTTATTGGTTGGTAAATGATTAGTTTGAGCCAAAAGTCGGGCTTTTTTGGCATAAGGGATATCCAAGGAGCCTGGCTGGTGTTACTGGTGAAAGAGAAGTTCTTCCAGGCTTATCTAGTCAGAGCATTTGGATGGTGCATGAGTCTGCACCGGTTGTATACGGGAAGGAGCTGGTTTTATGTGCCGAAGGACCAGGAAGTTTTCCTCTCACATGACACTAGTTTCAATGACAACTGAAAACATACACAAAGATTTTCCAGCCACCAGAATGCTGCCAAAAAGACTGGTGAGGAGAGTATTTCAAAATACATTACATAATGGAGGAATTTCCTCTCTGCAGAGCTGTTACACAAAAAGTAAGGAAAAAAGAAAAGAAAGAAAGAAAGGCTTAGCGATTTCTGGTTTTACAAAGCCTGCATACTTTTTAAGCTCATGATAAATTGGTATGGATTTTTTTTAAGATTCACAGAAGTTCCAGAAAACAGAGGAGCTATTTCTTTGCCTTTCTAGTTCTCTCCTTTGATAACTTGTTAAATTTTTCACTACTTACAAAAGCAGTAACGTGAACTATAAATGCAGGCAAGAGCAGCAATGCCAAGTAACGCTGAAAACACCAAACTGCTCTAGCTATTGGCCTGCTATTCCAGGCAACAGAGCTACTAAACAAAACATTGAACAGTTGGGTTTCTTAACCAGCAAACAGCAATTTAGCAGCTCAGCTGAACTACGCAATGTCCTTTCAGACATTAACAAGCTGACCAATTAAATGCTGTAGCTCTTCAACGATAACGGGAATTTTTTATGTTTATACAAGAGTTTATAAGGGGAAAGATAGACCATGAGATCCTCACATGTAACTGGAGTTCACACAGTTCTGTAGCTGACGATCTCAAAAACCCCCCAAAAAGCTTTTTAATATGGATATTTGGAATACTTTGAATTCAGACAGTTCAGGACATTATCAGTGAATCAAGTCGTGCAGAGGTTAACGCCGTCAGGGTCCCAAGCTGACAGAAAACTGCTGCTCTACCTAACGTGGTGGCTTCGGATATTGGAAATTGTGCCGTCCATTTCCCGATTCTCCTTTTCTCCCTGTTTGGCTCGGGAGCCTCATTAAGTAAAGCGGAGACATTTTCTGGGCTTTGCATTCTGGATTTTGTAACAGGCCGCTTGAGCCAGGCGGCAGAAAAGCACCGTGTTGCTCTTCCTCGCACAACCCAAGCCCAGGGTTTCCTACCACTAACACGACTTTTCGCAGACAGGGATGGTAAATTCACAAAAACTGGGAGCAATCAAGTTACTTGACTCTTTTACAAACAGAACCACCAAAAGGCAAGTGAAAGGGGGGGCAGAGATGCACTTCTAGCAGCTTGTGGCCAACCTCTCTTTCCTAAAACTGTTCCCATTTCCAGTTTGAGTGTGGCTGCCTTTGCTCTTCAGTGGATGGTTCCTGTTATACCTCTTTTTGTTACGGCCTCCTTAACATAATTTTTTTTTTCTTCTGAAAACTCTTTTGTATGATACTCAAGTCACGTTCCACTAAGGTGGCGTTTTCCTAGTATTAGCCTTGAACAGTTCACACAGCTATTTTCTAAACTCTCTCAAGTCCTATTTAAAAACAGTAGCATCTGAACAATATGTCACATTCTCACGATCCCCTCAAAGTTGAATACAAAGAAAAATGACCATTCTAGCTCTTCTTCCGTAGGCACAGGACTTCCATTTGTTACAATCCTGCCCAAAGAGTCTAAGTTCTCTTGTTTGCCCAGAATAAGATTTAAATTCTTTTTAGTTTCAGCTTTCCAGGACAGATTCCCATTCTGTACGTGTGACATGAATTACTTTGCTCTCCCAAGCACAGACTTGGTCACACCTGGCTGCATTAGAGTGCGTTTTGTTGGCCTGTGTCCCACCTCCCAGATCATCTGCGTCATCCTTGAATTTCAGACAGCAGCAATTTTAAGACTACTCCCAAGTAACACAAAAAAAGGACTGACATCTATCCCCAAGGAGCTCCACTAGGTCCATTTCTGTGATCTACCATGGAGGTCTGAGCATTTCTTTAGTTCCTTTTCAAGTGTTATCCTCCCTTCCCTGAGGGTGCAAGAAAGCCGATCGCCCAACTTACCTCAAAGGAATATTCAACATTTCTTTCATTCTTCTTGTGTGCCAGTCCCTTTAGCTCCACTTTTTCAACACTCACTACGAGAAAGCAAAGAAATAAGCAGCATGAGAAGGGGATTCTTAAGCACACGTAAAAGCGATTATTCTTTGGTAATGTCAGCTGTGCTTTGGGTATTTGGGTTTTGGCAGGGTCGCTCCCGCCGCATTTCGGAGGGCTGATCCGGAGCGGGCGGCTCTTCCTGGCTGCTTTCAGCTCTCATCTTCCAAAGGGTGCTCCTGGTTTAGCTTTGACCAGCAAGCAGCCAGCACGCTGGACACAACGCTTCTGATTTCCTCCCAGCCTTACCATTGCACTCATCGGTACAGGAACAGAAAGCTACACCAACATGGAGGGGTTTATCTTAATGTCAAAAGCAAGTAGCCAAATATCAGCCCTCATTTTGCAGATAAAGCCACAGCAACACCTTGTTTCAGGCATCTGGTTTCATCAGTCCAGCATCTCACTAGTCCCCATAGTGACACTTCAGTCAAAGCTCTCGCAGCTCCAACCTGGAGCTTGTTTTTTCTCCATCTGTAACAACCAGGACTTGTTCCAAAGTCTTTACCTTACACATTTAAAATTCTTGTGTCCTGTTCATTTTTAAAGTGTCACAACCTAGATCTTGGCCTTTGTAAAGATCTTCTCCTCCAGCCTCCTGATTTCCATGCAGCCAAATTCTTTAGAAGCACCAAGTTTAAAATAGATCTGGAGATATTTGTACCCTCTGGTCTTTAAAACACAGAATTAGCATCTCCTTTAAGATTACTTCAGCTGTTCACTATGTAATTCCCAAGTACAATAACGCAAATTCCTAAGCCTATGCATAATGCCAAACCCTTCCTTACTGTCTCCTGTATCTTATTCCTTCTGTAGAGACTTTAAGTATTCAGTGAATTCCTCGCACACTTTTGTAATGATTTTACACTACTAGCTTGCTGTTATGCTGTATGCTGAACACTCCTGAAATAAATCCTCTGCATGCCAGATACCGATGAGTTATCTAGACAGCAGAATAGGGATTTAAACGTGCTTTGAAGTAGTTCAAAGCTGTTCTTGCCATCTGAAGAAAAACCTACCTCCGTTTACTTATCTAAGAGAATCCAGGGCAGCCTATGTCATGCTCACAACAGTTAAAATGTACTAAATTGGAATGATTCGTACTTTGGATTTATGGTAACGGGGAAGAACGTAGTCAAGGGGGTATTGAGAGGATTTCACCTCCGTTCTGCTGGTGGAACAGCTGCCTGACGAGCAGATGAGCTGTAGAAAGACCAGTGTCAACTGCTGCGACATATGTCTGTGCAGCAGGACAAAGAAAGCCATATAGATGTGCACGTGTTACTTAAGGGGGTATTTATAGCAAATCTAGAGTTACTTTACTGAAAGCTTCTCATCACTTAAATTTTTGCAGCATTCAAGTGCTATCTCTGATAGCTATTCATGATTTCCTTTGAAAAACAGGGCTACTTGTCAGCATAAAATGGAACTCCCCTTGTTTTACTGCATGGGTTAATAACAAACTTTACGTTGGCCCATGGAGCTTGTTGTGCTGACAGGAACATGACCTTTCATGCTGAAGTTGGGGTCTGAACTCGTTCAGTGAACACAATCTGCTGCAGCAAATTTATCCCCTGCAAAATGATTGCAATTAGCAGAGTGAATCATTACGTAGCTACTTCTGCACTGACTGCAGTGATTCTGCGCTGAATCTGTAAGATCCAGGCTGTTCTGGAGCATGAAATACGGTTCCCTGTACATCACGACCATACTTTTCTATGGATGGTTGTATGGATAATTTTAGAGGGATATAAAGTACCCCAGTAACCTTTCCCTGGCTGGTGAAAAGCATGAAAAATATCATTAGTCTAACAAAGTCTGGAGCTCTTGTTAAATTCATTGAGTCGCATAAACCTGTTATTTGATCTTCTAGCATGCTACTTTGGAATGCTATTTAACCTATGGTTGATTTTGTTAAATAACTTTCCTAAATCTGCCATGAAACATAACTTTATTCAGAGCAATTAAGTACATAAAACTCAGGAAGAAAAAACTGCCATCTACCAAGTAGGAGTGAGCAGATTTTACAAGGAAAAAGTAAACAACCTTTGCTGTATTGACTCATAAAACCAGAGGAAGTGGTTCAGAGAGCTGACTGTAACCAGCACCACTGCGACTGATTCCCTGTCCAGAAAAAACGTCACCCAGAACAAGGCCACATGATACTGTTGTGCTTTCAGGATGCTGAAATCTGCAAAACTCAACCTTCCTAAACCAGAATATTAAACAAAAAATGTTAGTGCTTCAAGTTTAGGAGATGATGCAAACGTTCTTGCAGCAGGTACCTTAAATGGGAGCTCTAGGTCTGTCTGCAAGCAGCTCGGGCCAGCTCTCCACACCGTGCGTGGGGCAGGAACCGCATGGAGCAGCTTGGCAGGGCATCAGTCACCATATGAGACCCATAGGACTCTTCCCATCTGCTCCTTTCTCTCAGGACTTCCTTGGGAAAGGATCCAAGCACGTGTGCACCTCATTCACTGCTGACTTCCTAAGCGGCATTCGCTCTGGGACACACAAGATTCCCTGGCAGAGAGATTTATCCGTAATCATCTGGGAAATGAGGTAGAGGCTGGGCTTACGGGCAGGTAAGGGAAAGGGGGAGCTGGATATCACAAATGTAACGTGGAAGGGGACACAGAACGAGATGGAGGTTTCTAAAACTTCAGCACTGCAAAAGAGGCTCCCGCTGGGGCAGCCCATAACTGGGGTACAGATAAAACACGTGCCCTGAAACCTCCTTGTGGCATCACGTGGAAATGGGCAGAGTACCGGGACACCTCCGCACAGCCCAGAACACAGCTCCTGCTTACCAAGAACCTGACGTGGAAAGGGTTGAATCTTTGTATTTCGCTGAACTTGAGTCTGAAAGGGCAACGGCCAGCAGGAAACAACTGCCCCTAGCAGAGATTTTCCAGCACCAAATTTCCTGTGGGTTTGTTTTTGCTTCTTTTAAACTTTATTTGCTGCTTTAATTGGCACATGAGTATTCTGCACATAGTTGTGAGCTGTGCACAGAATGGTGGCTTGCACAGAGAATGGATTTGAACTATTGAAGTCCTGCTAAATGAATTACCCCACCCCTGCCCTTGATTATAACTACAGGGTTCCTGTCACAGAGATGTCCAGACAGCATAATAGCTGTGATAGCTTAAAGATGAAAACCAGCAGCGTTTCCCAGTTCATGAGGGCTTGATTGGTGTTTTTTGGTTAACTTCCAGCACAGGAGGAGGAGGAAAAGATGCTGTTTCACCATCCTTTGGAGATACCCTGCAACACAAAGGCCATCCAGGATTTCCCTCAACCCTTTTGATTAGCTTTTCAGCAGTTTATTAAGTTACTCACTGCTTTACGATAGCGCTTGCTATTGCAAACAGGCCGTAAGCAGCAGCTCATGGAGCTACTGGGAACACGGCAGCCCTTTCACTTACATTTCAGCCTGGGTTCTGTTTTACAACCCAAGGGAATCTCCGCGCTCTCCCTTCCCCAAATAACTCGCACCTTCCCCCGCCTTGTTCCATAATCCCAGGACTTCTGCCCATCTGGCAACTCTCCCCTGCAAATGAAACTCCCTGCTCCCAGCCCGCCAGCTCTTCTCCCCTATGCCAGAATAATATCTATCCTCATTAGTATTTCCTGCTGCTCAGACATTTACATTCGCTTTAGCTACTCGAACATCCCCTTCTGCAGAATTGCAAAAGAAGAGAAAGACTTCGAGGGTCACAGAATGTGTGACCCTGCCAATTCTTTCTTACACACGTTCACAGTATCTAGACACAAGGTTTTAAACTAGCATGAAAAGAGGAAAAATAGAAAGCGAGAAAGCTAGACTGTAGACTGTAAATGAAGTTCATCACTTTGCACCTTGATGGCAGTTGCTTACCCATTGACTTGGTCTTTTCTCCTCTTCAAACACAAGTAGACCTGATGCCTTTTGCCTGCTGCTTCAGAATTTCAAGGTAAAACAGATCCAGCAAGTAAAGACATTTGATTCACTTCCATATCTTCCTATCCCACTGGGAGAGTTACCCATTTGGCTGATGGTTAGTGCATTAAACAACCGAAAGTTTGGGTTTTGTGAAAGCAGAAATGAAGGAACTATTCCTGCCCTCTTGCCCTAGCAAAGTACACAACTCTCTGGCTTTCCGCATGTCATTCCTTGTCCAGCCTCTCCCTCTAAATGGGAGGGATCTCCCACTAATTCCCTATGTACACACAAGCAGAAAGGGCATCCGAGGCCACACGAGGTTGTTAGTCTTTACTTTAGACCCAGAATGTCAGCATCCACCTATTTGAGTGAAGGATTCAAATTGACTATGGGATTCAGGTGTAGCTTCAAAACCCTACACAGAGGAGACAACTGGGATGCCCAAAACACTCTGAGTGGATCAAGGGAAGGATTGAAGTGTCTCCATCACCTTTACTTTAGACCCAGAATGTCAGCATTCACCTATTCAAGCAAAGGATTGATTCAAATTGACTATAGGATTCAGGTGTAGCTTCAAAATCCTACACAGAGGAGACAACTGGGATGCTGAAACACTCAGAGTGGATCAAGGGAAAGACTGAAGTGTCTCCATCATCACCAGCTTTTCTCCTCCAGCCTTTCTTGCATTGATACGGGAAGAACAGAGGAATTTTGTTTTATTCTTGCATTGATACGGGAAGAACAGAGAGATGGAAGCTGGAAACCCATCCCAAGTGCCGAGCAACTGGTAGGGATGAACGACAGTGAAGATCCTAGGAAGCATTTACCAAACTCAGCCTGAAGGAGCCGTTTAAATAACATTTACATATGTAAATAGGTAGGGTTTTTTGGTATTAAATCACTGCATATAGCTTCAGCTTGCATGGCAAAGATAAATAGTGCTCTACAGAATCCAGGGAGCAAAATTTGAGGGCCAAGGGACTTAACATAGCTCTTGAGACATGGTACATGACAAGAGGGAAAAACACTGCAGTAGTTTTAAGGAGGAAAAATCAAAAGTGAGCTCCTGTGAGGAAGAAGGAGAAAATCTTATCTATTCTTTCTGTAATTTCAAAGCACAGATACTGCAAAGCACAAGAAATTACAAGGAATTTTCTGTGAAAAAATCAGTGTCCTCTGATTACAAAAAAGCTTAGAAATTGCTTACAAGTAGCATCTGAGGAACATTTTTGTTTTAGGAATTTTGTTTTGTTTGCTTTAGGAACGTTTAAAAAGAGTCTCTTGATTTTGCATTTCTGGTTCTTAAAGCTTTTTATCTATGATATAGGAATAAAAAAAAGCTAGTAGAGATTCACTACCTCTTACCAGCAAATATACCGATCCATTTCTGCCACACACACAACACTAAGTTTTCTACTGAACTCAGTGTATTTTATTTCACTAGCCTTCTGCTTCTTAAAAATAAATTATTCACGTGAAGAGCACCTGCGGAATCAAATCCTGGGTTTTCAAAGCACACAGAAATGGCTGCGCATTTTGTTCTGTAAGGTGAACAGCAAGACAAAATTAATGAGAACCCCGAGCTCACCTCTGGTATTGATCAGCATCTTGGAGTATGCCAGGTTTGGTATTAATGATATGGCCCCGGACCTCAAATTGGGCAAGTTCCAAGTAGGAGAAAACAATACAATATTAACTTGAGCAATGTTTGCCATTGAAGTGAAGAAAAGGCTCCCCATGACCCGGGCCTCCAAACCCAGGCTGAACTTTCAACCTGTGATGTTCTGAATCACTGAATCCCCGCGCCAGGGACACCATTAAACTTGAACTTTGCTCCATGCAACAGGCAGCAGAAACTCACCTTGGGTTGCTTCATGACACATTAACTTACACCCAAACTACCCCTTTCCAAGGCAGAGATGGCCAGCCTGCATGGAAACACTATTTGCACTGCAGCCCGTCAGTAACTGAGTAACCTTCATACCTGCAGAAACGGCTTCAGGGCAGGGAAAAGACCATGAGGAGGGAGGTCATGTACTGCTTTCTTTAAGGCAAGTAGCATTGCAAACAAGCAATTCAAATATACAAGTGTCCATTAGATTTAACTTACGGGACAAGCACCACAACTACAAGGATGTCCATTTATAACTATGCCAGAGGGAAAAAGCTGCTTCCAGAGAACATCGAGAGCTTGAGGAAATGCTCTGAACAAGGTAAGGAAAGAGATAAGGAAATAAATGTTTCTTTTTGGAGAATGAGTGTATTTTTGCTACTTCTGGAGAAGGTCTAATATAGAAAAGGATGAAATAATTCACTCTACAGAAAGATGATCTTGTCATTATTAGCAATGAGATGAATTACATTTCATTCTCAGCAAACTTCAGAATCAGTCGAGTAATTTGAGATTAACCTGTTTTCACATAATACCGTGGTTGGAGGTTTCTCAATAGGGATTGAGAAAACATTTGAGAAGAGATGTTAAACTCTGCAAAATGACCCCAAAGCCTTTATACACAAGCTCACTTCTTGCTTAACTTATGGCTCAATTTAAATGTTTATGTAGAGTTTATCATGCCCTCTCGAAAAGAATGCAGCAGAGCTGGGGTTGAGGAGAGAGCACAGGCAGGTCTTTTTCTTTTCCCCATGCCAGAAGAAATATCTTCAAATTATCCTATACCTCTGACCTACCCACAGATCCAAGGACTGCATTCCAGGGCGGATTAGCACATTTATGGTATCTTGCAAGCTTAGCAGCGACCACAGCAATACCAGAATTGCTGAAACACTCTTAGAGAAGCCACACGTTTACTTGCAAACTCTGTATTTGAGCTTCCTTGGATGTCATAATAACCTGGAAACGCTAGTGGAAGAATTGCTCTTGGAGTGTCTCTTTCTTTGTAAGAAAAGAGGATTCTTCCGATTTAAAGAATATTTAAGATCTAAAGCACACTTATAACATTAGTTTTCAGGGAAAATTAATCCTACTTTAAAATAGAAACGGAAGACGAGGAACTGCAATATTCCACAGGAAATAATTACATCGTTTTTTAAAATCAAGACTACTGGCCTATTTTTGGCAGCATATCAGAAGCAATAATAGGTCGGGATTGTGTCGCTTACCCCCATTCAAACTAGCAGTTTTCTTGTTCCTGCTGTTTCCTCAGTTTGGCTCAGTTCAATTGCAGACTGACCCTATGTTTCTCCAAAAAAAGCAGATATTAAAAAAACAGCTGTATATCTTAGCTTTAGCATTCTTAATGGAGCTCTTACCCTGCTTTGGTTAATACTGAAGGACACTGTCAGCACTTCAGGCTGCCACAGAAGGCAATCAGGCTGAATGAGGGTTTCACAACTTCGTGGCATTCGAGAGCTTTACAAACAAACCAAAAAGCTGCCTGCGCTGCAGCCTGCGGAGGACTCGCAGCTGGGCAGGAAAACGTAAAAAGCAGAAAAATCAGCCAGCTGCTTTGGAGATCAGGATGCAGCTCCAAACGTGGAGCTGAAGGTTTTTTGTAGCAAACCCTCCAGGCCAAGGACTTGCACATTACTAAAGGCAAACTGTTTCTTCCAGCCCCTGAAGAGATGACTCTCTAAGCAGCTTTTCCTCTTTTATTATGTCAGAAAAAACACTTTTACACAGGAAGTTATTCTGCAAGAGCTGCTGCATTGGACCTGTGTGTGCAACAGCTCCACTGCCTTAACTAAATGTGAGAAGCAACACGTCACCCTAGACAGGAGCTGTTCCTTGAAACACTCTTACCAGGGATTTGCTCTTTAAATATATATATAATAATGCTCTGGGCAGGAGCACGGGGATGCAGAGCCAAGAACGGCTGCAAGAGTCTGACATTAATTAGTTGAGGTCAATTCAGCAACAGGTAAAACCTGCCTTTGGCTCTAATAAAGCTACTTGTTAGAAAGTATAAGGAATACCTCCCTTTTTCCCCCCCCCTACGGAGAGAATATATGCAACCAGGAATTACATATTTAATACCACTGAAATGCCTTCTGGCATTTTCAAGCAGTTTTAGGTACCTTTTTGAAGCACCAGGGTTGAAGATCTCCCACAATGAATTCAGAGGCACTGCTTGAAATTAAGCATTTAGGCAAATTTTGTTGCTGAGGGAAGAAAGGGGCAGAAGGCTATTTGTTTTTAAAGGGCTTTACACTTTAATTTGTAAAATATATTTACTGCCTAATTCCCCAAGCTGACTAATTAGAACATGTAGTTGCATCTACTTAGCTATTTGCACGTAACTTAAGAAAGCCATGTGTAAGCTACGGACGCTCCTGTGTATTTAATTTGCTTAAAAATCTGGCCCAGTGACTCATCTTCCTTTTCCGATTTAAAAAAAAATAACAGTAGACTTCTCCAAATGAGCTGAATGTTCCTTTGAGACATATTCCTGCAAAAATAACTGCACAAATGCTCTATTGGAAGGCAGCTTCAGTAACTACATACATTTTTGTATAATTAAAATAAGCTGGCTGTCCCTATCTAATTATGCAGTCCATGCTAGTAAAAATATCTCGGCAACGGAGAGATGTTCAACTTTGTACATAAATATTTTTACTTACTAGATGAATACGCAGTTGTATATTTAGTCTGGTCTTATCTGATCAAGTGATTATTTTATTTACTGTTCGTAATAAATTGCTTTTAAAACAGAAAACTGGCTTTGTTTCTCTCTTTTTAAGGTTAGCTCACCCTAGAGAAGTCTCATGCTTGCTCATCCTGCCCGAGAAGTGTCTTCTGGCAACCACAAGCCCAGGACAAGCTAGATGGCCAGTTCTGGTCTGAATGTTATGTTAAAAGACACAAATAAAAATGCAAAGGCAGTTTTTAGTGGAAAGTGCACAGTGTAGCTTATTTCCCTATCCTCAGCCTGTGTGCTAAAGCATTAGCAAGCTCAGGCTTCGCCAAAAGGCAAAGGACAAACGTTAACAGCTGAAGCCTGGGATGTCCATGGAGGTGGATGGAACGGATGTGTATTTGGCACTTAGAAAAATACTACAAACCTCTCTGGTAGCCACTGGAAAGGGGCAGACAGGAAAGCTCCGCTCACCCGGGCACTCACCAGCAGTGGGAAGCATCAAGCTGAGGTTCTCTCTGAAGCTTGGAGCAATGTCCTAAAAACGGGTGGTTTGGATGGGCCCGCACAGGCGCAGCAGAGCCAGGGGACGCAGAGCAGCTCCAGGCAACTTCCACCGAGCAGCAACTACCTCCTTTGAGGGAGTGGATGCTAGGGGTGCCCAATATCCTCATCACAAAGGATATTTCATGTCTTTAGGGTCTTCTGGGTCCTGCTTGGATGGTCACAACCCGCTGTTGCTCTTAAAAATACTGTCCTAGTATATTAAAAAAATCTTCACAACTAAGCTGACAAGGATTTTCCCAGCAAAGCTTTACACTAGAAAGTCACCCAACCAGGACCTGAATACTATGTTAGTTTATAGCTATAAAAATCCATATGTAAGTATAGAATCTATAACTGTTTTACAGCAGAGCTGCTATGGCATGTGCCGGTCGCGGCGCCGTGTCGGGAGATTATCCTGCAGCAGCTGCTCCAGCACCACCCTGGCCTGAAGGGCAACGTGGTGATAAAACACGTTCCCCGGCGCCGGGATCAGGTAGCTGCCGGCTCAACCTCTGCCCAGGGACTTCTGCAGCCCACGGAGCAGCCGGGAGCTTCTCCTGCTGACGGGGAAATGCGGCAGAAAGGCACATTGCAAAGGCACTTCTGAAAACACAAACACGTCCGGCTCGTCTGCTTTGCAAGAAAGCTACTCCAACCAGTGCAGCCCAATGTTTGCATAAATAAACAACTGCTGTTCTCTATGTTTTTTTGTAAACAGGATCAGCATCTTTGAAGTCGAGACCAAGACTGCAGTAACAAGCAGGTATTAGCAGCAAAGACAAAGTAATTTGATAGCAGCTTCAAAACAGTTTGGAGAACAGCACGAAAATGTTAACAGAATGAAAAACTAAGCATCCTATGGTCTCCTTAGTGCTTCTACAACCTAGAATAAGATCATATATATGATTAGAATAGACTGTACAGAATCTAGAAGAGCTCTAACAGGGTGCATAGGTGTATATAACCCTGAAAACAGGCTTGCCAAGGGCCACACATGCATTTAGGTGCTTAGTTCAGAAGGAAAAAATACCCCTCTGCAGAGCTACTTCTGGGAGATTCTTGCATATTCTGGGGACTCGGGCCTCAGGTTTCAATATCTGGTTTTACTTTCGTAGTTTCGTATGAATCACTGTTCCTTCCCTTCAGATCTCTGACAGGATTTGGCCAGTGATTCAAAGAGATTGAATAAAGCTGTAGCTCAGCATTGAAGCTTCTTTTTGAGACACCAAACCATCACTAGAGGATTACTGTTGTAACCCATCTATGAAGCAAGAACAAGGGAAGGCAAAGCAAATCTCAGCACTGGGCAAGCCAGAGGGAATCCCCTGCAACTACAGCAGAAAATGCTCCCCACTGCTTTGCATCAACACACTTACCACTCGATTTGTAAATATGCAGGATAAATGCACTTGACAGCTCTATTCCCTACCAGCTTTTGCAAGAGTCAGGATCACCAGCAAATCCCTGAGCTGTTTCATATCCCCAGCAGGAAGGGCCAAACTTTGAGCTCCCCAAATCCCTAATATCTCTCTCATACCTACTGTTCCCCACACACAGAACTCACTTATTACACACGTCCATGGGACTGTTTGCAAGAAAACAAGGTCTGAATTGAGCAAAACGGTCCGACTCAGTCTCTGCTTGAATTGTACACGTGGAGTAATTCATCCACAGAAGCAGAAAGCACCACAGGGATCATCTTCTAAGGTGCTTTCTGCCGTTTCCTCTCAGCTGTGTGCATCAATGAGGTAATTTTAGCAGGGCTACCCCTTCGAGTTACTGGTAAAAATAGCATGTGCACCACGCACGGCCGAAATGCATCCGCTCCCGGCAGCGAGGCAAGGAACAAGGCAGAGGAATCTGACTTCCAAGCTTAGAACTACTTTTTGCACCTGAAAAAAATAATCGTTTTGCATAATTTCCACCTGGGATTTTCCAGTGTAAAACAGCTAAAGGATATGGAACAGAGCCACAATTCCTGCCTTCCAGGAAGGCACCTGGCAGTGCTATTGGCAAACGCCTCAGTGCAAGATGTCCTGCTAGATACTGGCTCAGGATAACACGACCCCTGAAAGTTCTTCCAATTTGCTACAGCTGCAACTCCAAAAGGAGATTTTATTCTCAAATTATTGTTCAGCATCAACCCATAACAACTCCAGAGGCTTTCATTACACATATAGCTATCAAACCTCAATCTAGTTCTCAAAGTGCCTGGTTATCCACTGGCATTTCACCAATAGATTTCCAAGATTACCCTAAGCCTGCATGGAACAAAGATCCAGTTTTATTTAAATATCAGAGTACTCTGTATTTTAAATAATACAGTTTCTGTAATTAACTCAGTACAACTGAATTGGCACACAGAATTTTGCCACTTTATTTTCACTTTATTCTTACCTCATTTTGATTCTATCAGTAATCAACTATTAGCATCAGCATAATGAGATATGAGCTGGTGTGGGCATATTTAACTGCTAATAAATGAATCTTTCAATACTTCAGCAAAGCAAAGGTGAGCAACTTGCTTCTGTCTGCACTGAGAGAACCATTCTGACCACCTGTTGAGGAAATCCCAAGCATCTGGACCCAAATCCCTGTGTTTTTTTGCCAGCCAGCTACACAAACACGAAGTCAGCCCTGATGTGCAACACGAATTAGCCTAATTTCACGGATATATAAACAAGACTCTACAGAAAACCGCTAGCAAAACCGTATCTGGAACATATGAGTTGCTGGTTCTTGCAGAGCGATCCTCAGAGGTCCCGAGGCATCGACGCTGCCTTGGAATCTGCAGCCTGAAAAACACCCACTGTTTTCTGCCCTATGAATCCCAAGGCTGGCATCAGCTGGCAGGCAGAGTACAAGGGAAGTCTGTTTAAAAAACACAACCAATTTCCTCCCCTCTAGCTGCACATGTCCCTCCGTTAAATTTATGAGCTCCCGCTCGCAAAGGGTCCCGTGCTGGCGTAAGTATTATTGCATTAGCTGCTTCTTCTTTGCAGTCCATCTGTGCCTTATGTCAAACACTGAACGTGAGAAATCACGATCACTTCCATGGAAATAAAGTGTTGTCATTTATAAAATAAGGTCAATTTAGGATTAGAAAGAAGGGAAAGCAGAGAAATATTTGCAGTAATAGCAGGGGGAGCAAAGAAAATTGCTGGCAAAGTAAACGGCTTTTTTTTAGTGGAATGTTCTCATCTTTCCTTCCCACCCACCTCCTCGTTTTCAAACCAGACCAATATGTCATGTCAATGCTCTGTACTAAAGATAATGTATTTCCTTCTGCGACTCACTCCCCTCCTTGAAGCAGAATTTACTGTTTCCAATGCTCAATAGCACCAACTTCTGTAACGTTATCTCGTAACGTTAACATATCTACCCTTTTGTCTGCAGGAGTCTCAGATTATGCGAAAAGCAGACGCCTCCCCCATCTGCAGAGAAAAACCTCAATGATAACATCCAAAAATAAGCAACCTTACGAAAGCTCTCATGAATTTTCACATCTAGACCCATAATTTGGCAGATGTGAAGAATTTGCTGGTTCGTGTAAGGAAATATCCATAAAAACTCCAGCTACCTGTTGATAAAATTGTGGTATTTTTTCAAAGCCTGTAAATCCTCCATAAGGGATCTTTGGGAATAAACTGATCCAAACTTAACTGCACAAAAAAACTCCAGCTACCTGTTGATAAAATGGTGGTATTTTTTCAAAGCCTGTAATCCTCCATAAGGCATCTTTGGGAATAAACGGATCCAAACTTAACTGCACATTTGGAAAATGGGGAGATTTTACAATGAACTGACAAAAGAAGAGCATCTTCACCTACAAACTAACCTGCTAAAACTTCTTGAGCTCTCTGTATGCTGCAAGTGAGCTGCTATTCAGGCAGCAAAGCACTGGTGACAGTAAGTGAAAAACGGCCACAGAGAACATCGCTTTCAAGGTGACAGGTGAATCACTTCCATTTTTCTCCTTTAAAGTGAGGATTCTTTGTTCAATTTGGTTCAGGAAAACGTAAACCTAGACAGGATAAGGCATTTATTTCCAACTCCCTATTTCAGAATCTATTCTTGTTTTTAACCTGCTAGCAGGACGGGCAGGCTCCAACAGCCGCGTCCAGATGTTTGAAGGCGCCGAGCCCTACGGAAACGCAGCGCTCAGCCAAGCCCTTCCCAACATTTCACACATCTACACTCAGTCCTCACCCAGCATTTGCTGATTTGCCTTCATTGCTGCCACCAGTGCCGGGGGACACGACCCAGCAGCACCGTTTGCCTTCCCCGAGGCTGCACGATGTGTTTTCCACCTTGCAGGAAGCTTCAGCATTTAAAAAACCTCCTCCATCCCCAACCTTTACAAAGATACCCCTGTGGTTATAGGCTGAGTGATAGTTCTAAATTCTTACAGATGGGCAAAGTTTTCACAACCAATTCTTTTCTGGCTCTTGAGTTATTCCAGATCCCTTCACTAAGCCATTACCTTAAAGCTGGATCAAAGCTGCTTTTGCCCGAGTGCAGCAAATTTAATTAGGAGCTGAAGTCTCTTATGCAGTGTCCATTACTAGCAGGTGGTCATGCGACTGCTTCCCTAGCTGTGCCTGGAAGCATCCCGGATTTAATCCGCGGAACTAATCAACGCTCCAGAGCGGCCACTTCCAGGCTTTCACAGACCAAAACCGGCCAACAATTTGCAACACAAGAGAGCTCCTGCAGGTATGTGCATGCCTACATTCGTAAGTAATACCCTGAAGAGCCATAGAAAACTGCAAATAGCATTAAATACTAAAGCAATGAAGAATAGATGGTTTTTCTAAGTGTGCTGGTGTGTCCATGCTCTTTACAGCAGCTCCTCGGGTTGCTCTTGCTCCTCTCCCCTTACATCCTGCTGTTGCAATCCCAGATTTCTTGTGACAAAGCTGGTTATGTGGAAAGAGAGGTACCAAGGATGACAAATACACAGTGACTCAAGAGTACAAAAGTTAACTTATTAACCCGCAGCACCACCTAACAATGTAAATTTGCCAGAGTCCACGTGCAGCACTAGGAGTTTTAACTCTAATTCCAGTCCTGAAATAGCCAGGAAGGGAACTACTTTACTTGGCTTCTGGCTTTGATGGCATAAAATGGACATATATATTCTTGCCTGCATGAGAGCAGATATTTCTGCACGAATAGCAAAACTTGAGATTAAAAAGGCAATATTCTTTTGATTTAAAAAAATAAAATCACATGATTTCCTTTATCCCAAAGTTAAACCTCCAACCTTAGCTGAACTCCAACATCAGCCATGGGCAACCAAGCCGCATGATTCATGCAGAAGCTTCCCAATATACAATAATATCCAAGGAAAGGGGGAACTATGCAACATCAAAACATTAATACCCTGATCCTCAGATTTGACTGCTAGGAATAATTCTACATACTTCAAACTCATAAAAACTACTACACTGGAGACAGCAGGACAGTCTGGAATTCAATGACTTCTGTGCAGTCTAAGCCTTATCTGTATTGCTGAAGTTTACTTTAGAGATAAAATGCACAAAAACATAAACAGCGGAAACATTAACTACAGCTTTAAAGGGTGCTATTTTTCTAAACGATTATACGACAGGGCTTAAGAAATATTTAGGCCAACAGTAGTTGACCAATATTGTTGAGATAATGTTATGTACTTAATACAATAATCCAGGTATACAACTGATGTAGATCACAAGGCACTACAGTGTCAGGACCCGAAACCAAAGGATGTCAAGGTCCCATCCCCTCCCCATTCAACAGGCTTAATTGCAAAAGCAGCATTGATTGTCATTAACTAAGAGAGCTCCCGCAATCTAACTTTTTGGAGAAAAAAACGATGACCCAAGGAAGGAGAAAAACAGCAAGTAGAAGACCATATAAATACATTTTGTCCAAAGGAAATAAGATAGCAAAATAATAGCAATGGAGATTCCTGGATAGCTCCTGTCACACACACTGCTGTCTGTTTTAACAAAATAATTTAAGATTCCAAAGCTCCTTACATATAACAATCTGCTTAATCTATCTGGAATTTATATTCTGAGGTCTACAGCATTAATGGAAGCAAGGATATACTTTATATCCTCATATTAATCCAATATTAAATACATTACTCATGTATTTTTGCTAAAATTTGTTTTTTCTCCATCGCTCCAACCACCTGCGGTTCCTTTCATCCTGCAAGTCTCCTTATTCCAGCCTGGGACACAGAGATTCTGCAAAACCTCAACTCCAGTGTGAACAAATAGTGTGAGTCTGAATTAAGCAAAAGTTTTACTGTGCTCACAAGTACTAAATGGAGTAGAAAGTGTAGAGTAAAGCACACTGCATCCAAAGTTTTACTCCTCTCTGCCTGCAGAAAGCAGCTTGTGGTTATCATTAGACACATGTGTTGCAAGGATTGTGATTCAGCTTCACTCCAACAGATCAGATTTCACCAGTTGCTTCATTTGAAAGCAGACTGGCTTGGAGAAGATTGAGGGTTTGTGTGGTAACAGCAAAGGAGGGATAATTTAAATGCACAGGAAGCAAGAAGTCCTTTCACTTCCAGAAAATTATACTTGGCCCATGGAGAAAACCATCTTCAAGACTGTTCATAAGAGGAAAGCAGCATTGGAAACACCTGCAAAGCCTCATGCCAGTAATGGGCATCTCAAATACTACGCAGAACTTCCAGTGCAGCAAATTTAGGACAGGGCTGTGACAAATTATGATTTTACTCTGTAATATAAAAAAGAGGTCCTTAGACTGCAGCATTCTGAGATATTCTGCAACTTAAAGTGTTCTTATTATAAAGATTCTTTTGTTCTGTGCTTGAACATCTGGTACAGTGTACTTATTCCACTGTGCTTTTGGAAAGTATGCTGCGGTCACTGACCATGTTTAATGCATTGCTCAAAAATGTCATATGCACAGAGTAATAGTGTTACTTGCCTGCAGTGTGATCCACCTAATGGCTGAATCATTCTCTTTGGAACGTTACAATAAGAGTAATTAATAACATCTCTAGTGTTTTGAGAAATTCCTGCATCCTTTCAAACTTTCTTTTTACAAAGCAAGCTGATTTTTTTCATTAAGATCTGATTAACATAGCTTTGCTCTTCTGGGAATTGCCACACAAGGTCAGAATACCTCTACACCTACAGGCTTGCTGCAGATTAGTTTTGTGAATGGAGCTTCACCCAAGTCAGATGCCTCATTCTGCATTTTGGCACATATTGACTGAATCTCCCCTAGCTACCAGCTCAGGATTGCCTGCAGAATAAAAGTTGCCAGCTAATGTAATTTAGCCATTTTTAAGCTGCAAACTCCTTTCATCACCTGTGTCGCTCGCTCTGGGGAGAGGCTCTGCAGGTAGCTCCCCAGGGACTGCAGAATATCAAACCTTTATCTTGAGTTTGCAAACGGAGCAAGGGCTGCCTGACACAGTTAGCATTTCCAGGCACTGCAGCACAGCTCCCTTGTGCACAGAACACAAGGGTAACCTCAGAGCACGTGTCAATCTTAAGGTTAAAAGCATAGTTAAAACCTAGCAGCATTCTAGAAACAGTAAAAAATGTGCAACAGAGATGTAGCAACACACTACTGTGGGAATTGGAATTATATGTAACACGAGAAACCATCCTTATTTGCCTCAGTTCCTGAGCAGTAAGATCTGCCAAAACCCTAAAAATCTGTAAATAAATCCTTGCAGCTTGCAAGGGTAACATGACAACCAGTCCCTGAGAGAAGGGAAAGACTAGTTCTGAAAGTTATCTTGAGTTAAAATAATGTCCAGAGCAGTGAAAATATATTTAAATGATCCTCAGTTACTGATCAAACAAATTTCACTTCAGCGTGAAAAGCACAAATTGTACTACTGCAGATTATGCCCAAATTTCAAAGAGCTACATCCTTGCATGTCAATATAAGCATGTGCTGGTATCTGTGTCTTATGTCTTCAGATACAGGATCTTCCTCTGAGCTGTGAAACAAAATTTTACTTTAAAGTATAATTCAGAATGAAACAGGTTATACAGAAATGTCCATCTTACCTTGCCTGACCACTGATTCATGCAGAAAAAGAACAGCTTTAGCTAATACTGATTGCTTGGCATGCAGAAACTGGTTAATTTTGCTAAATAACCTATGATCATCAGTAATCACAAGATGGGAAATGCAAGCACTGCATCCCAGCAGATCACTGTTCCCAATAACTTGAGTGTGAATCCAGTGCACCAACATCTAGCAACGTTCCTGCCGTTGGCTGGGCCTTAGGGATGGAAGGAAGGGCTTGTGCTCTTACAAATCCTGCTCCTTTTAGCTTGTTTCACAAGGTAAATAGGTAGTACTATTCTATGCAGCTAGCACAGCCTAATTATTCAGATACACATTTGACAAGTCTCCAGATGAAGCATGGATGAATGTTTCCAGCTAATCACTTTAACTATGCAAACATGAGTGCATGCAAAGACTTCCACCACAGTTAAATATTCAGCAGCACACTCCACTGTTCCTTCTTATTTCTCCATCTAGAAGCATGAAGTATTTTATGCTAAAAGCTAGATTCAGAGGGTGGATTAGTGAGAAGACAGACACCAACAGCTTTCGTGTCCAAGTTTACTATAAGCCTATTGACTCAGCACATATACAGTCTGTTATGTCACAAATTTCTATAAATCAGGATTAAAACCACTCAGTGGATTAATATGAACTCGGCCAGTAATCCAACTGAACATGATGAATATTGTGCCTTTAATATGTCTCATTTTTATATTTCAGCTACAACCTTTAACTGAGGCAGTGCAGCTCTACTCGTCCTGTCAAGATGAGGATGAGCTTGAGCAGCTCACTCATTTCTGAGCACAGAAGAGAAATTCTGCCCATCTGAGATACGAAACAGAACTCAAAAAATACCATCAACAAATTACCCCAGTCAAGCAACCCACGTGACTTTGAATTCCATGTACTGTAAGATAAGTTAGATTGCTCTATTCTTAGCAGAATCTGCTGAATTAAGAGCTATGCCTGTTTGCTCAGAGAATTTGAGGTCTACAGAAGTGCAATCGTGGCCCCAGGCTGGCAAATGATCTTCAGCTGCACTCTCCAGCCTTAAGAGAAAACTCCCCACCATCCAGATCAGCACAGAGCAAGGAGAATTCAAAAGTAATTTTTACTGCTGGTGAACCAGAAAGCAGGATATTAGTTACTAAAAACTGCTGTGTTTTTCCACAGCTCCTTTTACCAGCTATCACTAAGTCAATCTACAAATTAAAAAGCTGCATTTTCTGAAAACTAAGCAGGTATTCTATAAGGGAAAAACAAGATCAGAGAAAAACATAATTAATTTTTACAGTGTACCATGACTAGTCCTGGCATATATTCAGGTACTGGAACGGCAATCACTGAGTACGAATGAAAACAGTGTTGAACCCTGTCCTATTTTTATCAGATGAAAGCCACAAACCTAGCTGTGCTTCTGCTTAGTGCTGCATTTTCTCCTATCCTGATAGCTTTTACAGCTGGAGAAATAGCTACTTACAGCACTATTCTGCTGTAAAAACTATTGCTACTTACAGCTATTTGGATTATAGTTGCATTATGTCACAGAAAAGGAGGTCCAGGGGAGGCAAGCTATGAACATTTCCATGGGTTCTTTAAGCATTTCCTGGGTGTATCAGTTCCTCTGCTTTCAGGAGAGAAGTTGTGCTTTGAAATTCCTGATCGTAATTTAAGTGGTGTTAGGATTAAATTATATTTGTTTACAAATAAACTGAAACAGTTACACAAGGTTATGCTGCAAACCAGCAGCAGAGAAACAGAACTCCAAAGACCAATTCCACACAATTTTCCCTTCTAATTTATACAGTTCACAGCATTTTAAAAATGGTACTTGAGGGTAAAAAACTAGTGCTACTGATGTGATGGTATACTTTACCTGTGACACTTTGGCCATCCAGCACTGTTTTTATTAGGCCCACAAATAGGTCACAAAAGCTGTTCTATACAAACAGCTGCTCACAGTTCAAAAATTCCCTCACATAATGTTAATTTTTTTGAAGAAAAAAGACATATTTTTCCAGAATGTATACTTCCGAATTCAGTCATTAAACCCATTTTTTAGCCAGTGCAGGGTGTAATATCATTGAAAAAGTAGTAAAGACTTGCTTTGGATTGACAGTCAGTTTTGGGGGGGGTTAGAAAGCTTGTGCATGTGTGCTAAGGTGCAAGCTGTCCTCCCATCCTCAACCCCTTTTCTTCCCTCAATTTCTCAGCTGCCATTCTTGGAAACCAAGAGAAAGGTGGAAGGGAGTGGAAACCCAGCTGCTTTAACTGCCTTCTCTCCCAGTAAAGCAGCACTCGTCATGCAGTATGCTCTGTACAAGATACAGACTGCCACTACAAGGATGAGAAGTTGAATGTCCCAAAGACAAAAAATACTAATTCTTTGAGAAGATATTTGACCCAAGCTAAGTTAGTACTTAAACTCACTTTTCCTGCTTACTTTCCAACAGAAAAATGCTCATCCTTGTCTCCTGCCGAACATTTTTCATTGATATATTAACAAGTACTTCCTGCAAAAACTCTTCCGGGAGTATCTTTGCTCAGTCCAACTGAACAGTAAAGTGCTGAAATTCCAACCTCCAAGCATGATTAAAAGTACCATTAATTGCCATAAAGAGGCGCTAGCTCTTTCCCCCAGTGGAAGCATAAGGAAGGGACACACCTTTGGAGTGCTTCCCCGAAGGCCTCTTGGGCAATGACTCCTCAATGGAATGTGTTGACGTATGTAGCACATTTTCCAAACTGTTACTGACGCTGTTGATGGGGGTCTCAGACCTCGGAGGGACCTGGAAAGAAGAACACAAAAAAACCACTATAATACACCAAAATAATGCTAGATTGCTGCACCCTCCTCCAGAGTGGAGGGCACCACTCAAAGCAGTTTGGAGACATATATGCTTCTTTTAAAACCAAGTTGCTATTGACACCGCAGAAGTAACAGTTCAGGGAAACTGTTCTAGATTTGTGTGTAGCTGCTGACCAGGTTAGTGAAGATAATCTATAAAGCCACTTAAAGTATAATTATTTTTTAAATAATAGTCACCCAGGAGTCAATCGTAGACCTGTTGCAAGGCAGTTAACTTTTCAACAGTAAAACTAGAGGAAAAAAATCTCTGGGAAAATAACATTATGTTTGCCATCTACTTATACAGATGCAGACTGAAGGCATGGAAAAGTATTTCCACATAGATTGCATGGAATGAATTCTAATATAGAGAAAAAGCTATCTTGTTGTTTTTGCCATTTGCAAGCCTGCTATCAAGATCAGATTTCAACAAAAAATTACACACTGAAAACTGCCCAAACAGTAAGCTGCACCATCAAAACAGATTTCATGGCCTAATATGTACCTTCTAAACTGCACTTAACATAACAAAATACTTTCACCATTACTTAAAGCTACAGAAACGAACATAAATCACAAGAAAAGGCAGAATAGGACATTGCCTGCTTTAGCTGCTGTCCACAAGGCCATTCACAATTATGTAGCAACACAAAAACATCTATTACTTGTAGTATAACATTCAACGCCTGCCTCATAAGCAAGGCAATTACTCGCTTGTTTTCTAGGTAATGAGGAGCAGAAGTGGATGAACAGTCACATTAGCAGCACAAACACAAGGGTTGAAGTATCTGAAAGAGGAAAATGCCTTTTAAAGAGGTAGTTACGAGCAACAAAAGTGCTCCCACTAACTAATGCATTGCTTGAATTTCAATCACCGCATTTGGAATTAACTGAAATCTCAGTATGCAGCACTGGAACTGTAATTTAACAAGTATTTTGGCCTTTCACAAGTCTCCAAGGAAAATATCAGCTGGACACAAAAAAGCAGCTCTCCTTTACTCATGGTAACTAATACGGGAGACTAGAGTTTCCTGCGGGCTCATTCAGAGCCATTACTTGAGACCTGGAGGTTGGAAGGACCATTTACACTTAGAACAATACTGTGCTCACCCTCCCATTGCCTTACACATTGATATCAACCAACACAATGCCGGTTAAAAATAGCAACTTCCTAATTCTATACAATTACCTATTGTAAGCTTCATTTTACAACTGACTTACATGTTCATATACACGTAGCTTAAGGCAGTGGCACAAGTGGCAGGATTACAAATACCTGCTGTCCTCTTCAGCACTGCTGGCTTATTTCTGGAATAAAGAAGTTTATTTGTACAGCTCTTCCCTAGCGGAGTAGTTTTCCAACAGTAAGAACAATTTATTATCAAGCTTTTGTATACAAGCCCAGCAATTAAACTTTAAGCTTGCAGGTGAGGGTGGAGGTGGAGGCAGGGATTAAATCTTCCTGCCTAAGTCAGGCTTCACCAAAGAGCTTCCTTACTGCACCTTGGCTTTCCTGGAGCTCCATAAGCTCCTGCTCCTGTGCATTGCTGCTAAGGGGAAGCTCCAGAGGACTCTGCAATGTCCCACCATCCTGCTGGCAAGAGAAGGCCTCAAAACTAAGTGCCAAAGAAAATTAGATCGAGGCAAGACTATGTCATCCTAAACAGCCCGGTTCTGAATATCTGGAACAGTCTGCAAAACACTTGCAGTAATGCTTGAAACTGAGCAAGACCAGAGCCACATGGTTTCAGAATTTCCCTATTGTAACAGAAACTGCTTATCTTTATATTCCCTTTCCTCCTCCCAGTCCGCTGCCCTTCCAGTAAACATTGCGTGCAACTTCAAATTTGCATTGTGTTTATACATAGCCTCCAATTGTTTCCATAAAGATTTCATTTTTATGTATTTGGTAAAGATTAATTTAGCCCATATGTCTTGAAGGACTGAGCTCATACTCTATCTGATTCTGCCTCACATCAAAGCAGAGCAGTTTCAGTTTGGCTTTGAAATATCACAACACGCTGATGAGTTCCAAACGGAGACTGTCTTTAGCGAGCTCAACGGTGTTAGAACCAATCTGTCTGCCTGGAATTTTTGTTCCAGATTTTAAATAACTTTTTCCACTGACTTAAACATACCAAGAGTGCAAAGGCTTGGATTTGTTTAAGAAAAGAAGGAAATTTATTTGCAAAACATTTTTCATCATAAAGTTATTCCCAAATAAGCAGCAGCCACTTTTTAAAATCTGAGGCTAAGTGAGGCACCCAGGAACAATATCACAAACTAGGAACTGCAGGAATTACTGTCCTGGGGAGGCTGGGAGAAACAGGGACAAAAGCCTGAGATGCTCAGGAAGGATTTGACTGAACAAGCTGTGCATAATTCCATTTCAATTAACTGCAAAGGAATGGGGCTCACCTTATCTGAACAGCATCACCCTCAGCTGAGACCCAGGGCAAACTGTACTTTAAAAAGGCAGAACAAATTAGAGGCTTTCCAAGAACACGGGCTCTGCCCTAAACATCCCTAAGGTACTTGGAGGCACCATTAAGACCTGCTGTCCAGAGGAGCTCAATCACCAGCCTCTAAACAAGCATTCCAGGGAGATCTTCGGAAGCAGCAACCAAATTGCATTGGACCTTTTAGGGTCTATAACATCTCTAAAGAAAGCCAGGAGGCCATTAAAGATTAAGAATCTGCTGTTCAAGAGCTGTTTTAAAGGCCTGTTCTCTCAAGGGGCAAGAGCTTCAGGTGAAGGTGGACACGATGCACAATGAAATATTCAGGCTGTGCTCCGTAACAAACCCCAGGCCTCACATTTTATAAATGCAGATAAAATCTGCAAACAATTCAAGGTTTAAGTGGTTACAGCATTTGAACAGGAGACTTTAGATTTCCTATGAAATTATTTTTGAGACTATCAGCATAACTAGCCCACGAAGACTAACCAAGTAAAACTGTACAGAGACAAAGCAACAGAAAGATTCTCCACTGCTCCTATTCCTACCTTCAGCACTGCATTTTGTAGGAGCAGAGGGAGCAGGAACCCTGCACCCAGCCCTAGCTTCATTACTCATAAGTTTTCTTATCAGAGTGGCCTGTAGGCTTATTCCATGACCCTAGGAGATTCAACACTCAGAATAACTTGGGACAGAGGAGATTGACACCACTTTTACCTAACTTTAGTGCTGTGACCAATTCCCCCACAGCAAAGCATCTGCCTCACTGAAATTTCTGATTTTGCAGGCAAAAAACTAGCTTGTCTCCTCAATTTTTAGGTAAAGTAGCAGCCATTCTTATGCTGAAAACTGCAAGCACTAGTCTAAAGTTGTTACCAATGCAGGGAGGGCTGAAGTGAATATGGGAAGTAGTAAATCTACGGAGCCAGATTCAGGAACTGTTGACTACGCTTCCCCAGGGACAACATCTAACTGTTCATCTGCTGCATCCGAGCCTGTCGTGAGAATAACAGGATTCATAAGAGTCAAACGTAAGAATTTTACTAAAACAGCAATTATGTGTTCTTTTTAAGAACTAACCAGAACACAGAAAATGGGTGGTTTAATAGCAAAGTATTTGCTGACTTCGTTTGAAATTGAGCCAATATTAACAAATCAACACAGCCTGCTAATATGTAACATGACTTATAATTTAAGAAAACAAGAGATATAGGAACTGGGGGAAGAGCTTGATCTCAAAATATTTCAGTTGAGATAAAATACTGGGTATAGAATTAGGTCATGCATTATACAGGAACGTAGTGAGAAAAGCATAAAAGCAAAGTACTACATTTAAATGAAGTACTATGGCAGCAGCAAGGAGCCAAAGACAGGAATACATTTTCCAACTGATTCATGAAAAAAAATGGTGTTCAGATTTCCAAAGTGGCCAATGCAACAGAAAAGCCCTACAGAGAGAACTTCTGCTAACACTTGCCTTGGAAATGTTTCCAGAAAGGCTTTGCATAGTCATATACTGGCCCCCATTTAAGGCTAATACAGGTAAATTAACAGAGCAGCGCTCAGGAACTAAAGGAATAAAATCTGGAAAGAAAAAAATCACTTCCAATCTTGTTAGTTAGCTCCATATTATTAAGTATTATAGTAGCTTATTTTGAGATTAACATCAAGGTTTTGAACACAGTGCAACACTTCTTGCAAACATGCTGCAGCATAAGCCTAAAGGCGAGGCCACACTCCTGCAGTTTTAGATGGATAAGATACTATTTCCCAACACAGGTAGGTGGCTCAAGCTCCCAAGTTTTTAAAAACAAACTGCATTAGTAGTCACTGATGTCCAAGACTGCTCAGTAGGTCAAATCTGAGCGAGAAAGGAGAGCAAGTGGTGCAAGCAGCTGACACCCCAAAGCTACAGAGATTGCAGAGCCTGGGGGAGCAAGATCCTTCTCTCAGCAGCAAGTCATTAGATCCACCCAGCTGCTTGTGAAACCACAGCCCCAGGCACCAGCTCTGACATGCAAGTACCTGACTGCTCTCCTAGGAGGATTGCAGTCAGCAGGACTGCTCCTTTTGCAGATATGGGCCTTGCTGGTCTTCAAAAAGGGTGTTTAAGGAATGCTGCTAAACACACTCAACTTTTCATGTCCTTAAGGAAGCCAACTATAGCACTCAATGCTTGAATTTACGCATTTTACATGTTTAGTCCTTTTGTTGCAGCAGCACCTAAACGGTGCTGGCCGCTTGACATTGTTTGTCCTAGAAACCTTCAATTCCAACAGTCAACTTCTATCAAAAAGTGACAAGTACCACGTGTGATCAAGTTAGGGGTGCTCAAATTCCTCAACAGCTACAAAACAGCCACTGTTCTGGTAGGAAGTTGGGGAAAAAATCCCCATCCCAAAGATGGGATCCATCTTTGAATACAAAAGGGTGAAGAGGCAATTTACAGTGAAACGAGATAATAGATTGGCTGGATGCTTTTGTCCTGCACTGGACACTATTACTGGACTGAAATGAGGCATGTGGTACTTAAATACCACAGGATAATCACACACCTGCTACATGGCTACGGTATAAGTTTGGTAGATCAGAGGGACCAGAAAAGTCTAAACTGCATTTTACAGATTAAGGCAATCCCCCTAAAAATCCTTCCTCTAAATAAGAATTATATTTCTAATATTAACAAAATATTGACACATCCACAATAGAGTAACTGGAGTTTAATTTCATTATACCGTGTGCTTGAATGACAACAAAGACAAATAGTAGAAAGGAGCATTTTAAGGCACATTACAACTGTAGTTCACAGATGTGTACTCACCCTGTATGCAAAACAAGCAAAAATGCATTGTAAAAAATTAAAATTGAGTCCTTCAACACTAGCTAGGGCAGTGTTTGTTGCTGCTACGAGGCAGTCTCCAAGATCTAACCGTGTGGCAACAGGGGATTTTGTTCTGAAAAGACACACTATGAGTTAAAGTTTGAATCTAAGGAAAACACTCTTTGTAAATGGCAACCACAACAGCAAATATTAATACTATAAGCTACCCACTGGCAGCCTGATTCACCTGTGTGATCTTCCATGGCTTCTGATCGCTTAGTGCTGGAGAGGCTGCAAGTGCAACCAGTTGACTAACAGCCCCGATTCTTCACCAATGTATAACTAAAAACTGAGCTCCTAAACCAGAGAGGAATAAAATGCATCTTCAACTTGCCCAAAGAATTTAAAGTGCAACCCAGTTTTCTGCTATAGAGGTATTTTATCCTTAACCACATCTACCTTTAGAAACGCTACAATTGGGTTGAATTCAGAGCTCTTGTACTTACGTGGCCAGGATATAGGTGGGAAGTTGCCACAGCACCGGGCCATATGCACGCTTGGGGTGTGAAAGGATAACCACAAAAGGCAACTCTAAAATCTGCTGAAGCAGAACCCAAGCAGTGAGAAAACCATATACCTTCCCCCAGGGTTTCATTGCCATTCTGGCCTCTTCAGCCACAATTCACAAATTAACGAGGTTGAGAGAAGTATTTTGACAAGTCACAAACTCACTGAATTCTCCCTCTTCCCTCCTTTCACCCTCAATATCCGCTAATAGCTAGAGTGCAATATAGCTACTTAGAGTGGAAAAACAAGACCCAGGAAAATAATTCATAATATACACCAGAAATGTTCACCGTTGCTATTTATCACCACGAGTTGGCAGATCTTTAATTAAAATTAAGATCTCACTCCTAAGTAATTGATCCTATTATTTCTGGATGCCTTCAGCTTGCTATAAAAATACTGCCATCCTATACTGATCAGCACAGTTGTTTATCCCTTCAAATGTTTATTTCACAGCAAAAAAAATGAATATATTTTAGCATAAGGCAAAAGAAAGGAATTTAGGGGTTTGCTCAGTACAATACTCATTTTCAGAAATACAGATCTGGATCACAGCAACATCTCCTTGCTAGACTGAGTACTCTTGTCTAATCAAATAGAGAAAACTGCTTCAGTTCAACTTGTTTCCTCCAATTCTTTGACCAGAGAGTGAAGTCAAACTCGTGCATTTCAAAGGAGGCAACAGATCTCACTGACAGTCTAATCAGATCCAGCATTTCCACAATAAAACTATCTTCACCGAAAAAAGCTTAGCTGTATTATTGGGAATAACATTCCTCTATTTCCTTTGTTTTAGGGGGAAAAGGGCTCTTAAGAGCAAAGACTAAGAGATACACTGCAGCAAATCCATACAATGACTGCATTTGCTTCTTTACTAGTCCTCATTTAAGAGCAGTGTTACAAGTACTGCCAACCTCAGAAGCCCACAGAAAAAAACAGAGCTATTCTGCTAGAAAAAGGCAGTGCTTGTATCTTTTTTTGGGTGAAGGATCTTGGTTTAAGCAATTCAAACCATTAAGAACAAGCTCTTGGCCAACTAAGCGCTTCCCAATGAAGATGCTGTTGAAACCCTTTCAAGCTACACACTGGAATGCCTGCTAGGTTTTAATACAAAAGACCAGCATCTTCTTTGGACGATTCCCTTACACATGAAACTCATACTTGTGAAAATGCAAACTAAGAATATCAATAAAATTATAGTCAGAATAAGAAGCCTCCAGCTTCTAACTTGGAACATAGCCAATAGCTCTGTGTAACCCCTGCGGCCTCAAGTACCTAAAATACCAAAAGGACAAGCAAGTATTGGCACATGCCACCAACTGGAAGCTGAAAGACCTGCTCCTAGCTTCTGAGGTTGAGTTTCATGTGTTTTTAAAAATAAAATCGCTCCTCAGATAGCAACAACTTCTCTTGTCCCTGGGTGAATCTACTCATACCAACAAACTAATTCTACAGAGCAATTGCTATTAACACGGTAAACTACTAAAGCGGTTAAACAACATCCTGTTTTGGTTGGGAGGCTAAAAAAATGCAAGGTCTATTCTACCCCTGCAAAACTAGCATAAAAAGCCATACAGGCACTTGATGTGCAGCATTTAATAGTTTCACTTGCTCTGTGAGCACTTTAAGGACTTGGTTTCAACCTACCAAGTAAGGTTTTTGTCATTCCATAGCTAAAAAAATCTGTGCAAATGTAATTTCAATCACCTGAACCAAGCAGTGCTGAAACAAAACAGCAGCAGAGGTACTTGAAATGGACACCTCATAACATCAGTTCTACACGGTTCCCAATATACAGTCTTTAGCAGTTATTTCTACGTTTTACATGAGCCTATGGAATTAGCACGGGTGAAAAATAGCATCTTATGCCATAAGCTTGAAATAGACATTGATGCAGAATTTGGAAGCTGACTGGACAAGCCTTGTTCCCATTCACAAAGCATCAACTCAAAACAGCCACATAAGTACAGTGTCATTTCCTTTCCACTGCAAACTGTAGTCAGACTGCTATTTATTACCCTGCTTCTACAGCTGAGGCCACAACCAACTCATTGCACTAAACATCAGTGAAGTCAGCAAAAGATCCTGTCAAAAAAAGGGAATAAAAGCCTGGCACTTTCATCCATAAGGATGCCTATTGCCACAAGATGTGCATGACAGAAGGCTGAATGGGGGGCCATTCTGACTCCTTCTGGCAAAGGCAGTATCAGAAAGACGAATAAAGTCATCTTAAAAGGTGAAAATGGCTGAAAAATGTCAGTTGGATCATTATCAGCTAAAAAAAGAAGATTTTATGGTTAATCCCAGGAAAAACAAAAATTTTAAAGGGCATCATTCATTAGATATGTATCTGGGCTTAATTTGAAGATGATCTGCACACTTTCAAGTTAAAAAAAAAAACATATAAAATGTATTCAATCTTATGTCTGTAAGCAAAAAAGTTTGAAGAGTCCACAACACTGTCATGTAAGCACTAACGCAATTCAAAAGCGGAAGAAAATACAGAATTAAAGGCAGAAATTATCATCTTTGTGGAGACTGAATCAATAGGCTCTTTTGGGGAGGGTAGTTTTCCCTACTTAATGCAAGGAAACTTAATTTTGTTCTACCACGCAGCAACCATGAATCTAATAATTACTGACCTACTTGAAACCAGCCACAGCCATCCTTTCCTGGATAGTTCCAATTCACATAGTCCAAGAACAATCTTGAAATGCAAAAATTAAAGTGAAAAGTTATGGGCAGCTCCTGGGAGCCTTTTTGCACTCTGCAAATGCCCTGGGCAGTAAAAGGCCATGGAAAAAGGGGTTTGTATTTGCTAACAAAGCCTTAACCCCTTCCCTCTCCCAAAGCAGCCTCAGGAATCAGACAGACTAAGTTTGGGAACTCAGTCCTTTGGAAAAAGGAATTTAGCTAGTAGGAAAGTTGGGCCACACTAACAGGACCAGCTGGGCAGAAAAAGCACAGAAACATTTGTCTCTGCAGAGGCAACCAAGCACCTGACAACGTTTTTGCATTTCTGAACAAACACTTTGAATTTGAACACTTAGGAATTTTAACAGTCCCCAAGTTACACAAAAAACAGGTACTCACAACTGTTAGCCCCTGTTGCCACACTCAGCACAAGGGGAACACCGAATGGTAACTACTTTTGCTCGCAAAAAGCTCCCTGTTTGCACGACCTTACACATGAAGAGCCTTCTAGCTCCTCGTTTTCCCAGGAGCTCCAATGGTGACAGCTCATTTTCAGAAGGTAAAACTGGAAATTTAGGTGCAGCACCCACACAGCACAGTGTTAACCTCAAGCTGTAGTAAAAGCTGCAAGAGGGATGAGAAAGTGCTGGCTTTGGGAAAGGAAAACTCCTCCAATTCCAAAGGCAGCTAAGAGCACAGCACGTTGGCAGGCAGGAGCCCAATGCAGCTCACGTTCTCTGGACATCTGCATTGGTTTTTCTAGGTGATGTTACAACACAAGTATTGTCACAACACAGCTTGGTAACATCACGAGATCGAAATCCACAGTATTGGAATTTATCTAAACGAGCCTCAATGGAGCAAGACATTGTTTTTTTCCACGTGCTTCCGCCAATCCTTGTTTTAAGCCAACTTTTTATTCTCAAAGTAGCAAAATTAACCAGCTATTATCTAAAAAGCTTAACAACCTTCAAAAAGAAACTTTGCATCCGTTCACAAACAAAATGCAAATTCAAGAGATGGTGAAAGTAAAAATAACACTTTTTTCCTCCCTCTCAACTAGTGTATTGAGCTACCAGTGTTCCTCAAAGCCCATTTCTTAAAAAAAGCCTATTTTTTCTTAAGGATAGTCCTTTCATGTGTTCAGAACAACAACAACGACCAAGTGACTGCACTGTTCAATTTACTGCTGGCAGGAAAACTGGAAAGATGAATCCTCCATCCATCTTAGAATGACTTAAACCATGCCAGGCCTTCTCAGCTACATAAAACATGTGCACTATTTGTGAGCCTATGATAGAATGCTCTAAAATGTAACCACTCCGGTGTAATTTTATCTTTTTTTCTACTCTTTTTGGAAAACTGTGGCAGATCTGCAATCTTTCCTTTCAAAGTTAGGGTCCATACATCTTTGGAATAAGGAAAGTTACAAGCAGTTAAGTATCTGTAAGGGATATAGGGCTGGTTTGAGCTTTTAGGTGCACACCACCTTTCCCAGGAAAGGGTGGGTGATGTCCCTCCATGGTAAATTTGCTATATGAGCCAGGGAACCAATTAAGTAATAAGCCCTCTTAGCCAAAACTTATTTTAAAGTTTAAAGCAGGTTATTTCAGTCAGGGCAGTGGTTTAACTCCATAGTTTGTAGTCGGCTAAGAGGACGTTAACACTAATAGTAACACATCTCACTACTAACTGCACATCTTCAAACGCTGCTGCTCAGCTTAATTGCTTGCAATCGAATGAACGACCTGCAAGTTAATGATGGTGAACCACAGGCACCAAGGTCAATACCGGAGCCGTGCAGGACAACGGGGAGTTTCTTTAAGTTTAGGACCAGAAACTCACAATATTTGTCTAAAGCCTCACCAAGATGTCTTTGCCACTGGACAGCTACTTCCTACAAAGCCAATCCCCTCTTGCAGCCTCTTCCAAGGATGGGTTTGGGAATAGCTGCTGGCTCCCATTTCGGGAGATGTTCCGGGCTTGCTCGCCCCGCTAAATCCCTAACCTGCCCGGCACACAGCAAGGCAGGAGAGCTCCCTTGGGAACAGCATCACCGGGAACAGATCCATCCAGGATTACAGCGCTGCCTGTTGATCACCTTGCAAACACTCATTAAATGGCACGAGGCCACCAAAATCTCTGCCCATCCCCTCTTCTCACCCCACCAAGCGACTGGTCATGGACAACCTCTTGGGCTGCCACCCGTGAGCAGAAGGCCGCTGCTCGAGGCAAGAGGAAGGGCTGGAGATGCCGGCCCAAGGGCTACCCACCTTGTGGCACCCGGGGTAGGTGGCCACGGCGCTGAGGGCGGAGGTGCCGGGGTTCTTGCCGCTGCTGGCCATGATGCTCTGGATCTGCGTGAGCTCCTGCCTCAGCACCTGCTTCTGGTGGAAGCTGAAGGCCGGGTGGTTGGAGGCCATGGTGAAGAGCAGCAGGAACTCATCGCCCGTGCGGCCCTCGTTGAGCTGCAGCCCGTAGTTGTTGATGACGGAGTCGATGTGCGTGAGCGTGCGGAAGAGCACGCCGGCGGCCTCGCGGTGCGCCGAGCCCAGCAGCGCCAGCGACACGAGCAGCTTGCTGCGCACCACCTCGTCCGTGAGGTTCGTGAGGCTGCCCAGGTCGGCGGGGTTGTTGGCCTTGATCTCCGAGTCGCGCAGCGAGTGGTAGTCCTTGCGCGCCAGGTCCTCGAGGCAGGCGCCCAGGAAGCGCAGCTCCAGCGGGATGCACAGGTCCAGGAGGCCGCACAGGAACTCGACGCGCTGCGGCGAGGGCAGCTCCGAGAACCAGCGGTAGGCGCCGGCGCGCCGCAGCCGC
>NW_010581231.1:75930-93683 GCF_000705375.1 Tinamus guttatus | reverse complement strand
ATGGGCAGCTGAATCTTATCACACAAAGCATGAAGAAGCTCTACCTAGGCTTGTGATGTACTAAGCTTGTCCTGTAGATGAAGCTCATCTTGGAGTGCAGTTAGACCAATGAAACTACATAAAGCAGGAGCAACTAAGGACAATATTTGTCAGCTTGAAAAATCCCAACTGCATTTGTCTGCATCAAAGCAAAAAGCACATGTACATGTAGCTTTTGCAACATGAAAGATTTTGTGTGTAACTGAAAAGAAGCAGTATTTTCATGCAATGGAAATTTTGTTCGAGGAGTGTGTAGAGGAGTACACATTTTGTGTAGAGGAGTGTGGAGAATGTAGACAGGGAGGGTGCAAAAAGGAAATTGAAAAATGAATGATGAAATCACATAACTGATTAACTGAAAAATTATTTGGTAATCTGTCCTGTTAGCCATATTTCCAAATTATTATTATTATTTTTCCCAATATATCAAAATTGCTTGGGACTTATGGATTCAATTTGATTATTAGAACTTAATTCTGCCTTCCTTGTTCCTCAGTGCATCTCTCTAAGTACCCGCTAGGTAGTCTCTCAGGTCTGATGGAATGGTGTATATATAGTGACCTCAATTTTTTTGTCCATTAACTTGGTCTGCGTATCTTGACATTTTTCCCTGATAAAAAAGGATTATAAGTGAGGCAAGTTAAAATCTACCCCTTTTTTGAAAGAGCTGGAAGATGCCAGTAGATTAAACCAGAGTTTTGTGTGAAGAGGTAATATCTTTTTCTTAGATCAAATTATATGGCTGAGAAAACCAAACCACAACCAAAAACAAAACTGATAACCTTTCTGCACAGAACCTCCTCCTCGGAGAGTCAGGAGGAAAACAAATGCTCAACTGCCTAAAAGTAACTTTATGATGTGTTAGGAGGCTTATTACCCAACGTTCAAAAAGCAATTTGAAGTTGAAAACTGCTATGTAAGTATTATCATTATTGACAATAGAAACAACGTGAATGATGAATACTACTTTTTCTCACAGAAAATGGGCTCAAATTTAGATTAATTAAAACATCTGTTGCATGATAACAAGAATTCATGAATCTGATGATGATTGAGGAGGAGTGTATTTATCTTTTATGATATTCATTGCTAAACTGCTTGGGACTGAGTTTAATTTCTGCTTGTTCATCAATTGACAGAGTCCCTTGGTTGCCACCATAGCTCAAATTGTAAATAATACTTTTGTTGTAGTTATCCAAAAATTTTTGCACTAATTTCTCTGTATTAATTTGACCTGCTTGACTTTTCTAATCTAAATTTAAAATGTATTTTGTAATAGTTACAAATAGTTTGAGTGTCACCTTGAGCTTTTCCTTATAAATCAATATGCTATACCACAAATAATTATTGTTTGGGATTAATGGAATCATCCAATCAGTATACTGAAATATGAAGAAATTTTAAGTTATGGCTAATATATTAATTGTAGTGTAGTTTACCTAGAGGACTGAATCAATCAAATTCTTATCAGATTTCTGGGATTAATGGAATCATCCAATCAGTAAACTTAAAATTTCTTCATATTTCAGTAATGGCTAATACATTAATTGTAGTGTAGTTTATCTAGAGGACTGAATCAATCAACTTCTTATCAGATTTTATCTTATTCAGATAGTTGACATTTAATGATACCTACAAGAAAAACTCTGTGCAGTTTTACAAAAATTTAATGGAGAGTTGGATTGTGTGGGGCTATGTACCAAGGGGCTGGATTTCTTTGACATAATATCCTAAAAAGCATGGAATAAACTATGTATATGTAAGAGCATTCTTCATTCATTTTTCCTAATGCTATTTTTATATCTGTAGAAATTCATAAATTTGGTTAAAATACAGGGAAGGCCACATCTTTTTGTCAAATATATTTTAGAAACAAAGTATCTTTAACTTTTAAGGAAGGATAGCTTCAATATATCCCAGGAAAAAAAAAACCACACACATAAAATTTATATGAATGTGTGGTGCAAAAAGATTCAAAGCAGACAAAACAGTTGGATAATTTTAACTGTACTTGAGAGAACATTCCTTTTTTTAATATGAAAAAAAGATAAGAGATGCAGTTATTATGTGATAGTTATTCAATGTATTATTTACTAATTATGTATACCTATTGTGTATCACCTATATGTGAACAGGTTGTAAGAAACTTGTCCCAAAATTCAGGTAAGCTGGATAGAAGAAAGAGCAGAGGGAGGTAAAAATACTGTAATAGTATTTTGGCATTTGTCCTCTTCCTTTAGCACAGCCTTGCCAGTGTTTGAACACAGCATCTGAATGTTTTGTCTGGAAACATAAATTGCAGTACCCTGAAAAACAGTTCCTATTAAACACCATTTTTTAAAATAGGTAAACATGTGTGAGAACCTTGGAGTTATTTCTTATTTGTAAAATCTCCTATTATGTAGCTGCAGCTGCAGACTTTTTAGAAGGAAAGGTTTGTGCATGAGTAACCCGCTTTGCCGAGCGTGTTTTGCTCTGTCACGTCAGGCTTGCAGTCTGCAAATGAATCCAGCCAAGTCAAATACTGCTATGTTCCTACCTTGTGTTTTTTTTTTTTTTTCTTTTTTGTCCAACATAATAGGGAGGCATCATACACTGACAGCTGCCAGTCACCTTGTGTGACTGCTTCCTTTAGCATCTGCAGAGCAGCATTGCAGGGCATCGAGTGGAAGCTGAAAGTAGATACTGATGCCTGTCCAATGGTGGCTATAACTTTACAGACAGCAATAGCTGCCTGAAGAGCAAAATTTATTGTATCACCTGTCCTTTATAGAATTTGGCCCAACTGGCTTGTAATTTAAATGCATAGGCTCATGATCAGAATAGCTTCTAAACCAATGAAATGCTGGCAAAGACATAAATCCAATTCATATCCATTGATTCACAGCTTTACCATAGTATAAAAGGATAACATGAAAAAATGAAGAGTCACTGCTCATATTTGGTTATTTCTAGTAAAATCTCTCTCAAAAATAAGAAGAGAATCACTCAGAAAATATATTGTGAGCTACAAAATAATGGAAAATAAGGAAAAAATTAATAGTTTGCATGTGTATAACAAAAAGACCTTAAGCTATTTTTATGCTTCTTTGAAAAATGGAGAGATGCAAAGGTGGCTCTTCCATCAAGGACAGCTGTCCTGACAAATTGTGGTATAGGTGGCAAAACTAGCTACTGTGGCTTGCTATTTTCTGACGGTGCATGAAGAACAACAGCAGATGAGCAGATCCTTGATTCCCACGTGACTTTTTGGACAAGTCAGTGTAGCAGAACTGGTGATGCAGAGTTGGAAGAAGGGATTAGAAGCCTTTGAAAGTGAAAGACATGATGCTGAAGCAACGGCACAGAGTAAGGTGGGGAACATCTATTTCCTCCTAGAGTAGTATAACCCTCTCCTCCTCCCTGCCTGCCCCTGATGTGCATTCCAAAAAATGATTACCAACCTTCATACAGTTTTAAAGAAAATTAAAATGTTTCTGGACGAGCCAAGGGCAGTAGCTTACAGACTTTGATTATAAGCCCTTCTGAAGAGGGATAGGAAACCGAACAAAAAAAACCTAAAACTGTCCTGGTCCTAGTCTGAGGTTTATCCCCTCAAGTTTCAGGCATACAGTAGTTAGTGATTGCATTCTACTCACCTGACTTTAGAAGCCTGCTGTGTCAGGACCTATATCTGGAGTTTACAGTAGTATAGATATCAGGATTTATACTAGAGTCAATGGATATTTAATCAAGAGTTGACAAGGCTTGGGATGAGATTTATCTGACTATAGAAAAATGTAGGTATCTGCTTGAGAAGGAGATGTATTACTTGCTTTACTCTGAAGGGAGTTTAGGGTGCTCATGTGTTGATTTTATCTTTAGCGAGAGGAACTTAAGCCTTGGTGTCAAATCTAAGTAGTCATTTTTTTATTTAATTAGAGATTCCATGATCAAACAGTGGTTTTAAGTGTATTAAGATGAGATGTATCTTGCCTTGCAGAAACTTAATGCTCACCTTTTAGGTGGCTACATTGAAGGTAGTTTATCTGAGACTGATGTTAAAAATGCCAGATTTACATCCATTTTCAGTTCATCCTTCAGTTCTGTGAGATTAATGTTTTTCTTTTATGACAATAAAAACAGTTTCTTGTAATGTACTCATGTCCAGCCTTGATTTTACATACCCATAAACGACTATGGGAGGCTGACTTCTCGAAGAGTACAAAAATATTCAGCGCATCCATCAAGCAAGACATAGCAAAACTTAGTTTGTCATGACAACAAAGTAATCTGAGCACTCTCTGATAATGACTCTAATAAATACCTTGGTGCATGAGAGGCTATCAGCAAAATGACAAATTGATAAAAGAGAAGGTTACACGGGAATGCAAGTAAAGAAAGCTTCAGACTGCCAACGGCCTAGTAACGCCTGAATAGAAAGGAAATGAAAGAAATTCTCTTGACTGGAGGATCAGAAAAGGACATAGGAAAAAGCCTTACATTATGTGTAGGGAGTGCTTGACATGAATACATTTATGACACTTTCTGAGGAGGAAAAGAGGGGTTCGTATTGCCTGATTTAGCTACCTGACTTTGGCATCTGAATCAAGAACCTGCTCAGTCTGCAGAGCCTTCAGAAACCTACTCAGGCATCAAGGTTAGATGCCCGAAGGCAGAGAGTGTGACTACCCCACAGTGTTCAACCTGTCATTGCAAGTACTGCGGCAGCTTAAGGCTGAATAGAATACAGAACATTTTGGAGAAGTGATGAGAGAAATGTGGCAGTAAAGGCAAGAGTCAGGAAAAGCAGTAATTAAACAGAAACCCTAATGAACAGGAAATAACAGAGACAATAAGAAAGACCAGAGTCCTTAGGTCAGTGTCTGGAAATCTACAGAAGGAACCACACAAGGGCAGCTTGGAAGAGGTTCAGTGGGAATTCAGTAACTGGTAATGGGGGGAAACAAGATTATTAGGGGTCTCATTGAGCAAACTTAGGATGGTATATTTGAGGAGATTCTGTGTGCCCTTTTATTATGTCTTTGCTTGAGGTGACTGGTAACTGATGTGTTGAAGAGAAGGTAGCATTTTTAGGTTTTGAGTTAATTTCAGACTGTTCTAGATTCTTCTAGGAGATTTGAAGTTTGAATATGAAGTGATGATGATCTACTCTTGCCATGTATTGCATTTATTGATGGAAGACAACTGCTGTGTTTTTAGTAAGAAAAAAACATTAATCAAATATCTCTTTTTTCCTGCCCAGTAGACCTGTGATATTCTTGTAAAAACTTCAGAGTGATTCCCATACCTAAAAGTGCTGCACAGGGACAGCTTCTTGGTTTTAATACGCATGGCATGGATAAATGTACCAGAGAGCCAGTAAAATCTGTTTAAAACTTTTAAATCTTCACTGCATCTTTCTCATTGCAGAATTCATATGGGCTCAGTTTTATGAGCAGAAAGACTACTTGTGTTGTCCCATCTTCCTGCCACACAGAGCTGAAAGAAAGCAGCTCATTAATGATCGTTATGTCACTGTTCGGTCTCTGTATGAATTATTCCATTTTCAATTACGATTGAAAATAATGAAATAGTTGCATTTTTAGCTGGGATGTTACTTCTTTCTGAGACATCAGAAACTCGGTGATTTGTTATTACCCAGAATTCTGGGATGCAAGAGGTGTAGGGTTGGGTAGAGCAAGAGGTGGATCAACAGATGGTAGTGCAGCAGTGTAAATATGGGTATTCAGGACACTGCAGCATCCTCTTGTGTGGTTTTACTCATCTGTCCTCCTGTAGGGGTACCTGCTCATCAGCATTTAGATGTCTCACTAGCCAGGGGAGTGCTGTTCTCTCAGCAGAGACCCCAGGACACCAGTTTTCCATCAATAACCACCTCAAGCCTCTGCCATTTATTCTGCCTTGTTTTGTCCTGCTGAGTTGTTTGACTATAGACAGCTGTTGCTTCTCCATCTACTTGTGTTCTTCCCATCTCGATGGTACTTTTAAATTTTATTTCCATCGCTATGGATCATACAAGCTTCAGATTCTCTGATCTTTTTCCAGTCTGTCACTGCTCTGAGGACCTGGAAAGACCTCACAATCCCACACTTCTTGATAGAGTAAATATGGCCTTTATTTGGGTTTTTTTATGGTCTATTAAATCACCTCTCCCTTCCTCTAGGCAAAAAGCAGAGGGGTTAGAATATGAGGGATCTTGTAAAGAGGCCAAGTTGTTGAAAAGGTATTAATTTTTGCCAGGTATAGAGCCCTATGAATTGTTGCACAGTTACGTGGTCAGTTGGTCTTAGTTTTTGGCTAGCCGTGTATTGCCAGCCTGTTGAGCAAGCAAGTGAACATTACCGGAATGATTTTCAGGTGGATATGTGACTAACAGGTAATGACTTGTACCCAGCACCAACGAAGCAGGAGCTTTGCGATCACTGTGGCTCTGCAGTCCCAAAGAGACACTGAGCCTGAGTGGACTTTATATCAAGTCAAGTTGTTCTTAGGATGACTGTGATTCATACTGTTTGCCAGAGCCCATGCCTGTTCTTCTAAATAACGTTGAGAGAGTGGCTCTGATTCTGTCTCTGGTGGAGCTGCTAGAGTTGTATCTGAACTCCCACGTGGCAGTAACACCCCGTCGCAAACATGGTCAGACGCAGGAATGTGGGGGAGTTGGTAAGAAAATGAGAAAAAATCAAACATTCCTTTTGTGCCTCCTGCCAACTTTCAGCACTCTGTTTTATGGATTTTTCTTGCGTGAATGTGTGTAACCATTTTGAACTTTCCAAATCAGAGTCTCCACACCCTCCTGAAACAGTTTTGCAGTTTGGCTGAATGACACAGAAATAAGGAGGAAATCCAGAGCATGTTATGTGCTCATATACGCCATAAAGAATCCAGAGCATTTGGTGTCTTTGCTGAAAGGTACTTTATTCAATAACAGTAAATGAAACCATGTTGGAGCATGAGATTATTTAGCATTTTTAGGAAAACATTTTTTTTTTTTCCTCCCTCCTGGGTTCCTGTAGATATTTGGCCAAAATTCTGGAGAAAAACTGTTCTGGCCGGGTGTGATGGCAGTCCTGACACTTATAAATGTTTCACTGCTGTAAAATGCAATAATGTAAATTATATGACTTGTATGACTTGGTGTCTGTGGTCACTTTTTTTTTCTCTCTCTCTCTTTTATTTTTTCTTAGTGGAAGTGAAATCAGGAAAGGACTTCAGAGATAATTTCATGATCCAAATTACTTTTTGTGCACAAATTGCAAAGTACACTAATATCAATTCTAGACTTACACCGAATGGTTCACTGAGACAGTTTAATTTAACACATTAATTATGTAATTAAAATGAAGCAATGGTTTAATTGAAATCAGGTAATGTTTATTTGTTCACAAAGGTATTTTGCATCCTTGTAAATTCATCGAATGGAGAAAATATTTGCAACAGTATAATTGGAGGACCTAATTTATCCTTTTTCAAGCTACTGCCAAATATATAAAAGTTGTTTGTTTATTCATGCCTGGAAATTGAGTAATTTCATTTTTAGCAAAAGGTAAAGGGTGCAGCAGAGTTAATTCTTGTATAAATTTCTACAGAAATGCAGAAAATACATTCATTCATCTCCCTCTATAACCCTGCCATAAAGAAGCACATACTTTATTAAAATTCTAAAAGATAATCTGATATGCGAACCATATGCTTTATGATACCTCCATGTAAATTGTTATTTTTAAGTGACAATATTCAAGAGATCTATTTTTTTCCCAAAGAAAAAGACAAAAGGCTATAATATTTTGCTTTTTATTTTCATTTGTCACTCGCCTATATTTAGCTTTATTGACTGATAGTGGGATGCATGAACTTTTGTGAGAACAGATGGCCTTTCAGCTTCATTATTGTACAGTTTATTTGACTTCATTTATACTATTATTATATTAAACATACTAATCAGGTTGACGTTACCTTACTGATTTTTTTCTTTTAGTCTTTCTAGAGATATCTTATAAAAAGAAAATAACCTTTGTAATAGAGTTACCAGTAGAAGAGTTTTGAGGTTTTTTTGAATTAGTTTGTATTTGTGTTCATCGTTGTTTTGATTTAAACTCTCCCATGAAGATCAGGGCATGTTTTAAAGGGCTGGCTATGAAAACGCCGGGTCGTCCGTCCTTCAAAGGTTGGCTCCCTCTTCCCCCTAGAGCTCAGTCGTGCAATGTAGGGTCTGGCAGAACAACAAGAGGGCTGGAAGGGGCTGTGCAGAGATAACGTGCTTGTTTTCATTGGGTTCCGCAAGTGCTTGCATGGATCAGGATGGCTGTATGTCTTCTTTATTAAATATCAGCATCTGAAAATCTTGACAGAGCTCCTATTTGCCAACGGATGGAATAATAGCTAAACAAGAAGTAGACTTTGTTGTTGCTGAAGTGTTTTGTATGGGATTTTTATAAAGAGCGTTTTTTTTAGCTTGGCAGATTTGAACTTTTTTGAACCAGTGAAAGGTTCAAAGGTGAATCCGGTGGGTGACCAATCTAAATGACAGCCTGCAGAGCCCTCGGGGGAGATCCTGCTCAAAGAAAAGGAGTTTTAAAACAGGCCAATCCAAAATCATGTCTTTTGGAAGGAGGGATGAACAGCAAACTGTTCAAGAGGGGACTGTTTTCAGGAAATCCTCTGAAAGACAGCTTAGGAAATGAAGTGTTAGAGCAGCTCAGCCTTGGCTGTCAACAGAGTGGTGTATCAAAAAAGGGCTGTGGAGGAGCCCTGCTATATGATGGGGAAAAAGATCTGAGGAATGCATTTACTTTTGTAAATAAAATTGCTTTTGTACACTACATTGCTGAGAATGAAAATGGATTATACCCAGTCCTAGTGCTCTTGCATTTTGGCATCTGGGGACCTTGTTTGTTTGTTTGTTTGTCTCTGTGATGTTTAGTCCTGGAAGTGAAATGTTCCTTCCCTGCTTTCCCCAGTAGCTTCAGTCATTTCAAAGCACTCTAACCAATATGTTTGCATATGAAATGTTAAATTGGGGAATTGCCTCACTTATACGTCTTTAAAATTTATCTCAAATATTTGAGTGAAATAGAAAGCCTACATTTAATTTTATTTGCGTTGTTTCGCATCACGGTTGATTTGCATTTCCAATCAGGAATGGATTTAGAAATGACTTGTCTCATCTCCTGTTCTAGTCCTAGCTATGAAAGAAGCATCTAAAATTGCCCATCTACCCAAAATGCACAATTCTGTTTTATTAGGATTCCATTCTAATCCAGACCTAGAGTCAGGAGCACATTCAGAGATGCTCCTGTTTGCTTTGAACAGTTTCACTAATCGCTCCCAGGTGGCAATAACACAATTGCCAAGGAAAACAGAGAAATAATGATATTGCCACACAAATGAAAAGATGCCACAAATGACCGCATTTAGAGATGATCTACATGCTGGAAATACTTAAGAAAGGACAAGTGGCAATTGGTTTGCAATGTCTCTGCTGGGAAACTCCATACAATTGCAATTAGGGCTCTGCCTCTTATTATTCTAACTTTGGTTGCAAGATAGACTGCAAATGATTTTTTAATGGCTTTGGATGTGTATTTTTCCTTTGTTATCAGACCATAACAGCAACAGGAACAATATTCTCACTCTGTTCAATCTGCCAAAGTGTCCTTTGTACCAGATGGTTTTGGTTTCACTGAGCTAAATTTAAATCATTAAATGATCGCACTGTATTCCATGTTACCATCTCGACAGATTTGGCAGTTGGAAGTTGGTTTCCATCAGTAGCTTTTGGTCCAAAGTAACAAAAGTAGTCAGTAGGGAATGAATTAAGTTTATCTAGTTATTTGTTTTACTGGAACTCTCTCCTTCCAGTCTTTTCTAACTTCATCCAGGCCTCCTACATCCATGTTTGATGATTATTGTTTTTATTGGGCAGAAGAGGTTGATATTTTCAAAAGAAAAGTTCAATAAAAATTTTTGATGATCATTTCTGTATTGTTCTCATATGCTTTAATATTTCCGGTAGTGAGCTCACCTGAGAAAATAATGGAGGTAAGCAAAAGATTGAGGTAGTTAGGAAAAGTGAGGAGAATGATAAAAATCCAGTCATATGAGTGGAACGTCAATAATGAGTAAATTTGCAGTATATATTATAATAATCTAAATAACATAATGAGGCCTGTTGTTAATAGAAAGTGTTGCAAAATATCGAAGACACCTTATCATCATAAAAATGAGTGATTTGATTCGTTGTCATGTATTTACAGAACTATCTTAATCACCATTAAAATGTTACAAGGGTTTTCTAAAGCCTTTTCTGCTTGATAAGAAAATCATTGTTCATATTTGTTATTGGAAAGTACTTTTAAGACACAAAGAATGAAAAATCTCACTGAATTATGCTTATTTTAAATTCAATTATGTGTTTACCAGGTATGAGTATACTGTAATGCTTCAATAGTAATACTGTGCCATTTGTTAATTTATAAAACTGACAAAAAATGATGAGATTTCATTGAAAAACATCTTGAATATACATTTATATCAAAAATAGCAAAGAAGAATTATTGATACAGGCTGTGAAATCAGATATTAAAAAGTTACGGAGACAAGATGGGGTGGGGATGAAGAGTCATGAGGGGAACTTAAACCCCGTCATGTGGATCAATGCACTAAATGAACAAGGTTGTAGGTTAAAGATGTGATAGACTTAAACTAAAAAGTAGAACGAGGGAAGCAGTAGAAGCAAAACTGTCTGGGAGGAGCGGTGAAAGGCTCTTAACCGGGTGGGATCTCTCTCCTTTCCCCTTAATTGCTGTGTGTGTCGAAGTCAGCAGTTTGCAGGGATATCATTGGCTAATGTGAATGCTGATCATCACTAACATGGAAAAAAATCCAGTGTAGGGGACATGGAGATGAGAAGAAAAGAATAAAAGTGCGCTAAAAAAGTCTCTGCCTTCATCAGGCTACCTCATATCCCCATTCACTTCTTGGTTACTATTGCTGGCCCCTTTTCATGGTGGGTGTCCATATGTTTAACAATTAACTCGATACAGATCTTCCTGTGCAATTTTTATTGCTCTTATGTCAATGCTAGGCTGTATTTTGCATAAAATTAGTCTCCAAATCAGTGGTAAAGAAATTATGCTTTTAATTGCAAATTTAAGTGCTGTGATCAATATTCCAAGCATGCTGAGCTATCATATCAGAAGTCTTGCTAAGAATAACATTTATATGCAGCCATGCCTTTCTGACAGATTTTCTGCCTAAATACCTTGCCCAATAAGAAAAGAAAAAGACAAACAGTGAAAAAATCACATTCTGGCAACCCACTGTGTTGCCAGAATAGTGTAGAAATCAAAGATTTCCCTGAGGGGTATGTTGGCCTGAGTCAGTTCAAAACCTTTTAGACTGATCTTTCCAAAGAACACGATGTTCCTCCTTACTCTGCTTTGCATCAATGTGCTGGTTTATTGATGCAAAATTTGAGAAGACTAATCTGGCACAGGCATTTGCTTCCTTTCACCCCCTTTCCTCTTTTAAAAGAGTTAATTTTGCTGGACTTGCAAGCCACCTAAGCCTAAATCAAACTTCAAGGTGACATGGAAACGCTTGTAAAAAGGGACACATCAAATATTGCAGGCTTCTGTTGTTGTTCCCTGTTGGGAGAAGACTTAACTGTATAGCTGTATCATGGCTCTATATTGACAAAAAAAAAGCACGGTGATTCGTCCTTTACTAATATAAGAGATTTGCAGATCTGGAAGTGACCTTTAAGGACATCAGATATAGGACACTGCATCATACAATCCTATCCCTTAATCCTTCAAGGAATACCTTAAAAACACCCACATACTAGATTTTACAGCAAACCAATTTGCTCCCTAAGCGTATGAGTCTTACCACCTCTGCTCCAACACTGCTGTTGTAAGTACCATGGTTATGGCCTTGTATGAAAACGTCAACTGAGCTGCAAACAACTATCAGAAGAGGTGAAAATAGTGATTTCAAGCCTTATTCACACAGGATCCTCCTTCTAGCTCAGAATATCACAGATAATAATATATGAAAACTTGCTTTGCTGGAGGACTCATGTTACAGCCTAGAAACTTGCTTTTTCACTTTTTTCTTTGCCCTGAATCACTTCGGTTGCTTCCATTCAGCGTAAGCAACAAGTATCACAAAATATATCATGGCAGGAGGAGGAAAAAGATGGTTGTAAAATGCAGCTCTTTGTATCATCTCCATGTGAGTCAGAATACGAGGAAACCACTTTCATTTAGAGTATTTACATGCCCTGGACTGAGTTTCAAAGTAAGTTTTCAGGCTGTCTTAGAGATGAAAAAAAAAAATGCTGCAGTGTGATATCTCTTAAAAGGAGCTATTCTAAGACCCCATTGTGAATCACTGAGAGAAGGAACAGAGTAAGGAGAAAGTTCCATTATTAAAAAAAAAAAAAAAAAAACTAACAAGAGAATGTACCAGGGAAGCTTGACATAGATAGAGACAACATTTTGGGTAGAAGGGAAAACAGATACAAGAAAGAAGCAGCGGGGAAGCAGAGGGTGATGTGGCTCTGCACACAGGCTGGTGCCTGCTCAGCAGGGCCCTAAGTCACAGCCGAAGGGTCCCATCCTTTTGTGGGAATGAATAAGAGGCTGAGAGCACCTGGCATAAATGGTTTCACTGACTAGCAGAATCAGAAGGGGGCTATGGATCTGAAAGGAGAGCTGAGCCTTAAGTTTGCATTGAACTTTGATCAAGTTGAGTTTAGGATTATTGAGCCTAAAACGTAATGCATATGTCTGCAATATCTCAAAGTAATTGATAAATGCAGAGAAGTTGACCTGCTGGGTATCTTTATGCTAATGCTGAGCTTCCTGGAGCAAGAGAAGGCTTCAGGCAAAAGCTAACACAGTGGGTTAGTGATGCTGTGATACCCAAAACCTGTTTGAGCTCAAAAAAAGACTGGAGTTCACCTGCAACCAGAGCTAGCCCTTAATAATTGTAAGAGTGCTTACTAAGTGCGGGAAGAAAGGAAAGTTGAGGGAGGCCAAGTTTCAGAAAGACTAAGAACCAGCCAGTTTCCAGCCAAGACCTATTCAGAGGTCTCATCTATGGAAGGTGAGTGGGGAGTGAAAGAGAATGATCAAGAAGGAAAAAAAGAGTGCTTGTCAAGTAACAATAACTGTCAGAAAATCTGTACAAGCAAAGGACAGAGCAGGAAACATCACTGGATGTTTCAGCAGGCCTACAGAGGATTTTAACTTGGTAACCTTGAACTTACTTTGATTTTCTGTGACCAGGTGAAACTCATAGACACACAGCATCCTGTACTGATGGATTAGTACAGGTACCTATTTCTGCTAATGTATTGAGTTAACAGAACTGAGATTTTAGCTTGAGAAAGAAGTGTGAACATGGGTGTGAATGTATCAGGCTCAGCCTGGAGATAGCAATATGTGCAGTACCTAGAGACACAGCAGCCTGTAAAAGCAAAGAGGAAGAGGATGTGTATAGTCTGTGAATGTGCACCTGAAAGGTTCCCTGTGGATACAGCACCTCTGCTAACAATATGTGCTTAAAAACACCAAAAATGGATTTAGCTCGACAGAACTGGGATCCTTTCACATTGTTGCACAAGATTCAGGCTCCAAAGCAGTGAGCAAGTCGCATTGCCAGTGACTGGGTTCCCCTCACTGCGGGTAGGGGAACCCCTGCGGGTTCCCCTCTACCTGCCGGCTGGGTTGTGAGTCAGAAGAACTCTGTGGGACTGAGGTTGTCTGTGTATTAGAGTGCTGCAACTCAGTGGGAGAGTGAAACAGTGAGGAAAAAGGAGACAGTGCCCACATTGGACACGTTCTGAGCAGTCTGTGAACTGGGTTTAGTCCAGTGCTACTTTGCCCTAAAACAGGTTGTACACAGGTATCATAAATGATCAAGTTGCTTCTTATCAGACAACTGGTGGCCACTGAAATTCTGGACACTCTATCTCATTGCAAATATAAAATAAAATATGTGAGTCCCATCTCTATATATTTAGGAAACATATGAGGAGATGGAAAGAGGAAAATATTAAATTCTACATCCTACATTTGTTGAGCTCATGCTTATCTGGAAATTATTAGGTGAAGTCATAATACCATATTCATTCGTGACTAGACGTAGTGTTATTATGAACAAAAGTTGCAGCTCTGCCCTGAAAATGTGACTTTTCAATGCACAGCTATGTGCAAAATCAGTCTGTGCCTGCTGGCATGGATCCTCCCTTTGAACCTGGCCCCGGGCAAAGTTCGAGGCCTCTAATATTCCCATTACCATGTAGCTGAGGCTTAGGGCATTTTCTGTCCAGCTTCACATGCTCTGGCAGAAATGGGATGTCTGAGGCTTGCTCCTACATATTTTTATATTGGGTGTGTGGTCCACCTTTTCAGTTAATTTTCGTAACTCCACTTACAGAAGTAATTTATTCTCACTCTTTATGCACAGAATTAACCTAGGGCCTTGGCAGACCTTGAACACTTGTCAGATCTCAGTAAGATGGTTGCCCCTGGAAACAGGATTTGTCAATTTTATTTACAAACTTTATTTTCAAATAGACTTCTCACTTTTTACGTGATGAGGCTTTCTGATTTTTCTCTTAACAGCCATATTGTGCCTGGCAAAATGAGTGTCTCTGTCTTCTTAAAAGCAATGGCTGCTTCCTAATGGAATGAGATTTTGCTTAAAAACATCAGGACACATAATCCTGAAAGCCTGAGGGGTACAGTTTAAGCACTTGGAAAAATTACCTTTTTTACTATTAGGAGACCTAGCTAGTAGACTTTGATGCCTGAATTTTCTTCCCTCTTTTCCTTGGTGTTTTCCCTGGATTTTAAATCTTTTTCTTCTACACTGACACATAGAGCTACCTAATGCATGCAGAAGAATTTCCATGGAATAAATTCAATAATTCATTCAGATGTCATCTTTCTCACCCAAGAACTCAATGGAACTTCAGGTGGCAGGCAGAGAAAGCATAGTGAAAGTTACAGCAAGTTGTGCTGGTCCTATGCACAATATTTGTAGTGAAGCCAATTTAAGGAGATTTTACTTCCAACATGGGAGAAAATCCTGCTAAATTGAACCCTGGATTTACATTTGCAGCTCAGCTGAGAATGGTGTTCAAGTATGAACTCGGTAGTGCACATGTCCCATAGGCGAGACTGTCATTTCTATCACATTTCTCAAGTCTCTTTCTCTATCCCTAGAGTTTTTACAGCTGTTTCCTGAGGAAGAACCATTTCTGTGTGCTAATGTGGCCCTGATTTCTGGAAAAGAGAGGCTTTAGTAGCATCAGAAGCAAATTAGATAAACCCTATTTCCTTGCTAGGGCCTTGCTTGCTTATTTGTCTTGCAAGATTTTGGTCTCAAAGCATTGAGGGAAAACAACACCTCTATTCCCATGGGAAAAAAATCCAAAGTATCATGAATGTATACGTCTTCCTAGGAAAATATCTGTAAAGTCATTTTGAATGTGAGTAGCTGATTTGGATTCAGCTTGTCCCATCTTTAAGTACTCCCTATAGTTTAGTTTGGTGGTGAAGTTAGGAGGGTGGGAGGGAAAGTGACTGTAGAATCTATGTTGTATGAAGTATCCCCAAAACATTTTAGAAAATTGAAGATCTGAGCAATCATTGCAGCCTCGGGACCTGTACAGCTTAGCTGGTCTCTCCGGTATGTCCTAATAAGAGCATTATGCTGCACAGCCAGGTGAGAATTTGGACTAACGACACACATAAATCTTTATTTGTATATGTCCCATTCACTCTCCCAACTGAGAATCCGTACAGAGAATATCAAACTTCTTCTTAGAAGATCACTCCATAGGACTTTTTATTTGCTTAAGATAGATGGAGACATGTCTGAAATATAATGCATGAGATATTTCAATGTTGCCTTTTGGACAATTCACTCAACCAAATCCATGATGATTTTTTTTTGATTTGTTGGGAGCCAGTCAGGGGAAGAGGAAAAACCAAAACTGTGTGTAAACGTCTGTTTTCTTGTGGAAAGAACTTTCTTTCAATCATAATCTAATTTAGCTCAGAAAATGTTGTCTTTACAAAAGAATCCCCTGCATCTTTCATTTTTTTTCTCTGAAATCAGATTAACCCAGACAATGCTTAATAATGAATTCCCCTCAGCATGTCCCTGGAACAGAGAAGTTCTTTTGTCTGTGCGCCAGGGAGTTCACTAATAGGTAAAACTGAGATCCCCAGGGCAGAATACAGTAATATTTTATGAAAAGAATTTATTAGAATTTCTGACACCTATTTGACTTATCTCATGGCACATTTACTGAAGTTGCATTATTATCAGCCTTTCTCAGTTTGTTGCATTAGAAATGCATGAGGGCCCAAGGAAAACATTTAGAAAACTTCCTGTTTTTGTTCCAAGAACATGCTGTTCTCATAAATCTATTAGCATACTTTGCCCTGCACTGTTAATCCATTCTAGGAGAATGCAAAATATTTAAAAATTGACACTAAATCCTGTGCTCAGCTCTGTTAGAACTGCAAGAGAGCTCAGCTTTCTGGCTAGCATCAATCTAACGAGTTGCCTAAAACAACCCCAGAAACTTCTGTATTTTAACTCAGTTCAGTGACCTGTTTTGTCTGGTTCATTGGACGATCATGCATGGGATGGCTCCTTCAGGAGCTTCGTGCTCTGCGTAATAACTGAATCTTCAGTGTCTCCTGTATTGATGTAATGGTTGATTGACACCGTGAAAAGACATCAAACAGCAGGAGGTGCAACAAGAGAGGGATTAATATCGCTTAGCTTTAAATATAGTTGTGTGGTTTAAAAGCTGTGTAGCCTCTAATCGGTTAGGGATCCTTTCTGGCTAGTGGGGAGACACACAGAGCTCCGGAGAAAGCTTCATCCTTCCTGTCTTAGGCAATGATGACAGCATGGTCTAGAGTGCTCTCCATTCATGATTGGTTCCTTATGCAAGGATGTCCTAATCCAAACTCCTGCAGAACAGGGGAAGTAATGTAGATCGGGGGTGCAAATCAGATTATTGTCAGGTCTTTTTTTTTTTTTTTTTGCCAATGACAGAGGTCCCTTCCAACCTCAACCATTCTGTGATTCTGTGATATATTACACTGATCCTATTTCGCACATAATTCTGACTTTTTAAAAATGATTTTGTTCAGTGAGTGTTGTAAAGTCATCTTCCCAGCAGTCCAAGTCCTAAGTCAGAGCTAAGTGAGTCTACAGATAAACCTGGTCTTAAATTTGCATCTGCTTAGCAATGCTCAGATGCTACTATGTTCCCAATTTTCCTGGAGCTTCTGTCTTTTCTGTGGCTAGTAGGACAGACTGGACCATCATAGCTAATAGCAGTACGTTGGCATTTCTAAATTTATTAATAATCTCCGCCAAGTTTTTCAAGTCATTAGAAACTCACAATAACAGCATGCAGTCGTAAGAAAAACACGTTGAAAAAGACCACTAGAGCTGCTGAGTCCAGTTACTAACAGTCACAGGGAAATAATAAGGCTTATTTAACCCAAAAAACTTACAGAACCTCCATGTGCCTATGCAGAAGAAAACTGTAGTGGCGGTTACTTTGATTTATAACCAAAAATTTAAAAGGTTCATTATGCTGATGTGGAAGCCTTAATCTGAAGGCTTTTGGAGTCTTTTAAATGTAAAACAAACAAAAACAAAACCAA
>NW_010581231.1:13888-75891 GCF_000705375.1 Tinamus guttatus | reverse complement strand
AAAATAAGGAGGACTTGCAGGCTTGAATGGGGACAGACTTGCAACACACTCTGAAGGTAATTCAAACTACCGAATTAGTATTCAAGAGCAAATAAACTCTGTGCCAAAACTACTGGTTGAGATTCTATGAAGTGGGTTATGCAGGACAGAGTAGCTGATCAAAACAGTCTCTTTTGATCTGAAAATCTATGAATTGATCAATAAATTAAATTAGGAATTAACTGATAAATTGGGAAAGAAGAAAGAGAAAAAGAAACTTAAAAGAACTGAAAATGAAATAAGTTAATAGGTGGAAAACATTAATTAATAATTCAATTTACTAATTATTTGTGAGTGCTAAAAAAGCAGACCCTATTCCTTTAGCTTTCTTAACTCATTGGAGCCTGAAGTGTTTCAGTTTACTCAAATTTAATCAAATCTGTCTATATAGTTCACATTTATGGTGACTTTCTTACTGTGCAACAGAGTAGAAAAGATGTTAGGATTATTTTTCCTTTGCAGATTTTTATTTTTCAATGAAGCTAGAATTGTGTTGTGGACCTTTGCAGGCTGTTCAGAAGAAAAAGAATCTGTCTACGTATTGATACAGGAAGGAAGTTAATGAATAGAAAGAAGGCTGTTGTTCCGAGGCAGTTACTGTAACTTGGAAAATGGGACATTTAAATGATTGCAATTAGAGATTCATCTTCATTTCATCTCTGCCTGCTCATTGTTTCCCGAGAGAGCAATGAACTTTCTTTCAGTAGCTGGATAACTGGTCAGCAGTTCGAAAAATCCAAAGTAATATTTTCTGAAAGAAATCAATGGTCTCATTAGTTTCAGGTCTGTCTGGGTGGAGAAAGTTGCAACATTGACAATTAACTCATTCTTTTCAATTATTTTTCCCACTGCAACTTCTTTGTTTTGGGGACAAGAAGGATATTTTAGTGACTTGGCTAGCCCTTAGTCTACGTTTTGGGATGCCTTCAGCACCACAGGTAGCACTGGAGTTCCTAGATCATTATTGGCTAGTCCTGTAAACCCAACTTTTGGGTAAGGGACTGCTGAAATGAACTTCGCCATGTTAGGTGCCTAAGCTTTCCTGGGCTGTGTCTCACAGCAGGGACGTTGAATCTGTGATAACTTAAGGACATGAGCACGAGATAGGGAGTGAAGTAAAGGCATTTCAGTAGAGTCAGTTCTTACAGATGGAAAAATTAAATATTTTAACCATGTGACCTCTTTAGAGCCTTGAGAGGGAAGGCAAATGGGAACGGGATTCCCGGAAGCAAGCAGGTTCAACAGAAAAGGATTGAAGATGTATCTCTATCATCAGCTGGTTGGGACTCTGAAAACCACAGATGAGATGCCCTCTTTGGAAACAGGAGACCTGGAGTTTTATCTCTTTTTCAAAAAGTTCTTATGAAGTGTATCTATACTCAACATCTCTGTGACAGCCTTACAAATGCCAGATAGGGAAGGGACAGGAAGGGGAGAAAAAGGTTTTGGTAAGATTACTGAAAAGTTTAACACCTTGGGTTGATCTTGGAGATAGAAAATTGAGTTTGTAATGTGAAGATTTGAATATGCAATGTATACTGTGGCCTTAAAGAATGGCTGAAATGGCAGTCACTGCTTGCTAGAGTTATATACACTGTATGAAACCCATGACTCCCCATTCCCACAAAAAATTTGTTTAATTTTTTTTATATTTCTTCTGATTACTTTGTACTGTTGCCCCTTGTTATCCCCCATTTTTCTTGTTAATGGAGATAGTAAGCAAATAAGCAATGATAGGAGGTAAGAAAATTTAGGCATATTTGTATCTACAGTTTAATGTGGTAAATTATAAACACTGAAAATACTTGGATGAACTTTTAAATCTCAGACATCCCAAAATGATAGGATTCTTGAGCTCTGGCCTATGTTGCTCTGGGTTTCAGTTTGAGGCTTCTTGGGAATAACAGAAATATGTCTTGTCAGGAGGCAAGGGGACCCGATGAACAAACTGTGCGCAGAGCTTGGGTAATTGGATTTATTTTCCACATGAGAGTATACCATGTATCAGTACAATTGAGTATATTTCAGTATGTTGGAATATACAAATCTATATATCTACAGTGGCCTGAATAAATAAATATACCTCACTGGGCAGTGTGATCTCTCTTTACGTTGTTGGTGGTTAGAGAGCCAAGTACTTGTCTGCTGTCATTGTCTTGGCAATCATTAGCTCTCTGTTCTGATGCTCTGCCACAAAATCAGTTGATTGCATGAAGTCCTAGAGAAAACCAGATCCAGCCAGTAAAAACTACTCTGAATAATTCAGTGTTTAGTAGTTTATGTGTTCTTGCAGTTGTAGTTGAGCTAAAGATCCTTTTGATGGAAGAAGCATTGCCTTCATTGTAAAGAAGATGAATTGAGACAGAGACCAAAGGCAGTATTTCTAAAGCTATTTAACTGAACAGAGGAGGATCTAAATCCTATCGAATTGAAGGAATTAGCCACCTATAGTCCGGATATCATTGCCAGCCATGCAAGAAAGCAGAATTGAGTGCAGATCTCCTGAGACCAAAGTCTGCTACCTAGTCTTGGATGATAATTTTTTCCTTTGGATATGTGGATTAGAGAGAGAGAGATGTTTTCTCTTATTACCCCAGTATTTCTTCTACCTTAATTTTAATGTGATATTTTTAATGTGATAATCACCATATTTGGTTGCATGGCTTTCTATAAAGAGATACTTGACAAAAAAGACAAAAATAGCTGGAATTACATGATACTTCTTACCCAGTTCTGAGCAGGCAGAAGTTCTTGCTGTGGCAGTAGTCTAAAAAAACTTTTAGCTCACATCTTAGTCCAGATGAATTAAAATGGCGAAGCCGTTTGAGACCAATTCATAGCAGATGACAAAGAGAGGAAAAAAACAGTGAAAATAAATTTAGAATTGACATTATCCTTAATGACTGTCTCTTTGAGCATCTCTTGGAAGCATCTCATTTTACTGCCAGGGGCTGATCTTTTCCAGAAGTCTGTAATGAAAATCAGCCATATTTTGCAGCTGTTTTCCAGCACTAAAACCACAGGGCCTAAATATATAGACACACATTGACGTACCTCCTTGGAAGTGACAATGATGAACAAATAATTCTAATGACTCTGATCCCCTTCTCTCCTTCCCCTACTAGGTATTTGGGTTAACTAAGAAGGTAACACAAGGTCTCATTTTTTGCTTTGTATATACTAACCTGGAGTAATATTCCTATTAATGTTTGTTCCAGAATTGTCAAATCCAGGACAATAATTACAGCAGGGGTCTGTAAAGGCTCTATATAGTCATATTTGTCAGGTCTGTGGTGCTCTATTCTGGCATATCAAAAAAAAAAAAAAAAAGACTTCTTAACCCAGGAATCATAGAGAAGTGGTTTGCCGAAATAGTGTAGTCTCAGAGAGGGCTGAAGGCTCATCATTGTGGATGAAGAAAACCTTTGAAGAAATTGTACCTCCATTGGTTTTCCCAGACCAGTAAGGGCTCTAGGTAGAACTCAGTTATCCTTTTAATCTCTGTTACAGCACAAAAGTTGTAATTAGGGTTTCTTACCTCACCTGAGAATCCCAAAGAGAAACCTGCTATAAGTATTCACTGCAGAAAGTGAGTACTTAGACACTGGTTACATCACTCTTTTTACCCAGAAATAATTGTACTGGACTTTCCATTAGTATCTTATCTTCATTAAAGGAAACACTTATCTTCATTGAATAAAAGAAAAGATTCAATAAATTAAATCTTAGTCCCACTGGTTAAGGAGAGGGCTTTTTATATACCCTGTTCAGAGACTTTCACACAGACTGCTTTATTGACAGCTGTTTTTCTCCATCTTCTCATGCATCCTACAGGAAAAGTCTAATGACCAGAGTGAGGGGAAGGTTTTTCTGCGTGACAGCTTTGCCAGTTTAGCTAACTTCTGTATTCTGCTCCAAATCTTTTTGAGGATTGCCAGTCTCATGATGTGACCTTTGCATGTTTGAACTGACTTCAGTGCGGTCCGTTAGCTGGCCTTGTGTCTTCTCAATTAGCAATAGGGAACAAAATCAGGACTTTGAGGATCATTCCATATATGGAATGCAAATTGCAATAGTTTATGTGAAGCTTTTACAAAGTATATGAAAGCAGTATGCAAAATTCAATCGAAAATCACATTGGAACATCTCTTTCTGCACTGGTCAGCTTGGAAATATTACGGAAATGGCTTCTTCAGGTAGCTCTCTTTTGGCACCTGAATCCTGTTGGCTGAGTGCCTAACAGTGGTCTCAGTGAAACTAAAGTGAGAAAATCAGATGGCTTCTATTTGCAAGGACTGAGGCATGCGAAGGTGTCAAAAATATCATAGGGAAATGAGCTTCAGGAAACCTAGAAAGATTTGAATTAATTGCCAAGGGACTTTTTGCTATGGTTTGATTTGAATGATTTCATCTGACAAACCCATAGTTAATCTGTAATACTCTACCCATACCCTTTTTCTGCAGCAGAACCATTAGCTGAGCTGCATGATTGCAAGGTCTGACCCATGCTCTCATCCTCAATCATAAATGCAGCTGCTAAATTTTGGCTTTAAAAAGGGCATTGTAGAAAATGTCCAAATTAGGGATGGAATTTAGCATTTGCTCCATGAGGGGGTTGGCAGAATATTAGGTACAAGTGAAATGTTTTTTGTAAGGTAGACTTTCATCATGGTGGCTTTCTGCCCTATTCACATGTACAGAATAATAGGTACGCCTGAAAGACTATGAAAAGTCTGGTTTGCAAACTGATTACTTGAAAGAAATACCAAATTATTAAGTTGAAGTAGATTTGCATTCTGCAACTTGTACTTAAAGTAGCTTTCTATACATAAGCTTGGAATTCTGTCTGCTGTGCTCTGGGCAGAATTGTGTGTCTTGTAGCTCCCACATGAAGTGAACATTTTCAGTTTTTTTCAACATAGGGACACAATTTGAACGGGAGAGCTGCTGTTGATTAGTATCTTCCTGGAAGTAGTTTGTGTTGAAACTCCATAAGGCTGAGAAAGGTATTGAACTTACTCCCCCACCTCTCAGAAGATGACCAGAACTGGAAAAACATTTCCTATAAAAAGGAAGTGCCTTCTCTTTGTGAACTTGTGACCCTGAGTGTCTCCAGAATCTCAGACTTTCCAGTGCTTAGGTCAATGGATTTAATGGATGTGATGATCCCAGTTAGATTCATATATAGGACTGTTTCTGATTTATTGGTTTCTAGAATTAGACACCGGCAGTTCTAGACAGGATACTGAGGGCAGTACCACGTGTCTGAAGAATTTCAGTGTCTGTAAGGATGTTCTTAATGGTTACATATAGGGTCCATTTTAAGTATCCAAATCCTTTTATGGCTCTGGGGCTTTCCTGACTTGTATTTTCCTTCTATTTTCTTTCTATTTTCTTTCTTCTTTATCTTTCTATTTTCATTCTGCTCTCCCTGATCCAGTTGGACCAGGGTTGGTTTCTGCTTCCTTTTTTTTTTTTTTTTTTCCCAGGAAACTTTTTTATTTCCTAGCATAACCTGACATGCTGTCTGTTTATGTCAGGGAGATTCCTCTCATATGAGAAGACCTGTGGTTTTGTAAGTATCAGGCTTGAGAGCTTGAGAGTCATGAAAAGGAGCTACATTTCTCATACTGTCAGGAGGCCTTCACATAGTCTGAAGGAAGAAGTAGGTCATGTGCATAAACGAGGAGAAAATAATTTTATTTTCTGTATTCTTCATTTCCTTCCTTGTAGCCTAGAATTGTGTGAGAGAATAACACAGAACAAGTTTTGCAACCTGCAATATTTCTTTCTGCTCAGGTATGCTTTGTCTTAATTCTAAGACTGGATTATTCAAAATGTCACTGTGTTCTGGCTGCTAAATAATATTCACATCTATTTCCATTTTAATTTTTAAAAAAGGCAGCAAACAAAGAACAAAAAAAATGGACCATTTACCACAGCACAAAATGTTGTGAGTGGGGGGAGGTGAGGCAAATATTCACATTATGGTGTCTGAGAGACAGACTCGCTGTTTTGCTAAGGAGAGCTCTGCATTTCTGTTTGGAAGTGCAACATGCCAGAATTAAATGAATGGACCGAAATGCAATGTTGCCATTTAATCAAGAGAACAGCACTCATCCTAATCCGGAGCTCTCTGTGTGCCCTTTTATCTCAGTGCTTGTGAAGAGAACACAGATTAAGCAACAGTCATTGAAAAAGTCTTGAGCCAAATTCTGTTGACTTCGTAGCAGGTTTTTAAATTTGTCATTTAGGCAGATGCTTTAATAGTTCCTATGTTGCTGTAATCTGTAGGATTGCAGTCACCTAAATGTCAATAGCTGTGTAGAAGGTAGATATCTAAGTTCTTTTTATTGTCAGTGAGATTTAGGGAATAAAATTAATGAAGTTTCAAGAGGTATTTAGCTTACCCTGAGTAAATATGTGCGCTTTGGGGCAGGTGGGCAGGTGGCTTCTGAAGGGTGCCCTGGAGTCCCTCTGGCTGCATTAGACACCTACTTGGGAGCAACTGCGTTGTACTCTGTGGATCTGTATTGCATAAACAGGAGCATGGCCATTTGCCTTAACCTCCAAATATGATAATTTCTTCTTTGTAAAACAAATGATTCATAAACAGATAGATCTATCTTTGCAAATTGATATATCATCAGTTATTAAATACTGTTCAGGAAAAGGTAAAAGAATGAGGGAAATTATAAAATGAAAAAACTGAAAATGGGAATGAAAAAGGAAGCTGTCTGTTAGCATAAGGAAAGAAAGAGGAAAAATAATCTCCAAAAGAGTAATCCCTCCCTGTTGCTTTATTGTTATTTTTAAAAGGATTTATTCTCAGAATTTCCAACATTTTCAGTAATTTTCAACAAATTACTTTTAGCAGCTAAAAGTTGAGGCAAGCAGAAATCATATTTGAACACTGTGGGAAAAAGACTCTTTCCTACACCAGTCTGATAAACAGATTGCAAAGAGCTATCATCAAAAATGCTACCATCATTTTATCATCAAAAGGGTTAAACTGATTAGCAAGTGTAAGCCTAGCATAAGCCCTTTCCTCACATTTTGTTCTCTGAAATAATCCTATTAAAAAAAAAGAAATTTTACTGCATACATACTTTCCAGATTTTATCAATATTGAAACCTTCTAAACTTAATATGTGATGAAGTAAATCCTACGCACTAATGTGGTAAAATATAATACACATCAAAAGCACCTAAAAGGCCTCTTAAATCAATCTAGGAGCTCTGTGGCAATTTCCAGAACAGAAGGTGACAATTCCCCTAATATTTGATAAATGAAGGAAAATGTATAGAAGAGATTTATAGGATACTACATTTATGCTCTTAAAAGACCTTCATTATACCATTAACACCACAGAAATAAAATGCCCATCATTGATCAACCACATTGTGTCTGTCCTACAGCGAAGCAGATGGAATAGTCCTGGATCCAAATTCCCAAACTTTGTGAATAAACCTAGTTTTGCTGACTCGCCCCAGGCCAATGGATTTAACAGTCTGTCACAGCCAAGTGGGTGACGTCTTCAAGTTCAAAGATATGAATAAGAACCAGATTGAACTTGACCTTTGTTGTCACTCCTTGTGGTAACAAAGCTTAGCCTGTAGCACCTGGGAGAAGGTAAAGTCAGGGTGTTCATTCCGTCAAGGGCATTCATTTCAGCTAACCTTCCATCATTATGTGCTGCAATTCAGAGGGACCTAGACAGGGTGGAGAGTTGGGCAGAGAGGAAACTCGTGAGATTCAACAAGGACAAGTGCAGGGTCCCGCACCTGTGGAGGAATAACCCCAGGCACCAGTACAGATTAGGGGTTGACCTGCTGGAAAGCAGCTCTGCAGAGAGTGATTTGGGAGTCCTGGTTTGACAACAAGTTAACCATGAGTCAGCAATGTGCCCTCATGGCCAAGAAGGCCAATGGAGTCCTGCCCTGCGTCAGGAGGAGCGTTGCCAGCAGGTTGAGGGAGGGGATCCTGCCCCTCTATTCAGCTCTGGTGAGGCTGCACCTGGAGTATTGGGTGCAGTTCTGGGCCCCACAGTACAAGGACATGGAGCTTCTAGAGAGGGTCCAGCGGAAAGCCACAAAGATGATTAAAGGCCTGGAGCATTTGTCATATGAGGAGAGATTAAGTGAGATGGGCCTGTTCAGTCTGGAGAAAAGAGGCTGAGGGGAGATTTCATCAACACATTCAAGCACCTGAGGGGTGAATGTAGGGAGGATGGGGCCAGGCTCTTCTCCGTGTTGGCTGGTAACAGGATGAGGGGTAACGGGTAACACAGGCAGTTCCATCTCCATATGAGGAAGAACTTTCCTTTGAGGGTGACAGAGCCCTGGAACAGGCTGCCCAGAGAGGTTGTGGAGTCTCTGACTCTGGAGATCATCCAAGCTCACCTGGACACCACTCTATACCTGCGCTCTGGGTGTCCCTGCTGGAGCAGGGGGGTTGGACTAGATGATCTCTAGAGGTCCCTTCTGACCTCAGCCATTCTGTGATTCTACAAACAATAAGCTAGAGTGGGTAAATAATCAAGTCCCCATCTATTTCAGAATGGATCCTTTCATTATTACTATGGTTTATAACATGCTAATTGCTCAGATTCACATGCATATTTGTCTGGACTTGGATATGGATGCAGCCAATCATGGTATTAGCCATTCTTCCAATGTGTTGGTGTTCGCATCAGTACAGAGTCTAGAAGACCCAAAACTAGATGTACATTTTGTGCTGTGACGTGCTCAGCAAGAGGATCCTTTCCAAATAAGAGAGGCTGAGTTAATACCTCAAAAGTTGGATATTTCTAAATATTTCTAAAAGAAAAGACTGAGCATAGGCAATGAGGCATAAGAAGCAAGAGAGCTTATTTTGAGCATAGTTAAGTTTTGATGCCTTCCGTGAGTTTTTTAAAACTCATTTCTTACTGACAAGTAATGTGTCTAGCTATAAGAATTTGTTGGTTATTTCCTCTCCCCTTATTCTTCCCCACTTCTTCATTAAAACCATCTACATAAGCAAGTACTCATATGTGATATGATTAAGGTGCAAAAAAAAGAGGAGAAAACGAATGAAAATTAAATGAAAAAAACACAGTGAAAAGTAAAACGCGAACTCTGCTATCTTTCTTAGAAACCTATCAAACTTTGACGAAGTCTCTTCAGATAGACGGCTTTTTAAACAAAGGAACCGCTGTCATCCAAAGCACACGACCGTCCCCAGTCTAAGGTCTGCAAAGGCTGAACAGCAGATGACCTTGGAAATCTGACTGAATAAGAGGGCCAACTGTTTTAGTTCTTAGGCATTCTCTCTTTGCTCTTCTTTTCATCTCCCAGCTACCTCAGATGACCGGTTTCAGCTAATTTTGGGGAGTTGCCTACTTTGGTATGAAATTTTTCCCCTTTATTGTATAGGAAATCTGAGAATCTACCACATGTGAGAAATACAGTGGACTGCGGAATATCTAAACATGAACTGCTGTGCTAAGTGAAGCCATTTTTTCACATGATAAATGAAGCATCGATCTAGGAACCAAAAGCTGCTCTCCTGATTCCTAGCCTGGCCTGCTCTTCACGGGAACATCATGCATCTGATATTGATTTCTTCTTTCTCACCTCCCAGATGGGCAGAGAGGTGTAGGACTGATGAGATGGAGCAGAGTGATTGCTCTTCCTGTAATCCATGTTAAACGTTATCTGTGTTAAACATTCCTCCTGAAATAGCTGATTAGTAAAATGCCCATTAGCAATACAGGTGAGTGTTCATGTTATGACTGGAATAACAATATGATATGCAAATTCCTGGATACTTGCAGGTCTTTCTGATAGACAGATGTCCCTTACTCACAACATTTTTCTTCTAGCTCTTTTCTCTTTAGGGATTTCTTTCACCTTCTGTTTCAAGGGACTTGATTCTTTGTTGATTTATCTCTATTTTAGGGTCCCTTATCTCTCACACTTCTGTTTCTGCTTTCAGAACTTCTCTCTTTCTTTCCTTCAGGGGCCTATTTCTCTTTCTTCTGTCTCTCATTTTCTGTGTCTGACACTGCTCCTGCATCTCCACCAGTCCTAAACGAACAGTGTGATAGATGGAACATGACTACGGAAAAAAAAGTTTTAGTTCTCCCAGTGAGTGGAAAGGTGACCTGCAAATATCTGAGCAAAAGAAGGAAGTTCGTTTTTGTGTGTTGAATATTCTGCACAGAAAGAGCTAGAGCACATTTAGAGTCTGCACAGAAGACAGTTTAAACACCATCTACCCTGTAGACAGTCTTACTAAATTTGAGCTCAGTCTGTCTCTGCGTCTGTATATTCATATGTACGTCATCATCTCTGCTAATAGAGGGCCTTATGCAGAACCAGTGGATTTTTTTCCAATGTTTTCAATGGGTTTGGGATCCTCCAGCCGATTACCCTTCGTTATTGTGAAGTCAGTTATATAGTACTCAGAGAAAGCACTATTTTACAGTCTATAAATCCTTCCACTGCTTCTGAGAAGCATAATCTCACTGGAGATTATCAGAAGCATTCACTTAGTGTCTAGCCTAAATTTCCTCCCACTTTTTCTTCCACTACTTGCTGTCTGTCCTTGTAGATTATTGAGAAAGGATAGTCTTCATTTTGGTAAGATAGCAAGGTTATGCAAGGATGCAAGCTGTAGATTCTTTTTGTATAAGTCATTTATTCCCAGCCATTTCTTTTTTTAAAAACAAACAAAAGTTGTCCAGAACTGTGTGTTATGTCCTCACTGACACTTGACCACAGTCACATGTAACAAAATAATTTTTTATTTCAACTCTGAAAAAAAAATCTAGGATTATGTTAGCTTTTAGAGCTTCCTGTTCTTTCTCATCCTTTGTCATTTCCAGTTAATAAACTCCCAGGAAATAGCAATAATTTTTCTTGTACATGACTTGGCACTTCATACGACTACACTTTGTGTCATTTCCATTACCCCAGTGCTGTAGCTGGTCCTTTTCTTCCTGTCTGAAATGTTTCTCCTCTTTTTATTGATGATGCTTCCCTATTTGGTGCCAAACTAAATGATCAGTTTCCTACTTTTTCTGCAGGGTCACTGATGAAAGCATTAAGTAAAATTAGTCCTGATCCTTTAGAAATGCCCCTAGCACATATTTCCAGAGAGAAAATTCTTCTCACTTAATCCATTTTCATATACTTTCTATGAATATCTTTTATGCCTGATGGCTTTTTAGCAACCCCGTCTTAATCTCTCTACAATGTCTCTCTGTCGCTTGCTGTGTGAAATGCTTTACTCGAGTCCAAAGAGATGAGTTCTTCAGCACTGCCTTTCTAGCGAGTTGGTCTAGCTTAGTGTACCATTAATAAATTCATATTTCATTTTCTCCAATAATCCATTTAGCTTCAAGTCTTTTATTAATTTTTCACTTCAAAATGTGTACTACATCCCTAACATATTACTGAGGTCAGCTTAATTGGCCTATACTTGTTGGATCAGTTTTTCTTCATTATTTTAAGTAAAAATATCGTGCTTGCTGATCTGTAGCCAGTGTCCCAGATTTGTTGGATTTCTTAGAAAATCTGGCAATCATGGCCTTAAGTTTGGTCATATTTTTGAGACGTTGTGAACTCAGCCCCCTAGTTCTCCAACCTTCACTTACATCCTTGGATAAAATACGTTCCATACTTTGATTCTCTTCAGCTCTTCCACCTCTTCTACCCAGAGTTCCACTTTCATCATTCCTATCGTTGTAATAAAGTATTTTGATTATCAGTTTCATTTTAAGTAATTCCTGTGTATATTTATATAGCCCAAATTGATTTGTTTTCATTATAACTGAAAACGCAAACCTACCTTTTCAGATCTATTTCTTCAGGCTTTTTGGGGATCTTAAATCTCTACTGAGAAGGATACTTTGGAAAATGACGCAGCCAGTATTTCCAGACTGCCAGTTTAGTGATCACAGCTACTTCTCTCATTGACTGTATCAAGAAGCAGAAATAGGTAGTCCTGGACAATACGGATTCTGAATTGTGCACCTGAAGGACACCTAAATTCAGCATTTATGGGGAAGAGTGCAAAGCTAAATCGACATGATCTTGGGCACAGCATTTTGCCACTCTGTAATTTAGTGCAGCCAAATCTAAAATAGACATCCCTGGGAGAAAAATGTCATATATATTCAATTAATTGCTAAGTATTACTTTGAAAGATAGAGAAAATACATTTTCTTATATTGTGAGACCATAGTATTTGTTTACTCTATCTGTGATGGGGACCTTTACTCTGTTGAAGATTTCAGGCTAGATGGACAGCAGTCCTTAAAAATTTAATGTTGTATCTGGTATTGGAAAAGTCTAATAATACACTTCCTATTCCTTCTTGCCTCATTACTGACAAACCATGATCTACCACTGCACAGGCCCTTTGAGCAATGTTTTTCTCGATCTTCTATCAAATTCCCTCCACAGAGGTTTTTGAATAAGGAATCACATAGCTTGTAAAAACAAAACAAAGTAGACCTTACATGAACATGAGAGTTCTGGCTTTAATTATGGCCATGATTTATTACCTTGGTAGACAAATCCCATTCAGGCTGTATCACTTTTACTTTCTTGAGGCTTTAAGAATTCCATTAAATCTACCGAAAAGAAGTAGTTCCTGCGTGGAAAAGAAAGGCTCCTAATATTGCTGTATTAAGACTTGAAAGTAGCTACTTGAGGCCTTTCAGCCTCATAAACTGAAATCTTGCCCAAAATGAGGGGCTAGCAATTGCCATGGGAATAGTAAGAAGGAAATTTATTTGAATTTGCCTCTTACTAGATGCCTGAGCTAGCTCTATTACTTGTTACTGATAGTAATCAAACATACAAGTATTAATGCAGATTCTCTCTCTCTCCTTCGTTTTTGTTTGTTTGAAATTAGCACAAAGCAAGTGTATCACTAAGAACTGGGAATTTATACTATTTTTTCCTAAGGTTTTTGTCCTAGTAATGAGCGTAGAAAAAAACTGAAAAGTATTATAAGCAGTAGAATGAATATTATTTTTTTAAGACTTTTTTTTTTTTTTTTGAATCTGTGCTATAGCAGTAGAGAATCCTCAAATCCAAAGATGCAGGGAAGAACAAATAGTAATTTTATGACATTATAAAGAGGAACTACATCTTCCAAAACAGTGCAAAAATCACTTGCTTGCATTTGTGTCTTTGGTGCATATCGCTGAAATGACCCAAACTCTATTTTGTAGCATCCTTGATGTTTCCTTCTGTCTCATAAACTTTAAGTGAAATGGGAACAACTTGCATTTTCGAGTCAGAGAACTGCAGTTAAGTGCTTTACCCTGGGATCAGCCTGTAGATCAATCATATGTTTGGTTGATATATTTCCTTAGCTTGAAGTTTCAGCTTATTTCTCTTGCCTGAAAAAAATTCTAATCACTCTGTATTCTGATATGCCCTTGAAAATTAATTTAATCTGAGACTTTACAAGATCCACTCAGTCTATAAAAGAGTGTGTATATTAATGCCACTCTGACTGATCTGAATTATGAATTATGTCTTCTAGGGTAGCAAGATTTCCACATAAAAAAAATCTTCTGTTACAAATAAGGTTAATTTCTAGTTACTTTATGATGTTTATCTAGGATGCAATCAAGTCATGCCAAGTTTGCAGGTAGCCTTTGTGACAGAAGTCAGAGGAAGAGGTGTCACAGATATCACGACTTTCACCAAGGGCCCAACTGCCACAGTCTGGTGGCGTCACTTCTGCTTCGGCATCTCCCTCACTCCAAACCCACAGCAGAATCAGAGAATTGCATTTCATTTTGCTCCTTTTTCCATTCTCTGACTTTCTCTGGGAAAAAAAAATGCTGGGAAAGAAGATCAAGCTTTAGTCCTTCTATCGTTTTGCCTTCCTTATCTGCCATCGATAAAAGATTTCATTATTTTGACAGTTTCATATTCACCCTGGTAGGGAGCAGTAGTGGCTTGTTCACTCCCATTGGTAAATTTGAAAAATAACTTTGCTAAAACAGTCTGGATTTTCAGCATCTCAGGAGAACCTTTTTTTTTCCTGAGTTTTTCTCAGAAAATCTATAAGGGATTTGAGGATTTTTTGCAAATGAAAGTTTCAACAAGACTGGTGCATATTTTTTTTTTGTCAAGAAATTCATACGTTCTGTAGAAATTTTGAGTTTAACAAGATTGTTTGGATAAACAGAAGCATAAGTTTTCCTTGACATTTTCCAACAATGATATAGTCCATCATGTCACCAAGAAGTATATGGAACCATAGAAAAGAAATCAAAGATGCAAGAGACCTGTTATTTATTTATTTTGATTTTTGCAAGCTATAATAGAAAAGATCCTACGCAATGTCCCCTTTGCCCTTGGCAACCTCCACTCAATATCAATAGCACAAAGTAACATACAGACCTGTCCTTTCAGAACCAGCGAGCTGCTCCAGTAACAGAATTTCAGAAATTATTTAATTTCCTGCCCTGATCCTGGCTGTATACATAATACCTCATAAAAAGACATTTCAGTCCCATTTGCCATCACTCTGTAGTGAGAAGTGGCAACTGGGAAGAAGACCTATGGATAGTGCTGGGAAAATCTCTCAGTATGAAGTGCAAAAAATCCAGTCGTTGGATGCATAAAAAAGACATCAAATCCAGATGAAAATAGTTCTTTCCCTTAGGTCTAGTACTGCTAGTTATACTAGTACATATTGATCTCAGTCTGTATTTCAGATGTGTCACAAATGCTGAAGGAATTCTCTCGCTATTGTTTTCCATATGAAAATACACTACAGGTGTTACACAAGAAGAAAATTACAGTTCTACAGGTTTATTTCTCCAAAAAAAGCTTTGCCGAGAGGTGTAACATCACTCCCTCTCCTTACCTATTTCACTTCAGCACAACCAACTCCCACTGAAACATTTCTCTGAACTGATTGGGAATTTTGCATGAGATTTATTCTCTGGGAGAAAATAGAGTGCTAGCAAAACATATATCAGCCCAGAAAGCTCCTGTCATGCATTCATTTTCTGCTGTCAGAGGAAAAAAGTAAAATTGACACTGTTCTTCCAGACAGGCAGCTAGGAAGATGAGGTTTTGGCTGAAATGAAAAGAATTTCTTGCAAGGATATATTTTTTTAAAAAACATCTCTTTTCAGAGGATTGTTTGTTTCTTGCAAATTTCAAATAATAAAAATTAAAAAAAAAGACATTAAAAATGCACTATTTTCCACAGGTGGAAATTCATTCTCTCTAGCTTGCAGTGACTTCAGCAAACTTTACTTTGAGCCCAAAAGGACAAAAAAGACTTGAAATGATGCTAGATTGCCCAGTATCATCAGTAAAAACCATCACTGCTGGGATGCTCTTCATTAGTTGTGCTCGATGCATTAACAGCAACACCAGTAGCTCTCACGAGGAAAGGTTCAGAAGCTGAGACCTTACTGACATAGCGTATGTTCCTGAACCTACGGTGCCATTCAGGGTTTATTTCCTCCCTTTGCTTTATGAATTAGCTTCGTTGTCAAACAATTCCCCTAGGGAGACATCCAGAGAAGCCCCGAGCATGGATTACAACCAGCACCTTTTCTGAGTAGACATGGTCTGATAAGGGAGGTGGGCCGAGATCCAAGTGGTTCTACTTAAGGGCTTTCTACTGAGACCAAGTACAATGAAAGTAGGATAGACATTTGTGTGCTGATTTTATGACTAGTTTAGCATGAGCCTCAAGTGGCTGCTTGACACTTTAATCACATGGGTAGTCAATTTAAGTGAATTTGCCAAATGTAAGCATGTACTCAAGTCTTCCGCTGAGCCAGGCACAGTGCTGAAAATAGCCTAATCTGTCAATTCACTATTGCAAACAAGCACATTTTTTTCCCCATTTGTACACTGTAGGAATAGACTGTGTAGCAAAGTTTTGTTCTTCAGGGCCATAGAGCAAGAAATCATGAATCAGATCTGCATTTGTTTCTTTTTCTGTGCTATAGTTACTCCAGGATATAAGAATAAGGACTTGGTTCCTAAAGCAAGCAGCTATGTTGAAAGAAATCTTTCAAGTTCTGATTCTTCTGTCTGAAAGAGCTCACTAGGAATCTTATTTTATGCTCGTATGAGGTCAGCTTAGAGGAAGGTTATAAATATCTCACTGCTTTAACTATTCTTGTACATGTTTTGCTGTACATGTTTTCCTCATTCCAAAAATGTGTCATAGCCCATCAAATAAACCAAGCTGTAGTCTTATAAAGACCAAGACATACTAACCCTCTGAAATGTTATTGATTCATACTGAAAACATCTCCCAGACAACATGAAGAAGATGCAAAATAGGTAGTAAAGTCTTTATAAAGATTTGATTTGGAAGTATAAAACTGTTTCACAAGTTTTACAAGGAATTTTCTTGTTTGAACTACAGTCAGGTAAAAAGTTGAGTCAAAACGTACATGAATGTATTTTTTCAACCATTCTGTGTTACTGTGAAATTCCTTGGGAATGGTGTCACCCTGTCTTCAGCATACCCTTTCAGTTTAAAGCATCTATTCCCAGCAAATTTGCATTAGTTTTCTCTTTCGACCTATGTACATTTTTAGATCATTGGTAATGGGCTGAACTAAATTGCAATGAGCGGGATAAGTGGGACAAGAATCAACTTGAAAGTATGGAAATGTCTGCATCCCTCGTTCAGTTCTGCAGCTGCATTATTCACAGAATAGTTGGGTTTGGAAGGGACCTCTAAAGATCATCTGGGCCAGACCCCATGCTCAAGCAGGATCAGCTGGAGGAGATTGTTCAGGAGCATGCTCAAAAACTGAGATTCTACAACCTCTTTGGCCAACTTGTTCCAGTGTTTGAACACCCTCACATTAATGAAATGTTTTCTTGTGTTCAAGTGGGATTTCCCGTGATTCATTTTGTTCCCACTACCCCTTGTCCTATCACTGGGCTGAAGAGATTCTAGCCCTATCCTGCTTACACCCTCCCCTCAGGTCCATATATATATTCATGACATCTTCTCCAGGCTTTCCCAGTTTTCCCAGTCCCAGCTTTCTCAGTTTAATATTGTCAGTCCTTGGAGAACATCACGAGAGACCAGCCTCTAGCTGGGCTTCACGCTGCTGATCACAGCGTTCTGAGCCCAGCAGTTCAGGCAGTTACCAGTCTACTCCCCGAGCATTTAGTTAGGCTGCAATTCTTCAGCTTCTCTGTGAGGATGTTAGGGGAGACTGTGTCAAAGCCTTACTGCAGTTGATAGAAACAACATAAACTGCTCCCCCCTCATCCAGCAAATCAATCATTTAATAACAGAGGACTATCAGCTTGGTTAAGCCTTATTTCCCCTTCATAAATCAATGTTGGTTATTACCAATCACCTTCCTGTCCTTCACATGTTTGAAAATAGTATCCAGAGTTAGTTGCTCCATCAGCTTCCCAGGGATTGAGGTGAAGCTGACTGACCTGTAATTTTCCAGATCCTCCTTCTTGACCTTCTTGAAGGTAGGAGTGATAGTTTCTCTCTCCTTGTCCTCATCAACCTTTCCTGATCACTGTGACCTTTCAAAGATATCAAGGGTGGACCAGCTCCGTGTGCACTTGAGGGTACACCCCATCAGGGCCCATATGTCCAGTTTTCCCTAACCCAGTCCTTTTCCACAAGGATAAGCCTTGTTGCTGCAGACTTCCCTCTATTCTCAGAGGCTTTGAATTCCTGGAGATGAATCTTACCAGTAAAGTCCGAGGTAAAGAAGGATTCATTACCTCTACTTTTTTGTGTACTTAGTCCCCAGGGTCGCTGCCTCATTTAGAAGCAGTTCCACATTTTCCTTAGGTTTTCTTTTGCTCCCTCGTGGAAGCCTTTCTTGTAACCCTTCACATCCCTTAAAACTCCAGTTGGGCTCTGCTAAGCCCTTCATGCTTGGAGAGTATCTCAACAGTCCTTCTGAATCGACCGTTCCTGCTTCCGCCTAACCTGAAGTGTCTGTCTAGCACTTTGCCATGCAGGTTTGTTGGGGGTTTCATTCTGAAGATGCTGCAGCTTCCTTCTCTTCAGGAGTTGGCTTTGGCACAAGCAAAGGTCTGGGAGGGCTCCTCAGTAACACATAGCAGCTTTGCCCTTTGATCTTGATGCTTTTATATATATACTTACCACATCCTGTTCTTTTCTGTGATGGCCCCTACAAAATCACGTCTCCTAACAAAAGTTTTAGGACTGAATTTAAAGGGCACTGGGTAATTTCCTGATCCTCTTGAGGTGAATGGTAAAACTCTCACTGACTTTATGAGGACTAGAATTGAATCTATTGTGTTTGTTTTTTTTTTTTTTACCAATGATTTGCAATGAAGCCTGAAAACATTACATTTTTTCATCTCTCTCATTCTGTGAGAGCACAGGGAAGAGGGCTTCGTAATCTGTTATCTTTCAACTCAGAAGTTTATTCTCCCGTCTTGTCCTTAATGCACTCTTTAAAGCTAGTACAAAATAGATATAAAATTCTCTAATTCTTGTTCAACAACACTTACACTTTTTTTTTTCACATTCTCTCATGTTAGAGAGGCAAGAGAAGTTTGAAAACATGACACATTTGTTTTAGTGGAGGAACCAAAGTCTCATTGGGGTGTAATGTTGTCCTCCTCGTTTGGTAGTAGAGGTTGTTGTAAGTGACTGACTTCAAATGTGTCATAGACATGTATATTGTAAATTGGGAATATTTATCTTTTCTTTAGTGGATCAGTCTAAAAGCACTGTGAAGACTTTGCCTCCGCACTCATGAGATTCTTATATTTAATTGGAAAGAATCATTTTGTCAATTCACATTTTTCTGTAAATTTATGAGAAATTACAGTTTGGTAGCCCAATGCTGAGAAAATTTTTGCTTTTATGGGGACAGTACAGTTTCATGTCCTAATGTTTCACACTATGCATTTTTCACCCAAAAAGGGTCTAGACATTTTTTTCTTTAAAATAAGTTCCCAAAGGACTACCCCGTGGATAAGATAACATTGCATGATTTTAAGTGTACCCAGAACACAATCGCTTTCCCCCTCTTCAATGCAAGGAAAACATGTTATTAACAACACATCAAAAATCAGGCACAGAAGCGAACAGAATTTACCAAAACAGTTTAACAGTACTTCATCCTCGTTCCAGTTTCTTTGGACTGATTAATTAATCCTTGTGACATTGAGATTGGTTACTGTGGATCAAGACAGATGAGCTATCTGAAATTGTATCGAGAGTGTTGTTGACCTGCACTGATATTTGTTAGGTGCAGCTTGAGATTTCAGGGAGGAACATTACAGTGTTGGATACATTTGATCCTGCTTCCACAATAAACTGACAAGATTCCAGAGCAAATGAAATGTATTTTAAATAAAAGAGGGACATTTTTTATAGGAGAATTATGCTATTTTTGACTTACTGATTTTTTAATGCAAAAATTCTGTTAAATAAATTTCTTCTGATAGAAATTCTGGGTTTTGACAAATCATTTTTCAAGCAAAAAAAGAAAAAAGTTTATTCAGTACAGTAACAATGCTTCTGGGAGTGAGTGAGATTAAATAAAAGTAGAGTTTAGCCCAAAGAGAGGAAAAATAACATTGCACGCTTTGGAGAGCTGGGAGATGAGATCAATGTATCAGTATATTGTATTTCTATCCTATATTGTAAATAACATACATGCTTTCCTGAAAAAAAAAGGGATATGCAGAAATGTCCAAAAGGTCGTTTGAAAAAAAGCAGCAACAGGATGCAATTTAAGCCATGGTCTGTAGGCCTGCTACTGGAGGCAGCAGATGTCTCATAATGAACGTGAAGCATCAGTCTGTATGAGGAGAAAAATAAATGAACTTGGCAGATGTAACAGAAGATATTGCAGAAGCAATTGATAAGAATAACTGGGATGTAGGATGAAGGGAAGTGTACCGTTCTTATGTTTAAAAAATAGAACAGGATCTTTTGCTCATGTATGGTGGGAGTCTATACTTAAACACACATATTTATATTTCTGGCATGGTATCTTCTTTCAGTAACTGCTAGTCCAAGAATCCTTGATTATAGGCGATGTTATTTCCCAACAAAAGCTTCCATGACTTGCCATTCTACTGGCTTAAGACACTTGCATAAAATGCCCAATTCCCAAGTTTAAATGACAGGAAAGGGACGGCCACATCATGTATTAGCTTATACACACTATTAGGCCTCTGCAGTTGTTAGTCAATGTATTTCCCTTAACCTCTAAATCCAGCAGAGAGCTGCATTTTGAATTGCATAGCTGAATAACGTGATGTAAACTGCATGTAACCTTTTCATGTACAACTTTATATCCCATTTAGTTTTTTTCTCAAAATTTGGCTAGGAGCTGTGGCTGTGTTGGTTAGGATCGCTCAAACAAGAGCATAACTAGGGCCCACACTTTTATCCCTGCTGTTGTGCAGACCTTGCAGACTATTCCGAACTGGTGGGAGGTTTGTAAACTTTCTAATGATGGACCTACCTAACGGTGACCTTCTAAGGTGCTGAGCACGCTTGGGATGGGAGGTGTCTAGATGGCCAGAGCACTGACAGGAGATACGTCTGAAACTTTGATGCCGATGCTTGTGTTATGGTTCAAGGAGAGGACCACCTATCAGCGGGTTATCTGCAAGAGTGTTATTTAGTGCTCTGGAGTCCTGTATTTTGGACTTGCTATCCCTGATGTCTGTGCTGTTGTAGGGTTTGACACATCCTAACACAAACTTTTTGAGGTCGTGAGCAGAGTTCATGCAGATGGCATCATTTTGCCTTGAATCTTTGTAAGCTCCATAATGCATACTTGCTTCCTGCAGCTGAAAGGCTTTGCTGGTGAATGAGCTCGGTATAATAGGATGGCACTTTTCTCTCTTTAAAAATATATGCAAAACAAAAAAAAATATTTCACGTTGTTTCCATTTCTGATGTTTTAAGACTAATGAAATTTGACTGCTGAAGAGAAAAGATAGATAACACGATATTCAATTTACTTCTATAACACCCATAAAGTAATTCAGAACTAGAATATGGGCATGTTATTTCTCTATCCCAACACAGCCACACCTCGCACTCACACAAACAGTAGAACATTTCTCTATGAGCATCCCAAGGGCAAGAAGGGACAGGTAGCAATGCTAAAACTGATGACTTAATTAACTGCTGTAATTTATTGATCAAAACAAGATAATGCATAACCAGGGGAGCAAGGTGCCACTTACATACAGAGTGATTGAAATACTGTGGGATTTTACTGCTTAATTCCAAAGCAAACAATGCAGAATGATTTTAGGTACAACACAAGCTGAATGACAAAGTAAAACCTTTCACAGACTTCTGAAAACATTTTCCCTGGAAATATTTGACATCTTTGCATCAGTGCTCCATGTCCTTATACATGAAATAATAGTGTTCAATCTCCACTGCTGCAAGAGATGTCAGTTCTTCTCTTTTCAGTAAACAAATGTTGATTATATAAACAGAGACACAAAACTAGGAAACAGTTCCAATAATGCTATGACATTTAGGGTTTTAAAGGAAGAAACTAAAAACCACGTGTTACTTGTAAGGTCTTACTTTGTAAATTGTTTTAATAGATAACTATATTTTAAAACTTCCACTGGTCGGGCTCACTAACAATAACACTACAGCATGTGTATCAAGTGTGTAGTAAGCATTTCTATGAAATCCTTTTAGTAAATAATAACTCCTTCCCTGGTTTTGGCACCATTAAAAGTTAAATTTGACTAATAATAAATTTCCTGGCGTTCCATACAGGATAGCTTCCCCTTTTCGTCTACCGCAAGATTTTGCATATTGTAACTTCTTGATATCTTTTTGTATAAAAAGACCATTTTTGATTCTTTGCCTTATTCATTTAAAAAAGAATGCTTTTGTTTTGGATCTTGCTGCTGTTATGCATCTCTGGTAGGTAAAGACTGTATAATTAGCAAATAGTCAACAATCCCCAGAATAATCAATATGTAGTTTTGATTGTTAAAAGATTAATTAACTCAATTAACTAAACTCATTAATTATTTATAGTGTCTCCTCTCCCTCAAAGTCTCAACATTTAGGGCCCAAAACATTCCCAATTAAAATGCATCTAAATTTAGCAGTGAATTTTGATGGGAGCTGGATTAATGCCATAAAGGACAAACAGAAAGAGGACTGGCTCTTAGTCTGCTGACTAAATTGTGATCTGAAACGTGGCGGTGAATAGAAGCAGCAAGGAGGATGGGTTTGCAGATGGCACTGCTGCGTGTTAGATAGAACCCAGCAGCTATAATATTTTTCAGAAGACTGATTTCGTTTGGCAAGTCTCCGTTGTTTCTTCTTGCCCTTTGCATTTCTTGTGGATACAGCTCACTACTTATGACTTCTTTTTTAAAATGTTCATGTTTTCTAAATGTTTTACACAAATCCTATTTATACTTCAACTCTTACCTGGATCTAACCTTAGACAGCTAAGATACAGACTCCTACAGCTGAGCTGATGGCTATACAGGGATGATTTAGTAAGGAAGGCAGTGAGTCCTGGAGAGCACGATCCGTCTGACTTACCCAAGGCATCTACTTTAGAGTGCAGCGAACCATGGCCTGCAAGTTTCTACTGACTCTTCACTGCATATAAAGAGAATTTTGGGATCTAACTCAAATGGAAACCTAGACTATTGCACGGTTGGGCTGGAAAAGGCTAAAATCCCTTCTGACCCAGTCTTCAACAGTGGCTTAAAGCAGGAGCTTAGCAAACTGTACAGCACATGAATATGTGGTACTTTCTCCTAGCACTTCTCTAGTGCTAAAGTATTTCCCATTCAGGGATTTCCTGAGTTGAATGTTGTTTTAGGGTATTTATAAACTTGCAGTGTTGTCTTCCATTTGTCCCATTTCTCCCTGAACATAGGTAAACTCTTAGTATGTAAAATACCCTATAGCTGGTATAGATACCCACATATGGCTATTGTGGCCATTGATTTTGGACATACATTTTTATTTTACTTTTCAGAAAGACTCAGCCCAGCCTCTGAAAGTCAGGCACCTGGTGTAGTCTCGTAGTAAAGGACTTGTTCACCATCAGCAGTAGGAAAACATTTCGTGCCATGTATTTTACATCTGTCTTTCACAGAATCACAGAATCACAAAATGGTTAAGGTTGGAAGGGACCTCTAGAGATCATCTAGTCCAACCCCCCTGCTCCAGCAGGGACACCCAGAGCACGTGGCACAGGGTGGCATCCAGGCGGGTTTGGAAGATCTCCAGAGAAGGAGACTCCACAACCTCTCTGGGCAGCCTGTTCCAGGGCTCTGTCCACCTTCACAGGAAAGAAGTTCCTCCTCACATGGAGAGGGAACTTCCTATGGAATCTTTGATTCAGATTAATTGTTTTCTGGATGAAAGTTAAGATCCATTAAGATGAGAAGCAGAAAATGCTTTTAGAATTGTTCTGGGCTTTAGTTCCAAGAAAAGAACATACAAGTTCTTTTGTCCATTTGCAGATGTCCACATGGCAAGCACAGATGGAATCCGGAGAGCTCCCTATAGAGACGTCTGACTCTGACCAACTGAATGTCTCTCTGGGGTTTAATTCAGTTGCCTGAACACGGTCATCTAGTGCTTCTTGAGACACCTGGGGATATACAAAATTCTGCAGAGTTGACAGATACTTAATTTTTGGAAAGAACTTTGTCTTTCTGGGCTGGTGGTTATAGATTGAAGAGATAACTTGATGTCTAAATTGTTAATTTGTTAATGTTCAGAAAATAATAATATGCTACAGAGGGCTTTAAAGAGAAGTGCTAATACTGCCATTCATTTTCATGGCTGAAAAGTTCAAGAAAAAAGACTTTGGAAATAGGGTTAGTGTGTTGGAATATAATGTGCTGAATATATTTAGTCTTGTTATCAATAGCTTGAATGACTTATTGCTATAACACTCGAGTGCCGTATTATTACTGCAGTACAAGAAAATCTGAACAAAAGTTATAGTAATATCTGTACTCCTGGGTGATACTGAGGTGTAGTTTGAATATTTTTTACTAGGATGAGCTCTGCTCCTTTTGCTTCTCTGCCATTATGTTGTAGTTATCCCACTGAAGTCAGTTGGTTAGAGTTAGGAAGATATCAATCTGTATGAATAAAATGTGAAACATTTAATGCTGAACAATCCACAGACAGTGGAAAAGCAGCACAGTTTCCTGCACAGGGAGGGCATTAGAGACCCGTTATTATCTTCCTTCACCCGCACACCTTTGCCAAGCTGAAGGCATGCATAAGTGTAGGAGTAATGTCTTATCCTTAGCAAGTCCGGTTCATTTTTGAGAACGAGGTGAGGGCTCAGATACAAAAGAGCTGTACAATGAATAATTTAATCAAAAAAGATTTTTAAAAATTCCCTGTTTCCCACTGTTATGTTACTGCAGAAAGGAGCTTTCAGTGTAAAAGATAAAAATGCATCAGTACAACATTTATGTAAAATGGAGTTAAGAGAAATACCATTATACTGATGGGCAGTGAGCAGTTAGTGTGGGCATTATATTGTTTTAGGAACATAATTGGAGGGAGAGCTTTAGGCAAGAAATTGTTTATGTAACAAATTTGAGTTCTTCTATTTGAATACATTGTAGATACCCAATCCATAGGATGGAGTTTCAATGGATAGGTAGAAATGGAAAAAGGTATAGCTGGTTGTGCAAAGCTCAAGAGGATTAAGAGAACCAGAAACATGGAAGAACGAACACTGAAAACAAGTGAAGGGATTTGAGATGAATAGATTAGATTAGATCTGATAAAAAAATCGATATGAAGTTCAAATGGGAGCTTTGTACGACTGTGCTGACAAATTTGCTTCAGTCATGAGCTGCGATACGTCCTAGATCTGCACTGCACCTGCTTTATTTGACTGGAGGAATCATTAGTACCCTGGCACTCAGATAAAACCTGAGCCAACGTTGTTATGGGACTTTTGGGGAAAAAAAAAAGCTATGGAAAGAAAGAAAAGCCACGTCTGTAACTGTAATCAATTAAAGGAGTGTAGCTTTTGTAGGAGTTAAACCAAATTGTAGTGGAATTTGATTATGTTCTGTATAAGGAGATGATTATGTTGCAGTTATGAAATTTGTAGAAAGTAGGTTATGTGTCTGAGCTAAGCTTAGGTACTTCACAGTTCTTTTCCATGTCCTTTTTCCTTTTTTTCTGGTTTTACAGGAATTACTATCTCTTGCTAGTATCCAAATCTTTATGATCCTCACCAGCCTCAACTCTATGTGTTGACATAGAGTTAGACAACAGAATTATACTCAGTTTATGTAGGCACACAAATGCCATCACAGACTGGCTTTTATATTCAGAATCAAGCTGCATTTTAGTCAATAGAGAGAAGAAATATTTAATTATTTCAGCTACTGAACAGGTAGAAAAAGTGCAACAAATCATATCTATATATAAGGTGCTGTGCACCTTAAATTGGGGTAGAATCTTTACCCCAGCTCTTCACTAGTTTAACGAATTAAATTTGCAATGGGTATTTCTGTACCACTAAAAGTGGCCATGTCTTACAATCTTCTTTTCGTCTATTACTGCATTTATCAGAATAATGTTACAAGTGGAAAATTATGTTATCTCCTGCTGTATGGGATCTCAGGACTCTGGTTTGTTTTTCACCTCTGGTTTCCATTTTATTAAATATATGCATATATATATGTATGGTTTCATACGGCACTGAACCTTTGGAAGACAATTTAAAATCCACAACTTGACAATTCTTTCCTCTTCCCTCTGTATGCCCGGGAAGTCTTGTTAGAATGCAAGAAGACTTTGAGTTTGGACAACAGCTTGAAGTCCTTAGCAGCCTCCAATACTTCGAAAGTGCACTGGCATGGAGGAAGAAGGATGAACTATCTGTCAAAGATCATAATGAAATCCTGATCAGATGCACCTTATTTATCTGGCCAGTTAATTAGATTATATGCATTCAAGTTGGAAAGATATGTAGAGGCGCTATACATTTGAAATGCAGGGAGAAGAGAAATATAGAAAATACAATATAGATATTTGCATTCTGTAATCAGTGAGTTGTATTTTTAAGTCCACATAACATTGATTCCTTTTTTTTCTAGTACAGAAAACAGATGTGAGGTGCATTTAAAACAAAACACTGCATAATTTGGCTTCTTGTTCCACTCTTAGTTGTTCTCCAGTGAGCAGGAAACTTTGAGAACTTTTGATCCTAAGGTTTATTGTGAGGAAATACTCTTGTAGCACACAAGTCTATGTATTACATTTTCCTATCCTTAACTGATCCAGGGGACATAAGTCATTAATTATAGTTAAAAGTCTGTACTTTAGCAAAGGTTATGAATTTGTTTATCTCTAACAATGTAAGTCCTCAGAACACTTTTCAGTATGGCAAATGTTACACATACAGCTCTCTTTCCTAAATATATTATTATGTTTACCACTGTTTAAAATCAGTTCAGCATTAATGTAAGGACAGTCATTGTGTATACACCTAGGTCATCTTTGAATCATCCCTTAATTTCCTCTTAATCTCTCTTCATCCAAATTTATTTTACTATAGCTACATAGTTGCTTTACTAGAAAAGTCATTGGTTTGGCTGGTCATTTGGGTGTCTGGTTGCTTTCTTTTAATGAGACTGAAACTATCGTTTCATTTAGTTGAAGCAAAGAGTTGTCGTCACTTATGGGCACTAATGCATAAAAGGATCCTCTGCAGTGGCTCAATCAACTGCTTTGTTTGTCATTTAACTGTGCTGGATTTTAAGTAGATGTTGAAATGTAGCTATAATCTTCAAAATTTTGTCTGTCTTCAGCAAAAGAGTTTCTCCTGGTCTTCAGTGTGGCACAACCCCAAGAGTCTTTTTACTGCTTATCGTGATACTAGGTATAACAAGAACTGTTGCAGAGCAGGTGGGAATTATATGCGATAAGAAATGCTCCGGTTGGTTGCATTAAGGAGTGCAGCAGCTCAAAGGGAATTTTTGCTGATGACAAATATAGAGTGAGAGACTCCCATTGCTTGAGCTTTACAGAATAGATTACACAAAAATCTGACAATCTTGCCATGAGTGTATTTGATGCTGCCTTGGGTAAGGAAATGACCTATTCAGGAGCTCGCTAGCTCTGTTTTCTGTGTCTCTGAAAATGTCTTGAAGGTACTTGGAAAGTTCTGGCTTTGTGGGAACGGAGCCTACTCAGGAGGCATCCAGCACAGCCTGGTCACACTCCTTGTTCACAGAAACTTTACAGTTAACTAGCAGCTCTCATTAAGGTGATGTCTGTAGCCTCCCATGCCCTGTCACACTTCTCAAACCTGCAGGTCAGAGTCAAGTGCTGATTTATGATTTCAAGTCACAAGTTTTCTGCTAATTGCTCATCAGGGAACATCTGCCTCACAGCTTGACTATAACTGAATACTACAAAGTGTGGATGAAAGAGCATCCTTCCTCCCTCCCTTTCAGCAAGACAGGAGATGTTTAGCTTCGTGATCATTTGGCTTCAGTGACTGCTGTCTTCATTTTATTTATTTATTTTATTAATAGAAAAATGGCCATAGAATTATTATAAGTAGCAGAAGGAGTAAGATCTGCTTCCAGAGAAATAGGTAGAAAGTTTGTGCCACAAGTCAAATGGAGGAACCAGAATAGAAAGGAATTGTGAAGAAGATCTAATAAAGCTGCAACTTAGGGCCAGCTGCTACTAAAATAATCCACTAAAGAGAAAACTGCTTTTTCCTGTAATTAGCACACCAAAGGTACAGCAGGTATATTACAAGCAGTGATGAAAAAATGCATTCTGTTAGAGAAGAAACTGGAGGTATTGAAGGAACACAACATTTTAGTTGTAATTACAGTATCCTATTAGGAAGAAAGAGAGGTGTTTACCCAGCACTCCTATTGCAGAAGAGCTGACCCCATTTCCCAAAGGGAGATCGATATGAAAATATCAATCTTGCGGTCTGTTCTTTTCAGGAACATAATACAGTGGCTTTATCAAATAAATCTCAGAATAGCTATGCAATCACTAGCATAGCAAAGAAATGCAAATTTATTGGAAACACAAGACCAAATTCTGCTCTGTGCGCTTCTGCTCCAGCACCTTCTTCCATCGTCCCTCTCTCCTTCTCTCTATGGGCCTAAGAAGGCAGCAGAAAGAATGTGTGACAGATCTGTCTTGTGAAAGACTATTCTGTTGCATCTCAGAAGATTTCAGAAAGCTTTGCTTAGTTGGTCTATCATTTCATTTCTTGCATAGGGATTTAGATTTTCCACTCTTACATGTGAAGTGCTTTCTGCCCACATGTAGCAACAGCTGATTGCAGTAGGGCTGCATCTGGCTACATATGTGGAGAGCCAATAAGCTTTGTAAAAAAAACCATAAAATGTTATGGAAACAGTTTACATTGCAATGTCCTGGAATCAACAAGGAGATTAAACATGGGAATACTTGAGTGCGCATTGCAAGCCAGTAATCGCCTGGTAGAGATAAGCCTGTTTGCTGCTGCGGAACCAAAGACTTTTATGTCGTTCAAGCAGTAGATGGAAACAGACTCACAGCCATGACTGTGATTATATTCTGCCTTGCCTGGCTGCTCCCAGGGTGAATGTTGCATCCACAGCACTGTTATGGACAGTGTAACTTCCATGTGAGCACACTCCGTCTACATATCCTAGGACCACCTGGAAGCCCCACGGACCATTCCGTTCCTTCTGACATTGGTCACTTTTGTAACAAAACCCATTTTTAGTACCAGGCCTCTTGGTTTTCTCAGAAGATATTGCAACCCAGACATTCTCTCTCTCAGCTGATTCTCAAGATGATGTAGGGTGACTAGGCCACATGGAGATGCCCGATGTCAAGCACAAGGAATATTCATGCCTGGGCCACTGCAAGGACAGATGGGATTAAGGTAATAATCAATCAAGCCCATAAAACCAGGAACATCAATTAAATTTCTGCAGGTGCATCCTGAGACTTTTCAAGGAAAAACTATGAATGATAAGCAAATATAGCCATAATATCAACCTCCTGTGCAGTTGAAACTTCAAATAAACTTTTTTTTTTTGCTGATGAAAACATCTACATCAGCTGAATGGGAGCTTTTCACTGTTAAAAGAATGACTGCTTACTCTGGATAAGCAGAAGCTTGGAAACAAGTCTTCCATTCCAAGTAATAACCTTAGTTACTGCTTCAATTGATGTCAAAACAACCTCTTTGCTCTGCTCAGATCTGCTTTTTCGCTTGTTTATCACAATTGTCTGATTTCCTGTCTATCATATGTTTAAATTGGACAATATCATGACGTGAGGAACTTCAGCTTTTAAGTTAATAAGCCATCTGATTCACTTGCTGCAGGATTTTCTTTTGCTCTGAGAGTTTATACGGACTGAGTCAGTCCAGTTTTGTACTTGCTGCATTCACAGTCTCATTTGTAGTTTAGTCAGTTCGTGTAACATCATGCCTTGCATTCTGCAGGTCTTTATGTTACACATAAGTGTATGGGGATTTTTTTAGTGCTCTTCTCCTCCTCTTACACCTCTCATCATTTATCACTCTTAAGGACACTGATGTCTAAAGTTGTCCTCATTGAAATTTCATTTTAACTCTCCTCTAATTTTGTTTTGAAGGTTCTGGGCAAAGCTAACATTTTTTAACACTATTAACTGTGTTCCATGTCTTGGAAAAGAAATATCTTCTTGATCATCCTCCCTGGTTGGATTTTCTATCTGCACTTAAGCCCCCTGCTTGTCTTATTAGGGTGGAAGTAGTCCAGATTAGAGGTATATTACCATGGTGATAAGATCACCTACTTAATTGCAGAGAAGCCCTTGGAGATTACTTACTTTTGTGCTCTAATTATTTCTAAGGACAGTATTCCTCTTCAAGCTATGCATGTATTAAATATAACAAATAAGTCTTTCAAAACTGGATGGTATATACGCAAATTTTACTTTCTCAGTGATATTGATGTCATCCATGGACAAAATTAACCTTCATTTCTCATCCATGCTCATTGTAATCTTTTTGCACATTGTAATAATTGCGTAAGAAAAAATATTATTTTTTAAAAAACTCTGTAACCACATGTCTTGTCATTAATACTTCATTCAGCATAAACACATATATGAATTGGTTTGGATCTTGTGTTACGTAATACAAAGCTCATTATCACTGTCCTTGAGTGATACCGAGTGCCTGAAGTTGCCCAAGCTGCTCCTTGTCCTGAGCGGTAACAGATGTCTTCACGACGACACACGGGTGCGTCATTCCTCAGTAATTCAGGTGACAAACCTAATGAACAGACTCCACATCTTACTTTTAGACATGTGTTCTGATTTCCTTTCTCCGCATACTATGATGTAAAGGGAAGAAGCAAAGGATTTGAGCTGCAGTCTCTCTGCAAGATTAGATCAAAAAGGCTGAGGAAAGTCAGAAATGCCTCTGATAGATGGTTCCAAGTAATTCTTTAAAATTTAGTGTATAGGTTTCCTGACATTGGTATTAGATTCCTGCATCCCAAGGAGAAAAACTCTTTCCCAGTGTCATTCCTTAGGAGCACCTGCTCTTTGCCAGGTCACTCAGAACAGGTTTGAGAGGGAATCTCTTCCAAAGTTGCAGTAGCACATTCGGACAGGATTGCCTTTGTGGTATTGGCAGATAAATGTCAACATCTGAGCAATTCAGTCTAGAGACTCTTTAGAGCCAATGAAAGTGGAGCTAGTACAGTTAATGGGACTTAATTCATCTTATGTGGAAGTGGACATTAAAATAAGTCAGATTTTGCTCTTTTGGCCATAATGGGAGGTAGGGCAACTAGCTCAGAAGTAGGCATCCGTGTAGTAAATATTTTAAGTTTGAGTAGTATAACTCATACCATGCATGAGTAGTTGTTGGAAAAAGATCTTACGGGCTCCATCTTCACAAAAAAATCCTTTTAAATTTATGTTGTGATTCCCAGTGGAAAAGACAACCCAATGATGTTGCAGGGGAGATGGATCACACAGAGGTTTTAATTATGCTTTAATGCACACCATGTAAAGTACTATGTACAGTTGTACATCTTGAGGCTTTGTCACAGATTCTCTGTTAAATCTATGCTGATGGTAGTCTGAAAACACAAAACATATTAATCATTGACTGTAATAGTCACCTAAGACCCATCCTCATTGACCTCAGAGACCTTTTTATTGTTTAAAGAGGAGCAACACCCTGCCCAGAAAGCCTGACTTTCTGTCTTTGAAGTGGTTGTCCTTTGTAATATCCTTTCCAGATGGAGTTGGTACAGATTTTGTTCAAGGGAGAGGTGTTCCGTACTGCATGGAGTTTGGGGTTTTCAATGCAACAGGCATCATTTTGTTTCCGCCAAGGAGCTTTTTGATAGAAGGGTTTTTCATTTCCAAAAGAGTCAGTCACAGGAGCCTCGTGTTTTCTGAGTGTACTGCTTTCACCAAAAATCATTCTTCAGCACAAACTGGCAGGAAAGACAAGGATGAGGCCAAATGAGGGATTCCCATAAAAAAAACAACCCAGTAGTCTGAATATTTTTCTGGAATTAGAAGTATAGCTCATAGTCCCAGGCCATATGAGAACAAATAAATATCTGAACATTTACACTCTTAGAATTTTAGTTGGAAATTTGTTTTATGCAATTATCATCCTACTCTTGAATTTTAAAAATACATCAGCTCTTTTTAATATTTTTTTTCTGATTTACTCTATAGGCACTGTGATTCTTGTATAAAAGTAGTTTATGAACTCTTTTTGATGGCCCCAGGGTATCAACTCTTAACAGTATACAAGTATATAGCTAAAAGAAAAAGGTACTTTTATCACTTTTTCAAATGGCACCTTTTACACAGTCAAACTATGAAAAGTTGACAGTACTTAGGGGAGCTCTGAGAAGAATGACAAATAATTTACTAGGCTCAACTCCCAATAAATGGTGAATGCTTGTTCTGTTTGACCAAAATATAGCTTTGATATGAGTCGTTATGGCATCTTGCTGTCTCTGAGAAACATTACACAGCTTCAGGTTTTACAGGACTTACGCAGATGCTCTATGCCATATAGAGCATTTGTTTTATGAGCTCCAACCTTTATTCTGCCTTGGTTGCTTTGCTAACTGTTTTCAGCAGGTTTCAGTAATAAGTAGAAGCAATTTCCAAATAAAAGAAAACACCCAAAGCGTCTATCCATTGACTTTTAAAGAGCTCTATTTTTACCTTTAAAATAATGTGACCAGAACAGCTTTAGGAGAAGGTCACACAGTGATGAGAATCCAAGCACTGCACTGTAAGTCGGGGGCTCTGCCTTGGTTTCCCAGAGCAGCCTTCCCTGGGCGCCAGTATTTGCCAGCTGCCGCTGCCGGGGAGGAGGCAGTGATGGAGCTCAGGACTAAGTGACTTGACAAGAGAAATCGTCTTTGCTGGAAGTAAAAGCAAGTAGAGCAAAATTTGACTTTCAGGAGAGGCAGCATTTTCTGCCTGTTAGAGAAAGGATGTGGAGGAGTTCAGCTCCCACCTTCCCACACTTTCCTGTATCCCATTTCTGCAGTTTTCAAGCAACACACTTTTTTTTTTTAATGTGTTTATCCTCACAAAGTCCTTGCGAGGTGCCAAGTGCCACTGGCTCCAGGATAATGGAGGTCTGGAGGACAAAGACCCCAAACTAGATTCGGAACCCCAAGGTAGGATATAGACAACGAAGTTCAAAAACCTTCCTATTCAGCCCCATTGCCCCTTTGTTTTCAAGATTTTCAGCACTGTTGATTTTGGTTTCCAAAATTAAGGCACCTGAAAGGCATCTGATTTTCCAGATTTCCTAAATTCATTCTGGAACAGGTATTCATTACAGACTGCAAAAGGACATCCAGAAAGTGCACAGGACTGTGTGCAAAAAACAATGAGCAGTATCCAATTGGGCATTTTTTCTTATATCTGTTTATTTTAAAAACTATTTATTTTTTCTTCATTCAGATTTCTCTTTGCAAGAAGTAAACCTTTAATTATTTTCCTAAAGAAATTCTAGACTCAATGACTGTTTTGAATTTGGAGATACTTGAACCAAATATTCTAATACTGTAAATGTATTTATACAAGCAACTTTGACTGTTTTTTGGGGCATCCAGATATGTACATAACCCTTCAGAAGAACAGTTTACATTTATTGACAAGTAATGCTTAGCATTAAATCTCTACTATTTTGATTTGATTTCCCTTCCTAATTTCCTTTCTGGTAGTAGCAAATATCAGAAAACAATAAGATACTTCAGTGTTTTAGTGTTTTGGTCTCTGTTTTGTAATGACATTGAAATATCAGCCTTCATGCTGACATGTTGCCTGTTCTCTCTTCCAATTTATACCTTCTATTCATATCAGTGTAGCACTATTTCCCTGTACTTTCCTTTCACATGCAATTGAGATTAGCTTTTTCCTGTGACCTTCATGCTGTGACTGCTTTGCCATTATTGGCTTTCCATGCAATCCTATACTGATTTGCAGCTGTGCTTTTTAGTGCTTGATGCTTATTTGGACATTTTGGTATGCAAAGAAGGAACTGGACTGGCAGCTTCCTAAATCCACAGGCACCTTGTTTCATCTTCCAAAACATTTTCATTTAAGTATGGAATTGGAGTTTTATAATTCTTTCTGGAAGTCATGGAAAGCTATTTTCAATGTGAAAAAGAAAAATGGAAAAAAAAAAAAAGGAAAAATAAGCAACAAAATTAAGAAAGAAAAGTAAAACCACAAAGCCTGATTGCAGCAAGCTTTACAAGAAAAAAAAACTTACATGACTGTTTTGTTATACACATATATAGCCTTAAAACTACACTAATCTTTAATATATTCATTGATTAGTAAAATTGTACCTAATTCTAATTATTCTAAGGTCTAATTATTAGCAAATGCACACAGGGGCGAATATTTTAATCAAAGCTTGTCCTCTTCTATTTTTTATAATGCAACCAGCTGCAGGAGGGTCATCGGCAGGATAATGCTATTTATTTTATTTTCTATGCATTTATGGAAAATTCAATTAACTGGTTGACCAATACATCCAAAAAGGCTTCCACATTTTATCTACGTATATACAACATTGTGCACAGTTTTCAGTTGCTTTGTTTCTATGCAATAATTGAGAGGGAACAATTTTAACTGCTTTTCTTTTTAAAAGCAGCATGAAAGAGCATGCATTTCAATGAAATAAAAATTAGGCTTTTTCACCTATATGACTCAGAAATGAGTATTGATGTATTTAGATTGAAGCCCAGAGACAAATCTCTGTTAAGTTTAACTGAAAATAATATGGTTAGAAATAAAAAGGTTTTAAGTAGGCCCAATTGATCTGTTCTGCCACAATTGCCCATAGGAAAAAGAAAAAAGAAAGTGTTAAGTCAATATGCTTGCAATTTTTTTGTTCTGCTTTGTTTTTTCAGAGGGGCACTATGGTGCTCAAATTTCTACCAGTCTGAATACTGAATACTGAATACTTCCCTAGGAAGAAGAAAGATTGAAAATGGAAAAAAAAATCCTGAAAATCTAAAGTACTTTGATATAACTTTGACTAGCACTAGTAATAAGTGACAATGAAGCCCAATGGGTTTTGGCCTGCCTTGAGGTGTTTATTAAGTACTGAATATATTGCTTCTGAAACACCTTAGGTGCTCCATGTAGGAGAAACTGAAGCACAGATTATTCTCACCTCATTTTAACCACTAAAACTGGGCACTTAGTTCATTCTATATGTATATCTTATTTTCTAGATGTAACAGGGATCCTGGACAAGCCCAGAGGAATCTGATTTTCTTCTGAGGGTAGACACCCTCCATAAGTAAGACGTCCTCTGGCAATGCTTCACCACTAGCAGGTCCCACATGAGTAACTCAGGAGGTCTAAGTTCAATGTGACTCAAGTGAGCTGAGCGCCCTACAAACTACGTCAGACTTTGCTGTCGCCTGCATCACAACTTCTTTTCTCACTACAGTAGAAAAACAACGGGACTCAGAATCTTCTACTTTGGGTTATGTTTAAAAAATGCACTTAGAACTCTCCAGTTGTGTCTGTGAAACTGGGCTAGATGTCTCTACCTGTGAACTCTGTAAAGTTCTAATTAGTAGAAAACTAAGCTGTTAGTTGCTGTGTTTTTGTTTTACTTGGTTATTTGCTTGTTTTTCCTTCAGAATTTCCACACAGTAATAATATATTCACCCACCAACCTGAATGCAAAGGAGAGTTACCAGCTTTTTTCATCTAGCCAAGCACTTCTACTGTGTTAATTCTCTACCTACCGGCTCCGTTTTCTCTTTCATGTTCCCCTCTTTTAGGGGGATACACAAAGCTCCCTAGAATCCACCTAACCTGCAGAATCCATATACACAAGATTTGTATTTCCGTAAGAGGGATCTTCAAGGAAACCTGTTGAAGAACTGCAACCTGATGGATCTTCCTCATACAGCCACAGGACAAAAGCTTACAGGCAGATGAGTCACTGGATTGATTTCCTCAGTTGAACTGAACTTTTTACTAAGAGACTCTTGTGACCATGAAGTAAAATAATTTACTTAATACAATAGTGGCTATCGCCATCCTGGTTTTCCAGACACAGCAGATTAAGACTTCATATAAGGTCACTTAAAGCATGTTAGCTGGTGGGAGGAAATCTGTTACACCACTTTGTTGCCTTGAGATAGCATTAGTGGTTAGTGGGTGCTTATTATAGCTGAAACTAACTTCATACCTGCTGCCTTTGAGATGATTAGGAACAGTGACAGATCAACTGAAAAACAAATCATTAACTGAAATAAACACATCAACAGTGATTTCATTCAACCAGGTTAACTTTCGGTGTAGACAAAGCAAAGGAAGTGTGAATAGGATTGGTGTCAAATCTTCCAAAGATATATGTAGCTGTTTTTCTAATAGAATCCACCCTGGCTGACTTCCAGCTGAATCTACAGTAGACGATAGCTTGTAGAAAATTGTTGTGCAGTCAGGTGAGAAATTACAGTTGAAGAGAATTGTTTTCCTATCCTTATTTTAGGTGATCTTCTCTTAAAATATGTAAGTTCTCTATTTCTGAACAATTGTGGAATTCAATTGATTTTATTATCACACATAAAAAAATGAGTGGAATGCTTCTCATCTGACACCTCTGGCAGAGATGAGCAAACAGAATTAATATTTCTCGCATGGAACACCTCACAAATGATTGTATTCCAAACTGGGCGATTATGGTAATGATTCACGTGCAATATTTGCATGAAATGGCAGTAAATGGCAACTGCTAAAACAGAGTTATCAGCTGCCCAGAAGCATTTGGAAATCAGAGTTTATTTTCTTTTCACTCATTGCAATTGCTTTTTCCTAAAATATAGCCCCAAGGGTGTCTACTACTTCAGCACTCATGTTCTATTCATTTCAGTTCCTCTGCTTTTCGCCGAAGCTGTGAGCCTACAAGAAACCTATTACCTCGGATTGGCTCCCTACTTTGGTGCACTGTGCTTGATCATGCTTGCTAGGCATGCACTCTTTTCTTTTTTTAATCCAAAACTGGTACACCAAATGTACCAAAAACTGATATTGCAAACATTTACCAAAACCTGGTACTTCTGTATGCCTAAACTGCCTGGGCAGAGGTTTGATTCACTGTTTTCCAGTTTTTAACACTGTTAACCTGTAGAGAATTCCTATTACTCATTGTCAGTCCTCTTAAAGAATTGATTCTCTTACAGAAGGTTAGGATCCTGGATAGAGCCCATTTAGAATAACACACAGAAGTCTTTCACTAGTCAAGAAAAAGAAAAAAAAACTTGTAACATCTATCCAAATGGTGTTTTGGATTTATTTGCTTTCGTTTCCCCTTTCTATACTTTTTCTTCTCTTCTTGATAGAAGGCTGAGAAAATCCTTCTCCTGCTCTCTAACAGAATAACCTAGTCCTACTGTTGTGTTCAGACATCTGTTTCATTGAAAGAAATGGTCCCTTCTGATATTTGTATCATGAAACACTGAAGAACTACCCACTATTTCAGAGAGAAAATATACGAAGTCCTTGATTTTTCCGTGTGTATCTATGGAGTCAAAATTAAGATTGTGATTTCCATTCACATTCTCTTTCTTCTGCCAGCGCTGCTTGATGCATTTGAAGTGCCAGTATGTTATCCAATATATACCAGTCTGTTTTGTTTTCTAAATTTTAATTTCAAATACCTGTAAATACAATAATAAATGGTCATTAAAATGAGGAATAGTTAATCTATAAGTTTCCAGGAAAACTCTCACTTTGAACAAATTTATTTTCCCTATAATAGATAAGGTAAGAGCAGGTAAAAACTGAGAAAGTTGAAACAAATCCAAAAGCTGAAGCCTCTTGAGAAGATTTCAAAAAAAAAACAAAAACAAAAACAAAAGAACTGTAAAACACAACAAAAATAAAAATAGATGCTGTAGTTGCCGGATAAAAATAGTGTAGCTTTAAAGCCTTTTTCAAACAGATCGCTCTAAAAATTTGAGATGAGAAATTATGATTTGTTCAGCCCAAAAAGTCCTTTCAAAGGCTCCACAAATTGTGATAATGCTGCTAGAGATGTCCTTGAGATGGATTTTGATATGGCCTGATAAAAATTCCATGGCAAATTTAAAATAGGGATTAAGAAAAAAAATAAGAAAAACAACATTAGATATTACAATTCTGGGTAATATGTGAATGTTAATAAGATTTGATTTCTTGTACTGTTATCAATCTTGAAGTAAAGGGAAGGGAAATAGAATTCCTTCCTCTGATGCATTTTACTTCTTTCAACCTGATATTCACAACCATGAATGATGCTTCAGAGGATGGTCTGAAGATTCAGCATTACATCTATCACCACAGCCAGCATCTCCTGAGAATCTCTATGACACCAGAGACATCGTGCCTAAGTTTCTTTTATGTTGGTCTGGCCCTTTTGTTCCCATAAAGAGTAACAGGAAGGGATATTGTACTCATCCGTATTTATTTTTATTTTTGGATATTGCCAATAAAAATGTCTAATCCATTTATGAAGCTTTTCAGAAAGAATTCTCCACACAAATGCTAGATGGATGCATTGGGCAGGAAAGTGCTTGAAACTGCCTTGCACCTACATTTTGCTAATAGCCTGAACATGTACGTGGATGCAGGCAGGACACTGAAATAAAGGATTTATGGATGTGATTCACTTCAGTGTAACCCCCTCTGTAACCAGATTGATATAATAGTCCTATGGGACTGAATAACTCACTGATGAAGACGGCCTGTTATCTGCAGCTTAGTAAGTAAAGAACACATTTTCTGCTCTATGCTATATATATATAAAACAACAACAACCGCAACAAAACATGCATTATTAACCTTTGGCTTATATGGATTTTCTTATTTTCACTGTTTCAGTTAAGTAAGCTGTAATAATGATTGTATACATAAACAGCTTAATGTTTCTATAGCAACTATCTTTTTGTGTAAAAAGCTTTACAAGCATTAATTATTAGTTATCATATTTATTATGCTTCTGGCTAAGGAATCAACCAGTTCCATGGGATCCTAAACTTAACAAAGAAAATTGTTGAGATTGCACCAGAATGGGGACTAGGTAATCTTAGCTCCTCTGTATGGCAGCTCTGCATAATTCATTATTTGGGGTTTTTTGTTTTTTGTTTTTTTTTTTTTGATTGCGTGAAGTAAGGAGGAATTTAATTAAGTCCAGGAATTCAGGAATTATGTCGCTCTCTTCCTCCCCTATGTGACAAGAGTCTCTTACCCTCTGCTCGTGCCCCTGGCCCATCCGTGCCAACGCAGGATGGCCAAGGCTTGGGCAGGCCGCTGCATTGCGCAGGGCTGAATTTAGTGCAGGGAGACTGGAATGAAAATGGTAGAAAATGGATGGCCAAGGAGACAGTGCATATGGTATTACTCTCTTCTTAGCATTACTCAGAAACCTCTAGACCTGAAATTGGAAACACTTTTTTTACTTTATTCAGTAATAAGAATACATGGGGAAGAAATATCATAAGCAACTGCTTGCTAATCGCATAATTTTTTTTAAAAAAAGGCATAGTTATCATAAAAATGGGAGACAGTGTAGTTCCAGAAAACAAAAATAGCTCTATTAGTAAGGTAAGCTCAAGTTCCATCACTAGATTTGTATCCTGTTTCTGATGGTGGTCAAAAGCCAATGCCCAGAGAAGGGAATAATACATGATATAGCCTTGTTTTTTTAGGTGGCAGGGTTACAGTGCCACAACGCTCGTTTGAACATCCAGTTCTTCAAAATCTCCTCACAGCTGTTTCAGTGAAATCTCATGTGAAATGATACTGGGGCTCGACTGGTTCATCTCGAGAGGTCCCTTCCAACCTCATCCATTCTGTGATTCTGCATGACTCTGTGGTGTCCATACAGTGCATGAGAATGTGCTCTCTGTCAGCGTGACCACATAAAAGCAGGATTCCTGAGTACAAACCATTATGGGAATGAGTGTTCAGTACGAGACACGCTTTCTAAAAGGCCAATTTGTTCTAACCAGCCTGAGATTAGTGCATTTATTTTCTGAATAAATGTATAGTCAAGTGTTGAGGAGAAGCAGCACCCTTTTAGATGGTTAATTAGTGGTGGGTGAACTTTTACAGACTAATTTCAAATCTACTCCAGCTAGTTCCATCTAGTTCATATTTTGTTTAATGTAGACTGTAAAGAAAGGGGCAGAAAGGTTGTGGCTGAATGATGCCTGGTTACTCAGGCTGCTACTTAACGGGGGCAGGAATAAAAGACACAGGTCGGTTCCTCTGAGTGTATTGACTCCTCCATCTGCCCTGGGCTTGATAATCAGGTGAAAATGTAGCCCATAAAATGAGGTATTGCCATTCTGCTCGCTTTGTTCTCAATCATGTCACTGATTAGTAGTAAATATAGGAGAGAAAACATAGTCCAGGCAAGTCAGTGGTAGTTTCATCTCTCACTCAAATGGTGACCAAATTTCACCCAATTTTATGTACAGGCGTATGTATGTCTAGTCCTTACATGAATTTAAAACTTGACCTAGAGATTTCAGGCTCCTCTTAGTAATACCGAAGCCTGAGCCTGGCAAGGCAAAAGCCGGAATCAAGGTTTTGGGGCGCTCCTCACTTCACGCCTGAACTGTGGTGGATTCTGCAGTATCAAAATCTTTAACATGGTCAGTGCTGCGTTCTTGCTCCTCCAGTGCCTGGACACAACTGAGTGTGTGCCTGTGTATAATTACACAAACTGCATTTGGCTAATTACTCCATTAATTCAGGATCTAAGGAGTTCTGTGTGTTGCGCAATAGTAGAGAGAGCAGTTTGGAAATCCTGCCTTAAATTAGGAAGGTAGCTAGTGAGCATGCGTTATTCGCTTAACTTTCCTTCTCCCATGCCCTAAATAAATACGGCTTTATGGAGTTCATAGCCACTGTTACAGGACTGGAATAACCTCTCAGTGCTGAAGTGAACACACAGCCTGACCATTCAAGAACCAATTAGAGGCATTACTGAGGAAAATCAGTAAGAGAAGAGAGCCAGGTTCATTTAATGGAGTTACTGTGATTTATACCAGCAGGAGTCATAGCTCCCAAAGCATTAAGCCTTTAATCTTTATATTAAAAGGAGGCTTTTTGTGTCCTGCACATTTCATTTTCACTTCTCTGCCCTACTCCCAGCACACAGGTGGCAAAGGCAGGAGCTCACTTGAATCTTGAATATGTAGAGGAAGAGCTGCAAAGTGTTGGAAACATCTCTTCCAGTTTAATAAATCTTATGAAATTTCAATATTATCCTTTTTTTTTCTGAAATGAAGTACCTGAAGAATACTCTTGTGAGTAGTGTCAGCTCATTAATTATCAAACTAATCCCTTCCTGATAATTTGAGGATGGAGCTCTATTTGCAAAAGAGCAATGCATCATAAAAAGGAAAGATGAAAGAAGAGACTGTTTGAGGAGATGAGGAAAGCTAAATCAATTCTTGCTAAAACCTTCCTGCATAGCTTTTTTTTTTTTTTTTTTCATAATTCCAATTTCAAAGTATCTCAGTTGTTCCCATGTTCTGCCTCATTTCACTGGCTTTGGGACACCAGTGCCTACAAAAATTATGTTTAGTAATATTTCCTAAGTTACAAAATTAAAGTTAATCAAGAAAACTGCAATGACATGTTCCAGTCCACAGACTGCAGGCATTTTTTCCCTCAAACCATCATATGTATGATTTATTCCCATATAGCTATGGAAGATCCGTATTCCTCATCCATCTCGCTGGAAGTTAATTTCCTGAATCTGAGGTTAAGTTCCTTAACTAAGAAAGGGTTTTCCAGCCAGAGTGCCTGGTATTGATAGTGATGTAGTCCTTTCTTACTTTTTATTTTTTATATATTTTTATTTTCTCCAAGAAAAACAAATCAAAAGTCCCTCAGTGGCAGTATAAGGATTTCGTCATACACAAAGATTCAGAAAAAAATAGATTCAAAGAAAGGTTTTCTCAACTTAGTTGGTTCTCTGTTTAAATTTCAGCTTCAGTAATTTCAGTGTTTTTGCTAATAGTTAATTGTGAGAACTCCACTTTGAGGCAGATGGTGGCGAAGAGGAATGGAGTACGTGTCGCTGCTGCACTTTGATACCCTGACAGGCAGTCGCTGTCGTGGACCCCTCCGGAGCAGGGCAGGGGGGCATTCTAGCTACTCCAATGCCTCATTGTCAGATTTGCCTATAACCTGACAACAGATTAGGTTAAATTATGTTTTACGTGGCGAATGGTTCTGCCGATGTGGCTGTAACCAAAGCATGAGCCAATGGCAAAGCCTGCTCTTCTGTGCAGCACATGCACGGGTTTGCTGAGAGTCTCCTACTCACATCTAGCTACAGCTTGATATTACTTGTGTTCTAGGATTTTTGCTATCATATCAATTGCCAGAGTATCAGATCCTCGCTTGGTGTAATTTGACATTATTCCATGGAAGTCAATGAGGCTACTCTGATTTTATCAGCCGAAGAACTGTTCATTTAGTATCCAAGTCTGATAAATAACATTTAGTTAATTCGACATGTTTTGAACACAGCATCTTCCAGAGCTAAAAGCTACAGGTTGGTCTATAAAATTATAGTTAAGCAGAAACCATTCAACTGCAGCTGCAACTGCGAATGCATCCTAACTGTGAGATGTTCTAGGCTGCCCGAGCCATTCACATGGATCAAATAAGACAGAGCAGCTTTAGTTACTGGTTTTCCGGTAATAGTAATGTACCCAGGTTAATATATTGAATCAAACTCATTTTTTAATCTCCTCCCTAGTGCGGTTAACTTTTATGCATGCAGTGCAGAGTGAAATAAATTCAACTGGAGGTCTGGAGAAACCTCCCTATCAAACAGGGCTGCCAGATATTTCTCTGTCTAGAACATTCATGCAGACAAAGTGAGGTTTCAGTCTTCTCAACCAAGGGAAGGTATTGAATTACAGGTCCCTACAGAACACCCCATAACTACAGGGAATCCTCCAACTGAGTTGCTGAACTAAAAAACACCACATAGGTTTTCATTTCTGATAGTTTTCAAACATACTTTAGACACCTGAGCTCCTTCAAGGCTCATCTGCATTAAGGAATGCTCACAGGCAGATCCGCAAGCACTTTGATAGTTTTAGGGATCAAAAGCAATGGACAAGGAGAAATACTTTGAACATTGGCATTACTAATCTGGGAACCTAAAATCTTAGCTAAACACTTAAATCTGAGAAAAATGAACAACTTCTGATAAAAAAGCAACCTGGTTATAAAAGCTTTTTCTTAGTTGCTGATTTTATATCTATATTTTTGTATTGCAGATGAAGATATTTAAGTCTCTGGAGCATTGGATCTGAGACCCACAATAAAATACTTCTGGCACTGTGCTTCAGTTGATACAGTTTCACCTGACACACAAGACAACAAAGAACTAGAAGAGATGGCTCCTTACTCTCTGTGGCTACTGCCTGACAACGCACCTGACGTAAGTCACTTTTTTTTGTATATCCATTCCCTGTCCCACTGGTATTAACGAGTCTATAGGTAATGTGAAGTAAAGACTTTAATGCACAATACAGTATCTTATGTAAGGAGGTCTTGATCTGATAAAGGTCTACAGTGCTTCAGAAAGTATGTCATGGAGCCGTAATAAATACCACTAATTTTGCTCTGAGAATCTGTCTGGGATTCTTCTTGGGTGATGCCGATTACACAATTGATAGGAAAGTTTAAAAGTAGTACCAATAATTTACACACTGATTATTGCATCATGCATTCAAGTATTAAAAAATAGTCCATTACTATACAGAAGAGTTAAGAGTAACATAGGTGCGTATAATATGTATCCATCACCGGAATACATTGCCCAGAGATGCAGTAGAGAAATTAAGAAATTAAGAAATTAAAGACAATTATTCCTGTCAAATATCCCTTCTCACCCTTTCAAATCAAGAGTTCCAATTGCCTGCATTCATGTTGTACTCAGTGAACCCATTCTGTGGAATCCACAAGTTCCCGAGAGCAACATTTGAAATGGAAATTTGTTTTGAACAAATCAGTGGCAGATGTTGGAAATGAAAATTAGCTACAGTTTGTTTTATTCCTTTACAATAAAACCCCTCTTTTCGGTTAGTTGTTGTCCTCCTTGGGTTCAGTGTTACCATTTATGTGTGGAAACCAGGCAGGCAGAAGCTTCTTCTACCATGTTCTGTGTTTTACTACCTAGACTTTTATTCATAAAACAGCCACTTTTCAAAGGACACTTTAGCTGGATCTCAGGATAAATCAATTTTCCTGAGAAATTTAAATTGAAAGTTTCGTATGCCTTGCCTAACTGAAGAATTATTTAAATGACGAAGTAATAAAGAGTAATAAATGATGAAGATAATAAACAGAGAAAGAACAAATCTTTAGACACAGGAACAGCCACAACTTCATGATGTCTCTTGCTCAAAGCTGCTTTGTGCTCAAAGCTCCTTCCTGCTGCCAGCATCCATTCCACCTCTCTTGGGATTTGACTCTCAAAGGGCACTTGCTTTATAGCTTGAGAATTGATAGTACAGGAAGTGGTAACAGAAACAAGTGGTTTCCTTTCTAAGGAGTCTTTGCTCCTTATAAGACTTTATTATTTGAGAAAGACAAGAGTGGTTCCAGAGCTCCCACAAATTAGGGACAATTCATCTTCCAGAAGTCTCCAGTTTTGAGTCTCAGTATGTGAGAATTCAAAGTGTATATTATGCTGAAAATGATCACTATCCGTAGAAAAAATAAAAACAGAAGGAAGTTTCACTGTGGTGCGTGTGATACCATAGCTTCATATCCTGAGAACGGTAGGAAATGGCTTGATGAATTACTCCAGTGATGTGCCCTGGCAGTATCCTGGCAGACGACTATGACCATTCCCAGATGTTTTTCAGCAAAACACAGGAAAAGTTAAACAGGAAACAAGCTATCCGAAGAAAAATATCCCTTCTCGTGCTTTGTTAGCAGAAACTTTCATACTACCTGGACCATGAGAGTTCACATCCCCCTTCAAAAAGTTTTGGCTCCTTACTATAATCACTGACATTCACCTTTTTTTTTTTTTTTCCAGCTAGATGTTCTGTTCCTTTATTTTAGTTTAGGGGATCCCAGTGTTTTCAAACTGCATAACAAAAATTTTTAAAAGAGCGGGAGTGAAGCAGGAAGGCAAAAAACAATAATGAAAAAGTATTTATGGAAAAGTCTTATTTGTAGACTGTTGCTTATATTTTTTAAGATCATACATATATTTCAGAGAACTCCCAAAGCTGAGCATGCCTACCATCTGTTTAAGTTTTTATTTATAGCACAACTCTGTTAAAAATCATATTAAGTCCTAGTTTATTTACAGTGCATCACCTTGCAGAAATCCACTGACTGTCATAGAAGTTTGTAGAGATTCATGAGAAATACGCTGCTGTATTTGGAAAGGGGCAGTTCACTGGTATATAGAGTATATACTGGGAAGAGTACTCACTTTAGAGAATTACTTCTCAAGACCTTTCTGCCTTCGGTGTGTGTGTGTGTGGGGAAGATTGTTTATATTTTTCAGTCAACATTGCAGAGTTAGAGAGCACTGAGCATTTATTTCTTTATTTTTAATGGAAATATGTCTGTATTTGTCTAAGCATTTATACTTTTTTTCCCCAAAATAGTTCATTTTACAAAAAAAAATCATATTTGACAGTACAAATTTTGACCAATACCAATAAAGATTGCATTTAACACCAGAAGTATCATGGAGTTAAAGAGAAAGGTTCAAGGAATGATAAAATAAATAAAAAATTAGGTTCCTTTTGATTAAGTTTTCAAAGGAATGTCAGCATAGAAATGAAGGCTGAGCTTACAGACAGTTGTTTTCTGGGTTCTTTTAGTCAATAGATAAATACAGTATAGAACTGAACCTGAATAGAATAGAATCCTCATTTAAGCATTATGCCTTTTGTTTTTTTATAAAAAAATCACGCAGTAAAACAAACTTAAAATACACCAGCTACTGAGTACAGACTGCCTCTGCCAGTTTGATACTTATCAAAAGATATTTATTGAAAATGCCAATTAAAACTCAACACTGAAATACCACATTTGAATAAAAGTGGAGAAAAAGTATTTGGAAGTATTCAGACTTTCCCCTTGCTGTAGCTGAACTGAAAAAAAAAAAAAAGAAAAGAAAAAGAAATAAAGAGTCTGGACACATTCCTAGGTCCTGTATGAAAGATATTGTTGAGAGGACAAAGCAATTGCATTTTTCTTAAGGCATCAGTATTTTCTCTCATATGTCCCCAGTCATGCCCTGGGTACCGACACACACAGAAGCTGAGCTCCTGCACTCACTACTGCAAGGTCCAGGAGGCCATAGAGAGAGGGGGAAAAAGAGCTTGATTTGGTAGCCTAGTGATACAGTCATTCACGTGAGGGTTCGGCCATGTTCCTAATGTTGTTCAGATGTTTTATTCAAAAACTATTTAATTCAGTCCCGCTAACAGAGTTTGATGTTGCCGTCTCCAGAAAGGGAGCAGTAGTCACAGTGCTGCGTAGTTACAGGCTCCTACTTGGAAACCCTGCACCTTTCCTCCTCTAACCCGGCATTTCTGGTAGCCCTGCGATGCAGGGAGGTGGAATGTGGCTTTGGTGCAAACCGGTGCCTGCACAGGCAATTGCTGCATTTTCCTTGCTGGAACAAGAAGTGCATTTAGATGCCTTCAAACTTGGGAAAAATCTTCATTTCAGCTTCTGCAATTCCCAGGGATGTCCCACCACTAGTGCAGTACAGAGAGGTGCTGACACCACCAGCCTCTCTGCTTGGAAAGAAAAGAGGGAGGCTATGCCAAAGGAGTATTTAGTTACCAAAATCTAGGAACAGGATTCAGACTGGAAATGCCAGAACGTGGATATAAACTCAAAGCAATGACCCTCAGGAACATTAAATCCTGTCTATCGGTAGATATGGATGTTAACCTTGTTGGCAGCTATTACGGAGTTCATCGTCAGTCCCAAATCTGTGCAACGTTACATTGGCCCCTCTGCACAGTTTCCCAGAAATCCTAATATGCCTTTTGATCCTTGTCTTCAGAAATGCTGCTTCTTTTGTCTGGGTTACAATATTTTCAAGTATTATGCTGAAAGTATATGCAGATAAACACCCTAAAAGTCCTTGCAAAGTGCCATGCAAGAAATCAAACCAAATCAAAACAGCACGGGTGCAAAACAAGATGCATAAGCACACTGCAGTGAGGCAATTTCTTCCCTCCAAGCTATCACAGTTCCTGCATTACCTTTTATTTTCTTAACAGATTTTTCAGCCTTCATCTCCACAGACTCCCAAGACTTATCAATCACCATTCAGTAATCAGCACTGTGAATTAGATTAGACAATAAGAAACAAAAAGAAATCTAATTTAGCAAGAATGAAATCCAAGTGCATTTTAGGAATTGCCTATGTTACAACCTGTGTAAACTAATTCCTTTATGAAAGTAAAAGTCAAACTACAAATTATTACATAAGGGCCTCCCATTTATTTATCCATCAGAGAAGAAGCAGAACTTCTATGTGTATACCTTGTATCTTCTGCCCATGAAAGGCATTCAGGTTATAAGATTTTGGGACAGAGGAAAAGTGAGTAGAACCAGGAACATCTGTAAAAGAAATTAAATAAACAGAAAATAGACTTTCTTCATTAAATGTGAGTGGAAGTTGCTACTCTCTCATGGCTGCTAGGCAGAAAATGATCCTGGTTCTTAAAGCTACCACTGAGTTAGCAAACTGGTAAGTCAGCTTGGTATCTGGGTAAAGGTGAATTTTTTTCTCCTGAAAATGATGGCTCGAGGACACATTTCAGGCCCACTGATGAAGCATGTTGGCGGGGAAGGGCCTGTAATGCCATGATCCTCAGTGCGTCAGCTCTGCAGATCCTGCAAAGGGATTGACTGGTCAAGCCTGACATTCCAGTATGTCACATTTCTTATAAACACATTTTCAAAGCAAGTTAGAGAAACACGGGCTGTTATTTTTAAGCTTTATTTTCAGTGGGTTTTTTTTTTTTTGATGGGAGGGGAGGTCTAGTGGAAAATGTCTATACAATTTTTTATTTAGAATAACTATACAAATGGATAAATGAAAGTTAGATGAAATGGAAGCTTGTTATAAAGAGTATTTGCTAATGGAGCATGCAAGCAGGACCTGCAGTTACATGCTGGAAACAAGGATGCTTTTGAACTTGTTCCCTTTGCTACAAAAGTTAAAGTCACATCAGATCAAATTCTCAGCTGCTGTGAATTAACATAGCTTCAGCTTTTCAAAATACTGTAATATATTTAACAGACAATTTTTATGCATGCATTCTACTGATCTAATGTGCTTGTTTATTTTTATTTCTGAAATGAGATATGGCTCTATAGAAGCAGCATCTGAAAACGAAGGTTATGTTCACATAGTCCTTCGGTTACTTAATCAAGGAATTGGTGTCTCTATCAGGTACCTGCCTTTCCTACCGACATCACACATCTTAAATCAATCAAGACCTCTCCTGTTAATGAAGAGGAATTTTTAATAGAAATTAAATAGAATTTTAATTGAAAATATTGTGAATCCTAGACTTTCTGGGTTAATTTAGTTTCCATAATGAATAACTTGTGAAGTTGAGATCCCCACGGATCAGTGGGCTGTAGTTCTCTCCAGCCCACTGTTCCGTCAGTCCTTTTCAGTGTCCCAATCTCTTTATGTCAGATGCTCTCCAATCTGTTTATAGACTGCCCACATTTTCTGGGTCAGATCTACCAAAATTTGTGCTTTTTTTCATAACGTAGACCTTTTTTTTCATAACTTCTTCTATATGGCTACATATAACCAGAGCCCCAGACTAGAATTTCTTCTGGGAAATATTTCTGTCTGTACATGTGGCTTAATATTGACATCCTGCACTGCTAGTTATTACAATTAATAATTTATATTATTAATGATAATTATCAATTATTTGATCTATTTCTGTATCACTGCGTCTCTTATTCCCTGTTATGACAGCCCATCTTCCCTTATAGGAGTTTCCACTTTCCTTTCTCATCTCTTATAAGACCTTCCACTTTTCATGATTTAGCACTAGTTATTTTAAATATATAGTCTCAAACAAGCTCTCTATCCAGCTGGAGTTGTCATCCCCATTTAAATCTCCACTCAGAGCTGCATCACTATCACTGCCTCTCACCTATACTCAGGGTCCACTCAGGTACACTGAAAATGACAACTGCAAGCAGAGCCATCATGATGGAGAAGGGATACTATTCATGATTCAATTTTAAAAATGGAAAGAATTTAGAAGACAGACGGGATCTGGTAGGGAGATTCCAGACATTAAAAATAAATTAAATAAGTATCCTCAGTAAGGAAATAAAGTAATTAAAACAGCAAATATTTCTAAAACAGAAAAAAGTCACTTTTGACAGCACAGCTAATAGTATATTCTTGTTCTGTATACACTGTAGATATTAAAAAACAAAGTAGTATTTTTAAATATTCCAGCAGATAATTAAATTGAAAAATAGGAAAATAACATCAATATAATTCAATTACTTCATGTTCGTGGTGGGGAAACTGGAGTCCACATAAAGCTGGGAGAATCAAACTAGACAAATGCAAAAAATTTACAAAAGTATTTTAATTCCTGTGAAAAACTGAAAGTTCCTGGGAACACAATGCAAGAGGCACATGTACACACAGAATGTTGGCAAACTAATACCGCTGTGTAAACCATGAACAAAAATTAGAATATGAGAAGAAATGCAAGGATCTATAGCCAATGTGTATAACTTCCACTAAACTTCAGAATCTCATCTTTTCTGAAAAGCTTCCATATTATTGAAGAGGGGAATGGCTGCTCTCCCTCATCCGTGCATTCACAGCAGGTCTGTCCATCTCTATTCCTGCTTCTTCTTCATGAACCTTGGTAGCACATTTCTTCTATGGGGGAATTCAAGTCTTACGTTCAGTGCTGGTTGCTCTCCACAAGTTCTATGCCCAAGTAAAGAGAATGGGTAAAAATGTTAGTAACTAGCAAATTCTTCTTTCCTTGTTACTGTTTTCACAGAAAAAGATATCAAGATTTACATAAGACTATTGGCCATGGATTTGTTTAAATTAAGGTTTGTTCTCATCTCAGATAACCTCTTGGTGTTAGACCAAATTGCAGTTGTGAATGTTGTGATACTTGAAAACATCCTTTTTTTTTTCTCACACAGGAATTAGAGAGGTCCTCTGTCTTTCAGGCAGTAGCAATAGCAGCAAAATAATGGTCTTGTTTTTTTGACGGGAAGAGAAAAATCTGAATAAAAAGGTCGCATAGAAAGAAATGCAACTGTATATACTTTTTAAAAGACAAATAATGCCTAAAAATGGCTTAAATTACTGCTGGAATTTGGATGTTCAAATTCCATTAAGTCCTATGTTAACTGGAAGCCTTGAATTACCTTTGCTAAATATTCAGGGTCAAAAGGAAATGCATGGATTTCAATTTTGCCTTCCCATCGACTGATGATGAGGGTAAAGGCTGGTTAAAAATTTTACAGAGAAGCTCTATATTTTCTGAGTAATGGTCATTCACTGAAATGGAAACATCTTTAAGAATTCTTAAAAGCCTAATACCCAGAAGCAATTTCTGCTTTGTTTACCCAGAAATCAGTTTTCATAAGATTATTTTCCTTTTCATATGTTCACAGTATGAGAGACATTGAATCAACTGATAATTCCCTCAACAATGTCGTATAAAGTGAGTAAAAGTATATTTTAGTAATACATAGGTGTGTCAGCTCCTTTAAACATCATTTTTGTATTTTCCTCTTTTTATGAATCATAAAGATTTTTTTTTCTTCCATTATCTCAAAGAGAAAACAAGAATTGTTGGGAGAAAAAGATGAAGAAGGAAAAGGGGGATATAAACTGACACACCAGACTAATTGATAAAAATACACAAGATATTTGAAAATCAAGTATGTTGGTATTTTGAAAAGACTTTTTTTAAACTTTTGAAAATATTTGTTTGTTGCCTTTATTTTTCACCTGCTACAGTTCAGTACAATGGTTTCTTAACCATGGGAAATCCATGCAGTCCCCATGTGGAAGGCAGGGGCATTGCCCGGACTGCACAATGCCCTGGAGCTGTGAAGTTATGAAGCCAGCCTCCTACAGCCACCGAACAGAACTAGTAAGGAGTAGGATATTTTCCCCAAAAAAATATTTAGAGAGAAAGAAATACAGACTGATCCGTTTGTGAGACTAAGAAAAAAAAAGCAAGAGTAGTAGAGAATTAAGTCTCAACAGGAGCAATGTAAATCATACAAAGCAAAATTCACCAAAAGATCAACTGTGAAATTCTCCTCAAGTGCAGGAAGCCTGAAGAATTCAGAGTTCTTTTAGTTATGGTAGCAACAGAAACAGTCTGGTTTTCATCTTTCATTTCTTTTTCTTTTTCTTTTTCTTTTTCTTTTTCTTTTTCTTTTTCTTTTTCTTTTTTTTTTTAAAAAAAAAAAAACAGATACCTGGTTTGGTCTTCTTTAGGAATTAATTGTGTTCAACTTTTATTCAATTTGTCTTTTATTAAAACTTTTTTATTTTCCAGCAACATTTTTTATATACTCAGTAAAATATATTTCAATCCAGGATAGTTTCAGAATTATCATAAGTCAGTGGATTAAGGCTAAAGGCAAAGGAAAAATGGAAGAATCACACTTCTAGGTCTAGATCCTAAGAAGGTAAAACTATAACTTCACTGATGTACTGGGATATCTGTCTCTTGGCCTGTTTCCCATTTTCTATAGATAATATTTAAAACATAGGTCAATGCTAAATTACATACTAGCAAATCAGACTTAATATCTATTTCCTTCAGAATGGAAGGAAGAAGTATAATAATAAATCAACTGGGACTCAAAATAGAGATTATTTCCTCTTGCTTCCCCTTATACATGCTTACATGCACTTTCTCAGATAAATTGCTTCGTCATATATGTATCTTTTATAAATTTAGCCCATGTGAGTCTTAAACTATTGGCCTGTTACTTTAATAATAAAATGCAAAAAGATTAATACAGTTCTATCAAGGCATTTCACAAAAATGATTATGTAGAATAATATTCTTTTAAATATAAACCCCTCCCTATTGAAGCGACAAAATATTCCAGTAAATGTCAACACCAATGCAGCCAGGTAAAAAGCAGGAAACACCTTTACTGGGAGAGGTCACAAAGGAAACATTTACAGGGAAATGCTTTTTCTTAATAGGGAAAAAAAGAATTTTTTTAAAAAAGCCTCCAGAAGCACTGCTGCATTTCACTACTGATGAAATAGATTTTTACTTTAGTGATGCACTAAAATTCAAGGCTTTCTGATAAAATTAATGCAATAAATATGTATGTATGGAGGGAAGAAGAGGATCACGGAGTGTGGAGGGAAAACAGATAACCAAAATTCAATTTCACAAATATGTAAATATATACATATATATATATATTTGTAGTTACCAAATAGAAATAGAAAATGGATTGAGTTTTGCATTTGGTGGTGACTATTGGGAAAAAGTCTTACTTGCATTATGCATCTGAAATAAAAAGAGAGGAGGGAAAATTTTAATGGTGCTGAATCACAGGGAACTACAGGCCTCACAATCCCGTCTTGTGGACATGCCCTCACCTCAGGCTTTGCCTGCCTAAAGGACTATTCAAATGAGTAGCTACTACTGGAAAATCTAAATGGGATGTTAAGGGGTTGGGAGGACTCTGAAGCTCAAGGGCAGGTACAGAGCAGCTGAGCTCGGATGGCTGGGGCAAAGTGCGGAGCAAGATGCTCTACTCAGACACCTCTGTGCATTTCGGCTAGAGCCAGTTGGACTTGCATGATACGGATGAATGGTAGATGACAATAAACCAATTAGCTCCTTTCTCATGCATAAATAATAAAGTTATCTCTGCCCATAGCAGTAATTACCACCCTCATCAGTGTAATCTATCTATTTAAAATCCCTGATCTGTATTTCAGACACAGATAGAAGAAATACAATAGTATTGGCTTTAAGGAGTTTTGAGACTGCAGTAGCTTTAAAGAGACAAATAGCAAGGCTGAGAATCTCCATATGCATTGGGAAACCTTTCTGATATAGTCTTGAAAAGCTTTAGGTTAGATTGATGGCATTTTCCTTGGTCCCGGTTTGCCATGTTTGAGTCTCCATGCAAGCAGGACATGTGTCTCTGTGAAATTGTTCCGTCTGTTTTTGTAAGAAAAACAAGACCTGTAAAATTTGATCCAGAGAATAACTACAATGTAAAAATGAAGAGATACATCTACACGGCTACATTTATGCATCCAAGAAACAAGTGTAATGGAAGAAAGGATTAGGTTTTGGGTTTCAAATAACCTAATGTTTATTAATGCATATCACAGTAAATAAAAGAGCTCTCCAACTACCTATTTTCAAAACAATCCAGAACTTCCTATGAAAAGCAGACATAAGCCAGTCAATGTTACAATGCCATTAAGCTAGGAATCAGCCTCTGCCACTTTTTGTTAATTAGCAAAAATGTAATCAATAACAAAAATCACTTCATTGGATAGTTGTTTTTTTCTCTAAGTAAAAAAGATGAGAAATGTCTGAGTATCTCTTTTTCTGTCCTTGCTATGGTTAAAATTCACACGGCCCAAGTAAGTTACCTACAGAAGCAGCATCAAAAATGTTTATATCTTCTTTAGATTTTGATATACTAAAAGTAAATAAAATTTAGCAAAAAGTTTACTTTAGATATATTTCATTTGGCTTCTCAAGGAGCTGTCCAACTGCCCAACTAGTTTGCAAAGAGCAGTTAAATTGAGACTGGGGCTTCATTTTAGCAAAGCAATTACAGGCTTAGATTCGCATATCCATGAAACTTTTAGAAATCATTAAATAGAAAAGAAAAAATAAGTTTGAATCACGTTGCTTGCCAAAGCTAAATTTCAGATACATATTTTTTCTCCAATTTACTCAGTGCATCCTTTGATCTTCTATAATATCACAGAATCACAGAATGGTTGAGGTTGGAAGGGACCTCTAGAGATCATCTAGTCCATCCCCGCCCTGCTCCAGCAGGGTCACCCAAAGCACGGGGCACCGGGTGGCATCCAGGTGGGTTTGGAAGATCTCCAGTGAAGGAGACTCCACAACCTCTCAGGGCAGCCTGTTCCAGGGCTCTGTCACCCTCACAGGAAAGAAGTTCTTCCTCACATGGAGATGGCCTTCCTGCGTTTCAACTTGTACCCATTAACCATTGACCTGTCACTGGCCACCACCAGTGGAGTTTGCCCCCATCCTCCCAAGAAAAGAAAAGCTGGCTAGTGCCATCTGAAAATCCACATTCTGTCTGATGGTGTTTAGATAATGATATACTGTATTCATGCAAATGTTATCTAGGGACTTAATTTTCAGCCTAGACTTTCTTATGGTTTGCATAACAGTTGCATTCTGGAACTCATTATCAGGGCTGTCGGGTGATGTGAACATGATGGATTCTTCAGGAAGTCTGTTTAGATCAGATATTTACTTTTTTAAACAAAATTGTATGTCTCTCATTTCACTGGGAGCACGTAGGTGAAATAATAGTTCATTTTCTGTTGTCACAGATGAATTGTGTTCAAATTGCCCTCCTAAGCATGCAAGGAATTATGTCTCTTCAAAACTTAGATTTTTATTAGGTAGATAAACTGAGTCACAGTGAAAGTAGGAGAATAAAAAACAAAACAAACAAAAAGTCCATGAGTTTTAGGACTTGTGTTCTTTTTCAGTTAAGTCCATCTGGGCTCCTGGAGGCAGTTGCTAAAACACACCAAGCACAAGGATTTAGGCTGCATAAACATGGACATCAGAAGGAATGACTACTTGTCTTGGGCCAGGAATCCTTGAATCAGGCATGACTTGGACTTCATAGTTTTCTTTTTGTTGAATTATTGCAGGCAAATCTTCTGAAGGGGAGTGAATTGCCACCCTCTCCAAGTTTTACACTGATGAGAGAATTACAAATATCATGGAGAATATCATGGAAAACTTCCTCACATGGAGATGGCCTTTGTTGTTTTTTTTGTTGTTTTTTTTTTTTTTTGTTTGGGTTTTTTTTTTTTTTTTTTTAGTTTGGTTTTTTTTTTTTTTTTTTAGAAAACTACTTTGGAACCAAATAAGGCCTGGTAAGACAGGTGAATATTTTAACATTCATAAAAGATTTTGCAGAGCTAAGAACAAAATGAGCAACTTACAGCTGGGGCATACTTGACATCACATGCTTTTTTGCATTATGAAACCTGCCACTGCATTCAAAGTTGTTGGGTTACTAAAACTTTTTTTTTATGTTTAGTTGTCTTTGCTAAGTATGATGTAAATTTCCCCTACTAATGAAATTTCCTGCCCCTTTCAGGCAACATCTATGGGAAAATTTAGTTATAATTTGGATGAAATATTACTGTAATATCTATGTTGGAAATGGAACATAAAATCATACTATACATACTATATGGAACATACTATTATACTATACTATAAAATTACACTATACATATATATGTACACAAAGGCCATGTTTGCTTATTTTCAGGGCCTTGTTTCTAGAATGTTATTTTGGCTACCAGGTCGTTTTCAGCACTAATCTTTTTGAATCAGTGAGTAAAGATCTGGAGTCTAATTCTGATCCAACAGAATTTAGTTCAGTTCAAGTCTACAATCTATATCAAAGCAAATGACTTCAGAATAAGACCCAGGTGGTTAAATCTAGGGGTGCGATTTCAAGTGAAAACTGTATTCTTCTAGCTGTGACAGATGTAGGTGTCGAATTTTAGATATGTTCAATACTTTCCCTTTGAGGATCACTTTTTTTTTTCACTTATGAGACTGAAAAACCTTTGCTTTTTTAATTTGCTTTTTGCTTTTTACTTACATCTCAGTTGTAAGTGTAGTATAAAAAAAAGAAAGTTAACCAACTGGGTTCTCTCAATAATGAGTGAAAAGGGATAAGTAGTGGCACAGGAAAACCCACCTCTGCATCTGCAAACTACATGAGAAAAATATTCTCTAACTTCTGAGTAAGTTACAAATGAATAACTTTATTTCTAATGTTTAGATAGGTAACATGGTTTGAGGTGAAGCCACCCATTAATGTGCAGAGACACAACAGTGCGTAGATATTTCACTCCGGTGGAATTGGAAGGATTTATGGACCTAAATGTCAGAGACTGAATTTGATTCTATTCCCATGTAACTTTTGGCAAAAATCCTCCAAGTGATTCCAGCTTACAAGAATTACTCATCAAAGAGAACAAACCAAATCACTTTCTTGGTGTCCAAATCTTGAGTCTTAACACAGAACAATTAAAAAACAAATTAAAAAAAACCTAATAGACCAAAAGCACTTCAACCTAAGTAATATTTGCAGATATTTGAAATGATACTAATTTCTGCATACTTACATAAACTAAAGCTTGCATTTGCTTGTGTTCTTAAATATTCAAAAAGGGTACTCAGTGATTTCTTGAAAGGTACAATTTCCAGGACCTTTTTCTGGCTGCTGTGAAAGTTTCTACATAACACAGTAGAGCTGCAATTACTCCATCACTACAGAAATGTTCTCTTGCTAAAGAAAGAGCCTAATTATCCTCCTAATTCTAGCTTGTCCTTCTTGGTGTGACATTTGAAAGGTTTGTGTCAGAACATTGCCTGTAATCATACATGATCAATTTGGGTCTATCTTTAGGTCTTACAGCACAAATGTTGTATTACGAATGATTTTGATACAGGATGTTTTGTGGTTCAGATATCTGCAACAGTACTTATTGGACTTCAAAGAATTAGCAGAGAAAAAGAAAATCCATTCAGTCAAGCTAAGCAGACAGTAAATGTCTACAAGAAGATGGAAATATTTGGGTATGACAAAGAAATAACTTGAATGATGTAAGGAAGAGTAATTCTATTAAACTAATTGTTTTAAAATAAGTTAAAATAACAACATTGCACCACTTCTTACTGTGTGTGTATGAGTGCAATTGGGAAAACTAAATCGATGGGAATAATCTTAGTAGCTATAAAACTGACTTTATGCTCTAAAGGAAAAAAAAATTAAAGAAAAGATTAGAAAAAATGATTTTACCTACATCCACAGTAGATTCAAAGCCATAGACATTTTTTTACAAAGAAAGGAAATGTTTTGTAGTTTGGTGGCTAAGGTACTTGGCATCTCAAATTAGGTTTAATGAAATTCCTAACTGCCACTAATATCAGATGAAAGCCCTGGATTTAACAGGAGAATGCAACCTTAACAATGGTGGAACATAAATTTAATTCAACACCTGAAAACATTTTAATTTGGCTGTTGTTAAAAGTAAAGACTGAAATATTTCAAGAAAATCTGTAGTGAAAAAGCCTGCTCTGTGAAGAGACAGAGCTTTTAAGCCATATATAAGGAATATATTGCCCTCGGAATACTGCTGGAAAGTAATATAGAAATAATCTTCCTTCATTCCAGAAGGCTAATAAACAGAACACTCTCAGAATGTTTGTGATTATGCACTGAACATTGTTGGGGTTTGTAATATCTTTTTTCATAGAACAATCTTACTTCATACAACTTACTCCTGAAATCTGAACTATGCTATGCAATAAGCAGAAGTATTCCTTTTTTGTGTCTTGGAGAAAAAGATTCCTTCGATTCAAAAGTTTTTGCAAGTCAAAAAACAAGAAGAGAATGACAGTGTCGTGTCCGACAGTTATTCTTTCCCAGTTTCAAATTCAGTCAACTTGCTCTAACTGGTACTGCTACAAACTTGCTCTACAATCTGAAAATCAAGCTGTTTTGTTCAGCATTTTTTATAATCATCAGTAACAGAGAATATGAAATTAGAGCTCTAGTGACAATTTTACTGCTGAGTGATGTACTAGACAATGCAGTTCACTCTTCAGTCTGTGTCCTAGGAAATGATTCACAGGAAAAAAGAATGTGAGGCAATTACAGGAAAAAAAAAGAAAAAGAAAAGAAAAAAAAATTGCACTATTAATTTAGTCAGTTAAAAAATATGTGGTGGTCAGTATTCATAAAAGTTGAATTTTTAAAGCATATTTTATCTCAAAAGTTATCAAAATGCTCATCAGCAATTGCAAGAGATGCTCAAATGATGCAAGGCATAAAAAAATAAGCATTGCTATTAAATGATAATTATTTCAAATGAGATATTTTCCTATAGTGAATTTTGACCAGAGCCATACATTTTGTCAAAAATCTAGATATAAAAATAAATAAAGGGAGGTTGTATCACATATAAATATACACAAGGCTATTAAGTTATGGTGAGGTGTTGTAGATATCCTACAGCAATTTTTATTGTTTATTTATGTGTCTAATCAAGATACCAAAAGACTTTTAACTCCATATATAGTCAACAGAAAAAAAAGTTGTCTCTTTCCAAGAGCAATTCTGATCACTTAAAATACCAAGTAACCTTTTCTTTACTATCAAATGTGTCACAACTCTTAAGCATCTAAATTGAATGATTAAATAAAGAGCCAGTAGAAGTTCCTTCCTATATATAAGATATCAAAACATACGTAAAAAAAAAAAAAAAAGAAATGTAAAGGTAAAAAACAAAATGAGAACAACACCACTGAATTCCATGACTAACATGAATGAACATTCAATCTTCCGTCTGCCTTCAGCAAGAAATCCTTTCAGGCAGCCAGAATGAGATGATACACTGAGTTTATTTGCTCAGCTTTTGAAGACAGCTTTGGATGTTTTCCTAGGCAGGAGCACACTCCAGGTGGCTTGATAGCTCTTTGTCAGTGAAGAAGGAGAACTCCTCTGTCAGATTGTCCATGTGATCTGGGATTGTAGCATAATGCTCCTTAATGTGAAAATCCTTAAGGTTTGAGCGTTGATTTCTATTACAACACAATTTTTATGCACCACATTTTTCTCTACTTCAGCAATATTTAATGCTGATTTGTACTGATTCTTCTTCTTTGAACTTTTTACTTCTAAAAGAAAGGACTTATCTGAACAGACTATAACTGTCATTGTTTGATTGAGTGACAGTAACTCTGATCTAAAGATGTGAGCTGGTGCTCAGGGAGAGAAGTAATACCACTGCGTTTCTTTCTTGTGTTTAGGATTATCCCTAAATTTGGGTGTTTCTAGCTAACTGATATAAAGACAAAGGAAAAATCTCTAACTGCTTTCTCATTCCGACTGATTATCTACTCACATCTTTCATTTTACACCATAATTTGCAAGTGTAATAGAGAAACAAAGAAGTTCTTTTGTGTATTAAGAAACTTGTCTTCGTATATCTCCAGCATGAGAGTCAGACTCTTCCATCTATTTTCACTTATCTTCCAGGTTCTTAAATGGTGCCATTATTCTACCTTCCACCTGAAGCACCATCAGTGCTTCACCTCAGTATTGTTCACAAATTTCTAATGTGTATAGAAAAAATATGTAAATCCTGGAATTACAGATTATTTGTGTGTTCCATTACTTACTGGAAATACTAGGTATTTATGAAAATACCCAGTATTTAATTTTGAGCACACTGAACTTCATCCTCATAGGTGGCCACAACTGAAGAACCAGTGAACCTTTTAACAAGGAAATAGAAGTTAAAATTTTACTAGCATGAGATTCATCTTTTCTCAAGACGTTTAAATTCTTCACTGCAAAATATAATGCTGAATAACAGGTAGATTCTTTAACAGCAGTTTGCTTAATTTCTGTGATGAATTATTATTTACATCATGCTAAAAAGTATTAGATGTTTTATAGAGAAGTATGATGAAGAGAAATCCTTCACAGAGTTCACTGAGAATCTGATTCTGCAAAATTTTACTTCCAGGATTTTACTGAAGTAAGCAGTCCTGTCTTGCTCAACTCAGTGAGAAAATTCATATGCATTTTTAAGCACACACAGTTTTTGAATAAAGTATGTCAAAATGTATCAATCGAACCTTTTCCCTTCCATGGTGTTCCCTCTTTAAAACTGAGCAGCCTAAACGAGATGTAGGAACACAACCAGTCTCTTCCAAATCCAATACTCTAATCCTAATCAAATTTTCTATTAAAGAAGATAAAGAAAAGACAAAATGGGAAAGAAGCTTGTTATATTTGAGAGAAATAACAATTATAGAAGCACTAGCACATCACCTAGAGAGTGTTTTCACTTTAAGAAATTTCCTTGACTTTCAAACATTTAAAATGGATCCAACCCATATTACCGAATGACAGTAGTTGACTCTTCCCCTTCCAGTTTCTATCCTACTCTATATTCCTGCTTGTCATTAAAGTCATATATTTCTAGTCTGAAGACTGAAAACTAACCCATTGAAATCAATATAATCCTTGACATTGGATTTAAGACATACAGGCTTTGACCTTGAGACTTTCGAGTTGTGTTCAATATTTGAAGTTCTATCATTTCAGTGGTTCGGGTATTTCGCTGTGCCTGTGGCTGAATTGCCAGATGGCAGAAGTTGAACATCGATACTCTTAATGCATGAGGTCTACATAAGGAAAACCTCCTCTATTAGCTCATGGGGCCAGCCAGTAGTAGAGCGGGATATAAGGACCAGTCTCAGCTCAGATGGTGTGCCAGCCAGCTGTGCTCTTCTCAATAATGCTCTTTGCCCTTACAGGGCAAATTATGCTCCATCCAAATGCTGTATTCAACTAGCAGACTTTTGCTTTGAGAGGCAGAGAGAACTGCACACCCCCAGAGAGCAAACAATCTCAGTTCCTAGGGGAAAAAAGGGAGAAAAAAGGAGAAAATTTGTTGAAGGCTGTATTCCCATGTCTTGCTGTGTAGTTCTCAGGATATCCTTATTTCTTGAAAGGAAAGCAGTTGAGATATGTGCTGTTCCCAGTTCACCAATTTATGAGGTCTTTTGTACAGCTCTGACAGGTTAGCTGGAAACTGTTATTTCCAAGAAGTAACTGTGCAACAGGGTGTACAATAGGTCTTGGGAGAATGGGTGCTGGAGAGAAAAAGAGGGTCAACATTACTCCTTCCTCAGATCTGAACGTGAAGTCACAATCTAGCTATCCCTAAGTAGTAGAGATAATACAAATTACATGGTAAAGACATTAAGCTATCCAAGACATCTGGGAGGAATCAAGTCTGCTTTGAGAATCTTCTGTGTAAACTGTATAAAGAAAAACATATCAGAGGTTTAACTAGATGAGTTCTGTACCTATATACCGGAGCTTGTGAATGTAAAAGTATATATATATTCATATATGTACAAAAATGCATACCCCCAACCCACACAGTTTTGAACCTTTATTTATTTTCTGCATTTTGTACAGGAAATTCAAGAGAAATTTCCTCAGAATCTCATAAAAAACATACTGTAAATTACACTACTTAATGGCCATTTTTAATTTTGATTGACAATGGCAGATATCAATATAATTATATGTAATCTCAACAGAAAAAGAGAAAATGGGAACGAGTATAAACCAGTAATTTTGACCAAATTTTTGTGCCATCACTGTGAAGTAATTTAAACTAGTATTTCCTTTTCGTTTACAAACAAAGAAAATTATAGGTTCCCCCTCTCCTGCTACAAGTCTGAAATTATTTTATTCTCCAATCCATCTTTTTTGTTCATTTCCTCCTCTCTTTGCTTTTTTGGCTTGGCATTTTCAACTAGGAAAACCCAGTTGACTACTAGCTTATCTATAGCTTGGCAAATGGACTCATTTATGAATCTGAAATATTGCCTGAGAGGCAGGATAACTGATCAGTAAAGAAGGGGACTTAGATCAGAGCACTGTGCAGAGTCTGTTGCCAGATTGACAAGTGAAAAAGTCACAGTGTGCTCCTGTATATGTGACGAGATAAGAGAAAAGTATTTGCATGGGTTACCTTAGTCTTTTTTTTAATGCATTTATATTCTTTCTTTTATAAAGTATATGAACTATTTATTCCTTGAGTATGAAAATCCTTCAGTTTGCCACTGTTTGTTTGCATCATAAAATGTTCTGTCAGTCTCAGAGATTTTGGTTTAATCAAACCAAAAGATCTTCTTCCTGTTCTGTTTGGTGCATGTGATTTCTTGCAAATCCTTAGACAAAGGTAAGCATGGTCCTTTTAAGAAGTGTTCAATATTTGAAAAAAAATTTGGAAGTCTGAAATTGCCAAAAATCAGCATTAAGGCTATCTGTGTTACCCAGCTGGCATCAATACTCCAGGAAGAAAATCCAGGCAATGGCTGGGAAACTTGGACAATGAGCTGAGATTCAAAGGGCTCTCTCTATCTTTACCAATTTTGGTTCCAATTTCCAGCTATCTGCCACGCATAGATGAAACAGATATTTGTGAAGCCCTTTCTTGGGATTGCAGTCACAAATATGGGTGTTAACCAGA
>NW_010581231.1:0-11047 GCF_000705375.1 Tinamus guttatus | reverse complement strand
TTAGAAAAAGAACTGAAGACAGAATGATGAAAAATAAGACCATCTACTAATTTGGGATTCCTAACCCGAGGAACAGACTTTCAAAGTTATTAGTGCTTTTTGGATTTAAAACAGAGCACTTATTTTATCCCAGGCCTGGCTTAAAGTGCCCATCTCTTCTGAAAATAAAATGTTATGGAGTCTATCAAGAGAAAGAAGAATGAGACTCAGAATATTGTGAAAAGTTTGCTTGAAATGTTTTGATAAGATGCACGACTGGCTTTAGGAGAGGGCTAATTCAACATCAAAAGAAACTCCCTACTCATGTCTCCTCTCTCCCTGCTTCTCAGAGTGGGTGATTGGGCCACAGCACTGTCAGGGATCAGCAAAGCAAAATCACATCCCCTACACCATTGAAATTTTAGTCATTATCAGAATTTTATGAGTGGCCTCAAATATTTTGTATTATCACCTTTCTTTATATCAAAGTACTTTAAAATAAACCTAAATGTCACATCCTTTCTCCAATAGTATTTGATAAAGACAATTGAAACCTCAAAATCCAATTTTTTTAACAATAGTCAAGATATTAATTCCAGTAAATAATTTCATTTCATCTTGGATTTGAGTTTTTTGAATATGCTACTTCAAAAAGCATCTTTGCAAATTGTGTCATCTTACCCCCTCCAAGGACAGAATACACTGACATGCTGTCAACTATGCCCTGTGCCTTCCTAAACCTTATATTTTTTTGATTCAGAAAAGGATAAAACCCACAACTCCTGCAATGTTCCTTAGAAACAAAGATAATTTCAGAAATGGGTAGGGAGTTAGTCTACAAACTAGAAGTCTGTGCTATGAGAATAATAGAAGAGTATTATACTTAATCACTGCATAGTCACTGACTGTGATAAGGACTCCAAACATTCATATTATCATAGCTGGATCATTTAACACCATTTTCCTTGCATCCGTCATCCAAACTGATCCAAACTGATGGAAGGGTATGAAATCAATGGACATACCTACCAAGGTGGGTCAATAGGGTTGCCCTTTTTTTTCTTCTCCAAGATGCAGATATTAGCCAACATTGAAAAGGATCATGAAACACAAGAAGTACACCTCAGAAATAATTGTGATGACAAGAACCCATTGAATAGCTGGGTTTTGTTTTTGTTCCAGGTGTTCTCTTTTGGACAACAATGGATGACAGAAGATAATCAAGAGTATGTACTGCTTTATTTTGGAGGAAAAAAAAAAAAGGCAAGTAAAATTTGCCTACAAGAATATAGTCTTATGTAAATGACTATCAGTATGTCTAGAACTCGACTAGATTTTTGAAGTATCACTATGTAGCTTGTCTCTTAAGCTAAGAAGGTGTGAAATTTTAGTCTGAGAGATGATGAGGTTTTAAAATACTTTTGATTCTGGAAGACGGAATTACTCTGATTACTAGATTATGGATTTCTAATTTTGCACATTTATACAGTACTACTGCTGCTGGAGTTTAGATCATATCCAGATTTATTAGGCAGCTTCTGCAAATAATTCTAACAAGAAGGCTGAGTGTACAGAATAGCTTATTCCCTACAGCCATTATTCATATTTTGTATGTCACAGCTGACAGAGCAAGTGAGAAATCCCCAAACCTTTAGTAAACAACCAACATAGAAGTTATTTCAGTGAACGGAGTTTAGTGATGCATGTTCAGAGAAAAAGCCCAAACCCCTAATCAAATTACCAAGATTTAAAAAAGGCAAAAAATTATTTGAAGAATACCGTGCAAAGGCTAACCAGGCTGATATTAATACATTAGAAGCAGAAATCCAGATGGGAAATCTTCAGAATTTCATGGAGACAAAGCTATGGAAAGGTCATTCAGACAAGGTCTTTGCAAAACAGCTCAAAGAATCATTTGCATTTGTCTTTACTTCTGAGGATGTTAGGGAGACTGACACAGCAGGTCATTCTTTGATATAGGTCAGAGAGAAGATCATTTTTAAAAGGCACGTTTAGACCAAACCTGTATATTCAATCTGGGCAAGTTACACGGACCAAACCTTAATTCAACTGTTCTGACAGAGCATAAATATGAAATTGTAGACTGATTGGCCAAGGTATGTAACCTGTCGTTGCAAGGGTCCCTATGGCAGAAGACTGGTAGGTTAGATTCATAAAATCATTGTATCGTTATGATTGGAAAGGACGTTCAAGATCATCAAGTCCAACTGTTGTCGCAGTAATTCCTTTCTACTGACACAGTCCTAGAGGAAATCTTGGAAACTATCAACTGATGAGGCTGATATCCATCCCTATAAGAGGCAAAGTGTGTGTAATAAAACATAAGGTTGCTGAGCACAAAGATAAAGAACGTGTCTCAGGAGGCTTCTGTAAAGGGAAATCCTGCCTCAGGAACCTACTCTTAGGTTATTAGTAAATATATGCATAAAGAAAATCCAGTACACATGTTTATGAGGATTTTCAGAAAGACTTTGTCAAGGTATCATCCTGGAAATTATTAAATAAATTCACGTCAACAAAGACAAGCGCAAGGTCCTGCACTTAGGGACCTCAAGGGAGGCAGTGAGGAGGATGGTGCTGGCCTCTTTTCACTGGTGGCCACCGACAGAACTAGAAGACAGGAACTTAAGGAAAAAATTCTTGACAGTGAGGGTGGCAGAGCACTGGAACAGGTTTCCAAGAGAGGTTGTGGAGTCTCTTTCTCTGGAGATTTTCAAAACCTGCTCGGACGCAGTCTTGTGCCACATGCTCTAGGTGACCTTGCATGTGCAGGAGGGTTGGACTAGAGGTCCCTTCCAACCTTAAGCATTCTATGATTGCATGAATTCTGTGATTCTAATTGTGTGTCTGTATGTCTTTTTGTCTAGATCTATCTGTAGCTGGTCTAAAGAAGTAGTGAAAGATCACTTAAAATGTAAAAGTGGCTGTGTTTAGCAAATCCCTTCACTTCCTCCAATAAAACTGCACTTGCTGCCATTATTTTTCATATCTATATCTCTTGCCTATTCTCTAACTCCCTGAGCAAGTAATCTGTCATCTCAGAAAGTTATAGAAACATTTTCAAGAAATAGTTGTCAATATAAAATGAAGGAGATTCTCAAATAAAGACATTAATGTCACCTACCCATCAATCAATTGTCAAAAAGTGATACATTCAAATAAATAAATCTCTTTTAAAATCTAAACACACCCAAGCTCGACATCCAAGAATAAGCAAATAACTTTTTAGAATACCCTTAACAGACTATATTGATATCATTGTCCACCTTGTGTATATTTTAAAAGACATTGAAAATCTTACAGAGATAATTTAGACTATTTTGAGGGAGTTTAACAAAGAATTATCCATCTAAGAAAGTCAAAATAAATAAAATCTATATCAGTCAACTGGGGCTGACTGACAGAACAGCTTCTTGGCAGAAAAGGACTTGGAGGTCTTCGTAGACAAGACGAACATGAGCCAGGAATATGTCCTTATAACAAAGAAGGCCAACAGCATCCTGGGCTACTTTAGGAAGACAGTTGCTACCAGATCCTTCCACCTCTATTCATCGATGGTGAGGCTAAGTGCAGGGAGCTGTGCGCAGTTATGGGCCCCCCAGTACAAGAGACAGGTGGTCATGCTGTGGTGAGTCCAGCGAAGGACTGTGAAGATGATTAAGGGGCTGTAGCATCTCCCACATAAGAAGCAGCTGTTAGAACTGGAAGGCTTAAGGAAGATCTTATTAAACTGTGTAAATATCTGATGGGAGGGTGTAAAGAAGACAGAACCGGACATTTCTCAGTGGTGACCAGTGAAAGGATAAGAAGCAATGGACACACATTGAAATTCAAGACGTTCCACATAAATGTGAGTTCTTTTTTGTTTGTTTTTTGTTGTTGTTGTTGTTTTAACTGTAAGGTTGGTGGAAAATTTGCCCAGAGAATCTCTGTCCTGGGAGATATTCAAAACCCAACTGAACATAGTCTTGAGCAACAGGATCTACTTGATCCTGCTTTGAGCAGGGGAATTGGACTAGCTGATTTCTAGGAGTTCCTTCCTACTTCAGCTTTCCATGATTCTGTGATGCATTTTGTTACAACAAAGAAATAGAATTTTCTTCCCTTCCATGGGCCAGTTCTCCTCTGAAATGAAATGAATGCATACCAGGTAAATATCTTTCTTCAATACTTTCTCTACTTCTTTCACATATTTCCTGATTTATCGCTCCATTGTTTGGCTATTCTGCTCTATCCATGCTTAATAAAAGTAAACCCTTCCTGGAGAACACTTATCTCTGGTAATGGCCTGTCAGCTTGTTTAAAAGTCATTTCTATGCCTTATCTCACAGCACTGGAAAGAGCTTTCTTTTCAAAACTCACACTGAGTAGCAACTTTAGTAGCATGTAGCATCTTGGAGCACCTGTCACCAATAATTAATTCCGTCTTCCAAAACTGGAGACTGCCTATTTTTCATTTTACAAGAGCTGTTTTTTTTTCTTTTTTCCTTTTTTTCAAATCCAACATCTGTTTGATTAGAGTAAGCAGGTTATTCTACGCAGAGATCATTACATGAGAAAGATGATATAATTTTATTTCTTCCTTTGTTGAAAACTCAATGAATTGTAATGAAAATACCCAAATTGTTTTCAGTGATGTAGAGGTTATCACTCACACAAATGAGAGAAACTTCAGTCTGTCATGTCCAAAGGTTTGTCAAAAGGTATTGGTTGAGGCTGCTTTGGAGCTTACCAGGAGGGAATTGCCTGTTGAGTGCTAGTGGGGAGGAGTGCTTGACACACTTATATCTCTGCCTCTAGATTTCACATTTCGTGGGTTAAAGAAGTCATTGCTCAATGTGAAATAAAGAAAGTGGAAGCTGCATCGGAGTATACTTGTTCTATAATAAACTTCCCTTGGCTCTCTTGGAGAGCTCACACTGCAGATCTTTACTAGAATTTCTCCCACAACACAGCACAGAAATGGGGTGGGGAAAAAGGTGGCAGTATAGGACATGGAAGGATTCTCTAGTTTCATTCTCAGAGTTCAAGGATCATAAAAAACAAAGTTCATGACCCTTATCCAGAGACTCAAGTGCTGCCCAGGTAAATTAAAAAAATTCTCAGGTTTCACTGTTCTCCCAGCAATCCCAATTGGCTCCAAAAAGTAGAGGACCAGCCATGAGCTTTGTTGCAGCTTTGTCCCTTCTCCTGCACTCCTTACTTTTCCTCCTGTATCTCATCCAAATCCACTCCTGTAGTGTAGGAGGGATTCTAGCGGAGATCTGTAATGTTAGCTCTGGTGAAGCTGTATTGGCATCCCACAAGGAAACTGTTCTCTGATATCCCTTCATATCCTTTATTCGTGTGGGATCCTGAGACCTTGATGAAAGGATCCTGGCATGTGCAATGTGATAAAGCCTTCCCCCTGCATGCACCTTTCATTTCAGTTTTAGAAGAACAGAAGCAAAGAATTATAAAGGCAGAACACAAATCTGTCTCTACTTTAGCCTTGATAAATTCACATGATGACCTGAGCCTTTATTTGATCTCTAGCCTTCTGTGGAAGTGCCTGGGCTTTGATACTACACTGTAACTTCAATCTTGATTTTTCTCACAAATAAGCAACTGTCATCGAATCCACCACTGAAAGCAAATTATCCGAGTGGCACTTCTTAGAGTCTTGAGCAAGCGAATGCTCCTGGACAATTTTCGTGTATGTCCTTATAAGAAGCATAATGGCCAAGTGCTCTTTGTGGCAAGAAAGAGAGCTGCCTTCACGGAGATGATTTGCCTGCATCAAAGAGATTTTGGGGAGATGGAGTTTCCATGCTAGTGTCAGACCCTCAGCTGAGTTATGGAAGAAAAAACTTAAAACTCCATGTTCTGCCTGGAACTGATGAAAAGAGACAGTGAAGATTGTTCAAATAACTTACAAGGTATTGCAATTTGAATAAACAAAAGGGGAATACAGCATCTTTTTTCCTAATTGCCTTTTTTTTTTTTAAGAAACCTTAGGAATTTCAGTTATCTGAATTCAAGCTTTTAAAATTACACCTCAACAAAAGTACCCAGATATTGTAACTGAGGCATTTGAGAGCAACTTTTTTTTTTTTTTAAATACAGTTGCCAGTCCTTTTGTTTATGCAAGAAGTTTCAAGCTCTAATAAAGATATCAGGAAATAACAGCGCAGATGATTCAGAATTAAGGAAATAATCCATGCAGTCCGTCTCACATTTTCCTTCCCTTCTTCCTTCTCCTCCTACCCTCTTCTCCGTACACCAGTTCTCATTTCAAGGTCTCATGTTTGGGGTAGTAAAATCTTCACTGTTCACCTTTCATACCCTTGGAATATGAAGTGCTAAACATATCTGTCAGGACATTATAATATGAGAGGAAGTGGATTTAGAGTTGCTATAAATCACCGTAGCTCAAATCAAACCAGGTAGAGCTCCCTGAAAAATTTTAAGTATCTGAAAATCCAGTGCTCCCATTTCAATATTAAGTTTTCCTTCACCTAAAATAAAATAATGAAATAGGCTGTTTATAATAATAGTAAAGTTACAGTTAAAGGAAAATTAAAGGAAAGAATATTACTTCTGTATATGTGACCTATAGAAAGTAATGGATATAAATTAGTGCTTATGCAGATTCAAGTCGCTGCTTATGAATGACAGATAATGTAGCCGTAAGTCTGCTGAACACAGAAGGAATTTGAGGGCTAAATATATTCAACCTTCACCAGCCCAGGGTTCAGAAAGCAAGAGGTTCTGACGAGAGCTCAGGTAGCCTGCAATGCAGCACAGTTTGCTGATGCTGCACCATTTAGGTTACAACTTTCTTTTCCCCTCTCCTTTCATCCCCAATTTTGTTTTTAAGATAGGAAGAAACCTTATAAAACCGTTATGCATGAGAAACTCAAGAAAAATGAGCCAGAGACCAATTTCCAAATGGCTTTAAAATCTAATCTGAAACAGCAGTTTACTGAATGGCAGTTTTATTGGTCTGCTGTCCAAACAGTGTTTTATATCACTGCACTTGATTCACGTAGCTATGTAAGTCAATTAAACAAAGCTTCCCCATGATGGACTCTTTCACTCAAGATTTTGATTTTGTCATATTTCAGTTATCTACTATGCAGGATATTGATACTTTTGTAGGAGGTGGTATCAAACAGCAGGGAGAGGAAAGGAGAGAAAAAAAGGAAAGAAAAGAAAAGAAAAGGAAAAGCTGCTGGGTAAAAGATTATGCTAATGCATATGGTTTAATAGTTCATGCCACATGAAACTACACAGAGGAAATGTTCAGTGTGTGGCATCTTCTCATGCAGTAAGCAGAAAGAGAAGTCAGAGATAGATCCTGTTAATAAATAAATAGCTTTCAAATGCTGCTGCCAATGAAACTGCTGCCCTGGCAAAGCTCATTAGCGTGGGCAATAGTTAAGTGACGCAATTCACATTTATTCTCCAAAGCTCATCATTTTGCAAGATATTTGATGGTTATAAAAATTATGAGAGTGTTTTAGAATAGATGGAAAAGAACAGGGGTCAGGTCAGGTGAAAGATATATAATGAAAGGGTTTGACATAAAGGTAAGAGGACAGATAAAATAAAAGAGGAGCCTTTGTGAGCTGGAGATTTAAGGGAACCTGTACTAATGTCAGCAGAGGACAAATATGCGGAGTGTTTTGGCAGCCAGAGTACTTTTCTGGCATTCATGATATTTGTTTTTTCCTTATCTGTCTAGATTGTAAATGGCAATTACCCTTTAATGGGTTCATATAACACTTGCTCAATGTAGCCTGTGTGATACTAGTACGAATATCTACTCATAACATAGATTTGATCCACAAAATAATGGTAGAGAACCAATCCATCATTATTTCAGTGATTTCTATGTTTAATTCATTTCTTTGTCATCTCTGTCCCTTTTAAATCACTTTTTTAATTTCTTGCAGAGTTTGGGATTTTTTGAATTGTCATTATGGTGACAGACTGCGTCTGTGGCTATAGCTGTATATTATACACAGCTAATAAAAGGGGCAAGGGAAATGGCAAAAATGTGAAGCACATTTTGAAATTCTAAACATATTTTTATTACTTATCCTTTGACACTTTAAAGTTTTGCAGTAAAAATCACAATATAAAAGGTTGTCAGTTGTTCTCTCTTGAATTTTTAATTTTGAGGGGTTATTTTAATCTGAGAAACTTTCCCACATTCCATTTAGTCCTCTCTTTTCACAACTGTCTTGGTCAGTGTCAATGCCATTGTACTGGGCAAAACAACAATCCCGCCATTTGCTGCAATTAAGTGTCCAACTTCCATGGATTTGTTTCCATGCATTCACAGATGTGATGGCCATCTGTACTGAGCTCCTCATATTGGCGTTAACACAGTTGTCATGATGAAAGGATGACAAAAATCTATTCAGTTCAAACTGTTTGAAATCTGTCAGAACTCTTGAGTAAATCTCTGAGAGCCTTTCCACCCTTCCTGATGTAGTTTCAGCTATTTTAACACAAGTGGAGTTTTCAAGCAAACTTGTGCTTGCTGCACAGACCTCAATTTGGATAAGTGCTACTTGTTCTGTGTCCATATTTCAATATAGTCATATGTCAAACAGGTTGTTCAGTGCCCTCTGCATCCACCCCAGCAGCACGTGCAGCCCTGGAGCAAGGGCCAGCAGCCCGTGCGCATGGGCAGCGCAAAGGAGCATCTTTCTGCTGCAGACAGCAGGACTGGTCACTTGGGCACTTTTCTGCTCCCAGCATGTTAGGGATGGGTATTTCTGCCTCGGGTCCTCAGGTTGCAGACATGAATGTCACCTCTCATAACAGATGGGCCACTTTCTAAGCCACTGAAAGCAGCAGTGCCAGATATATGCTTATCATTTCTCCTAACTTGTTCAAAATTCTAAATATAACAAATAGAGTAAGGGAGGCTTTGCTTTCTTTTTTTTTCCCCCTCAAAAAGGGATTTTTTTTTCCCCATTTGCTTTTTCTCCTATAAAGGAAATAGAAAAAAAACCCCAGCCATCACATACTATTGCTACTGTTAAGCTACTTACTGCCAGTATGGTCCTTATTTAGTTCCCCCTTCAAACTGAGGGCAGGGTACAGAACTGTACATCTTTTCCCTTGGTATAAAACTTCTCGAGTGAAACCAGCAAATAACAAGAAATTAATCTGTTGCAATACTGTTTTAGGAGGGGTCCAGAAATTTCAATTAAAAAACTCTTCAAGTAGTTATAGTAAAACAGCCATCAGATCTTGTAATCCAAAACACCGTGAATGTCTCCACATGCCTGCTGAGCCCGATGCATTCACAGAAGGCCGTGTGCCTTTTGAAGTCTGCCTTCAAATGAAATGTGCCTTCATGCTACTGAAATATCACACTCTAAGACCACTTCAAATACAGAAATGCTCCATTCTCTGATTATTGAAAGTCTCAAAAAGAAATGGGACAGTTGGAGGAGGTCTTAAGTATAGCAGAAGGCTGAGGAAAAACTTGTTTCTCTTGACTTTGGTTACAAAGAGCTAAAAATCATTTGACATTGTACCGTAGAGTCAAACCCTGCTATGAGCACAAAAGGAGGAGGAGGAGGAAGTAGAGATGGAGAAACATAAGACTTGAATGTGCTTTGTCTCTTAGGAACTCACTAAGGAGTCAAGGATGAGAGTTAAAAAGAAAAATCTAAAATTTTTCTCTTTCCTTTCTATGCTTATTGAATTCAGACCTTTCAGTTGCTTTTTCTATGTCCTCTGTAGTGCTGCAGATGACTCAGTTTTGTGAGGAAGGTTAGGACACTCCGTATGCAGCCACACTCAAAAACTCCCTGACTTCACCTTGAATAAGGATCCCATATTTCTGGCAGCCTTGGCTGCCTAGGTTATTCACTACAACGCTATCTTTGAAATGGGGACAGGATAATTTGCTGCATGTGGGTAAAATTATTGCTCCACTGAAATCCTAAGAGCTCCATCAGTTTATGCCTGCAGAAGATGTGGATCTATATCTCTGTACTAGTAACTTTACAAATAATTTAGCTGCAGCTTTTTGTTTCCAGTTTCTTGCCCTGTATGTCATAATTCTTCTGTGTCTGAAATTTTCTTAGAGTGTAACGCCTAGCAGACAGCTGGAGCACTCAGCATAAATTTTACTCTCTCCTTCACCATGAGCTATTAAATACATAGACACACAAATACACAGAGTGGTTGAAATGAAATAGTATGTGACAGTATAGCATACTGGTACTTTCTTACTTTTTTTTTTTTGTATTTTGTACAAACATCAAACAAGATAGGTAAGGGCATTCCTTCCCCCTCCTTCCCTCCACATTATTTCCTTCACATGTTCATGCTTTTAATGCTTTGTGCATTTCTAAAGCCTCAGTGAAACATTCCAATTAAATCTAAATTTAATGCAAAGCCAGTAGTGGAAGTTGCTTTTATTAAAGATATGGGTATTGACAGGGGCTTCTAGTAGGTTTCCAGCTTAAGATTTTCTGATGCATTCTACCCCTTGTAGAAGAAAATTTCTTTATTGGAAAGAAAATAGGATTCATTAGGCTTGTAGTTGAACAGATGCTGTGGAAAATACATTTTTAAGTTAATTTATATTTAGAGGAACCTGTCTTGGCATTCTAAAGTCTTCTGGAATTCAAACCCCTCTTTTGGCTGTCATTTAGCAACAGAATAAAGACTCACGTACTGTTAGAAATATTAATTAGCCTAAATTCTTCATTTTAGAAATAGATTATTTGAGAAACCAGTGTTAGCCATCCCAATTCAAATCAACAGTAATTACCGTCAGACTCTTCCTTATTGTAAGCTTAGGCAGCTTTCCTTCCCTTTCCATATGTGTACATTAGATCAAACCAGCCTATGCAAAATCTGCAAAATCCAATTGCTTTGGATTTGATAGATTTCAATACTTTTTCTTAATTATTCATATAGTACAGTCATTTAGTTCTGTACTCAGTAGAACAGCTTACTTCTCATACCAGTTTAAGCCTGACTGTGAATTTCTTTACAGCCATTCTGTACTCCATCTTCATAGAGATTAATG
>NW_010581230.1:133789-145183 GCF_000705375.1 Tinamus guttatus | reverse complement strand
AGGAGAATAATAATAATAATGAGCATGATCTAATGTTGAAATAGCTCACATACTAAATACACAGTTTCTACATGGCAACATTGTATTCCGCAGTTTTGGCCAACCCAGGCCACTGAGCAGACAGCATCTAGAATTAATCGCTAGTCTTGCAGCTACATCTAAAAAGTCCAACTCTGTGGTGGCAAGAAGTGGTAACCAGCTCACTCTTCCCTGTGGGTCAAGCACAGAGGAAAAGAGAAACCAGAGCACGCATAAGGAAGCTTAGAAAGACAAAAGCCACAAGATAGCAGGAAGAAGTGTCATCTGGTTCTTTTAGAACTCTCCTGATTGAAAGGTGCTAGCTCGGGGCTGCCAGACGGGTCAGGAATCTTCCTGTGGAGCTGCTAGGGACAGCCGTGTAGAGGGCGATGCTGAGGATGGCCTAAAAGCCCATGTTCAGCAGCCCAGTCTTTGGCCAATCATGAAAATTCAGCCCTTGAATTTCAAGAGGGGGAAAAAAGAGATGCCAGAACATAAGATGATTTTCATGTATACCGCATGATCTTCAGCATTTATAATTGCAGCTCTCTCCTCGGCATCTACTTGAGTATCAAAGCACGGCTGTGACTCTCGTGCGCTCCTGTTTCTGCACTTTGCACAGCCATTAGCCCAGCCCCAGGACAGGTTCTCTGGTGCCTGGGCCATACCCGAGCTGTACACCAAAACACCTCACCTACATTGACACACAACTGGGAAAATGCCATATACATACATTGACATACAGTTTGTTAAATACCATATCTGACCAGCGAGGCAATGCTCAAGGTACTCTGCTGACAGACAAAGAGTTTGCTGGCGCTATCAAACCCATTTCATTTTCCATTATTTACTGATTTTCTGCTCTTTCATTGCTCAGACAACTTGCTGGGATTTAAGGGAATATGGGAGGTAACGTATTTACTCAAGTAAGTACTTGAGTGTAGTAATGAGTTTGTTTTAAAATATTCATATTATATAAATGTTAGTTGAAGTTGACAGTAAATATTGAACAGACATATCAAAAGGGCAGCATGTCATCTTTACTTCTCCTGTGTTAAGTCTAACATTCAGGCTGCCGTTTGCTCTGTTTGTATCCATCTTCTTATAGAAAATTAATTTTAAAAAATTATCCCAGAACAATGATTGAGTGTGACAGAATAAGAGAGAAGGAGAGAGTCTAAAGATCCTCCTACCCATAGGACATTGTGACCAAATTCCCAGGACTGCTGTTTTATTTGTAACAATAATTAGCACTTAGTTATTAGATCTATTTTTTTTTCAGGACATTAGAATGAAAAATACATGGAAAAATGTGGTCTAAAGCTATATGTATACACACACACACATATATATGCATATATATATATAAGCATATTAGAAGTGCCAAGCAAGTGCCTTTGCTTAAAATTTTTTTTTTTTTTAAATAAGTGATGCACTACTAATAGGTGTTACATAAGCATTCATGCAGATATAGCAGAGATCAAAACCACCCAGGAGACAGGGACAAAAAGAAAATAGAATTAAAAGTGGTGTGAGAAAATGTTTTGGGTAAGCATTCCCAGTCACGCCCAAAGGCAAACTGTTCTAGTTCCCTTATGTTTATTACAATACAATTTATAAGTAAGATATTACTCACCAAGAGAGTCAATGCTATTTACAACGTAAATTATGGTCTGTTTCAAAAATTCTGACCTTAGTGCAAGTGTCCCCAAAATGCCACATGCTGGAGACTCAAATGGAAGGTGGATAGGCTGGGCTCAGAGATTTATGAGACTTGAACAGGGACTTAAGGAAGGGCTGCTTTGGTTGCCATTTCCTCCTACTTTAATATTGATGTCCTTCTGCCTTTTACTAGTCAGTTCCTGGTGTTGGACTTCACGTTTCCTAAGTCATCTACCATCTTCCACAACTTAATGTGTAGATTGGATTAAGCGTGGGTAAATACATGTGTATTTGCAATTATGTTTGCTTACTTTCATGCCTTTTTGGCTTGTTAGAGCTTGTATCTAATTGATGTTGCTATTTGCAAAACAGTTCTAAACTAACATCCCATTATGGATGTTTCCTTGTTTGGTGGTAAGTCAAACTCAAATATTTTTGTAGGGAACAGAGGTTTGTTTTGTTTTGTTTTGTTTTCTCTAGGGATAACTAAACCAACATGTTTTGAAATATTTATAAGACACTCATAAAGGTGAAAAAAAAAACAAACTCAGAACTATAGCGAAAAGGGAAACATTTTGAAATTAAAGGAGTTATTTAAGCATTGTGTCAGTTCTTTTTCTGATGTGACATCAGTGAAGATTTTCAGTAGCAAAACTCTATCAGAATCCTTCTGTGGCACAGAGGCATATACAATCTTGATTAGATAGAAACTATAATTTTCCAAGAGAATTACACCAACAGAGAATGTAGATGCATATATGTACATGAAGGAAAAAATCTTTTTCTTAGGTGTTTTTCCACTAGCAGGTTCATGATTTTGAACTCTCTGATTTAAGGTTATATCTCATTTGACATAGATGGTCATAGTCTTGGGCTGTGATCCAGAAAACACATGCCACACATTTCTCATAAGCCACAAGCATGCTGGTCTCATATTTCCCAACTTATGCAAAGGCTCATCTCTCTATTTACCTGGGATAAGGGGAAGGGGAAGAAGAGAAAGTTTGGCAGGGCAAAGCACAACAAGGAATAGGCTTGTTTGATGCAATTCTTTTGCCTGAAGACCACAAAAATGTATAAGCTCATTTTGATAAATTCATTCTTTTTTTTTCTAGTGCCACTGCTTTCAAAAAAGTGCCTGAATTAGTATTCAGTGGAGTCTAAATATGACGTCCTGAACTCAGACACCCCTTCTCAAAATCTTAACTGATAAGCCAGTGACAGCATTTTGTCAAGTTTCCTGTTAATACACACTCATGCGCACACACATATAAGCACATATAAATATGCATACATATATGTGTATACATACACACATGCACATATTTCCAAAAATTCTGACCATCTGCAAGGCTAGTTGCAGACTTGCTCTTTAACATTTGTGAAAAACAATTTTCAAAATATGGCGTGAAAGACAGAGTATAAATTCTAAAAAAGATTTCTGAACAAGAAACTTTATGTTTTAGTGTGCTTCTAAATGACAGATTAAAATTTACTCAAATACAAATATCATATGAGCAACAGAGATAATGAAGCCTTTGCATTTGTGCCTTGTCCTTGGACTTGCTAATGTCTGAATAAGATATGAGGGCCAGCTGACGTTTTGCCTGCACTTAACGTGCACCCTTCCACGTAGATTTTAGTAAAGGGTGAGTTCACATCGTATCCTTGCCCTCAGTGGCGGCAATAACGAAGATCTGTTACCCTGGCTTCATATTTTCAGAGCATCTGCAGGATAGGACTATTTTTGTTAGCTATATCTCAAAGACCGTATCTTTGAGGTATCTGCAGGTTTCATTAGTATTGGCCCAAATGCTCTAAACTATCCAGGTGAGGACGCTAGGAAGAAACCATGTGTGCATGTGCACACTAACATTTTACAAATGGTTTAATTTGGAAAGGCTAAATTTGTAAAATAGGCTAAATGTTTAAGAACGAAGAAGATGTTTATTTCCAATATGTGTCAGCTTTCATATGCTCTGTAATATTTCAGACTGCTACTAGATAATTTTAAAGGAAGCATCAGTATACCAGAGATTATGCTAGCAGACTTATTTTTATTTTTATAAATTTGTAAATTTTGTGTTTTTTTCTTTTGTTTTTTTTTTTTTTTTTTGTAAATCTCCACATGTCCCTTTTAACTGCAAAGATTTGAAAGGGCATGACTGAAAACATTCAGCTTTTTCAAATGTCTCCTGAAACTCAAGGGTCCAACATATTCAGAATTGTGTATTCCCCATTAACACCAAAACACTGATGGTTTTAGCATCATTTACCCGAAGCCAGATTATAAAATTCATTGATCTCTTCTTTGCATATCAGAAAACTAATGCTAACTCTGCTGCTGTGACACTTCATATTACAGAAGGATGGCAGAGTTCTTCACATTTTTACCTTAGGGCTACTTTGGAATCACAATAAGGCACACGAGGGCATAGTTGAAAGCACTCAACAGATGTGTTGTTCTGTTCCACTTTTTAATTTGAGACTTATATCTTGACTACATTTATTTTAGACATTTTCGACCCAGATTCCTTCTCAGTGTAGCTCTGCTGAAGTAAATGGATTTACACTGGGGATTAATTTGGCCGGTTATGCTAACATTCCCATTTCTTCATAATCAGTCAGTATCAAGATGTTTTAAAGGTTTTCTTTATTTTAAACAGAGGGACAAATTATTCCTATAAATAAGACTCTCACAGACTTAGGGAGACACACAGAGAGAGAGAAACGAAAAATACCGAGAGAGGAATAAGTGCAGGCAGCAAAACTCCTCAATAGCTGTTTTTCTATGATCACAGAACATCATTTCCAGCTAATGCTACTGAAGCAACACACGCCTTTACTATTGGGTATAAACAACACATAATGAGCATCTGTGGGACACAGGATAACTCTCATTAGTGAGGGAAGACCTTCGTAATTCACATGTTGGTTTACCACTTCATTTTATTAACTCGCATTCACTAGATGGCAACGGTGCTTTCAGCTGCAACAACTGCAAACTTCTTTGCAGCCTGCGGCGGGAAGGCTTTTCTGCTGCTGCCCTTCAAGGCGCTTCTCTGGAGGGAGGCCTGCACGTGTGATCTGCGTGGCTCTTCTCTCAAAGGTAGCCAGAACACACAAACAAAACCAAAGGCTGCTTGGTTTTCCAGGCATGCAGTCCTTGTAGTTCACCGAACCAGCCCTGTCTCCTTCCTAGACAGCAGAGGGAAGGAGAAAATTCATCACTGACCTTGATCTCCTTTTCTGGCAGAGGGACCTGGAAGGGGGAAAACTTGTCTCCTGACCCTAGTCTCCCCTTTGACAGCATGGGACTAGAACAAGAAAAAAGTCATTGCCTGATCACCACCCACTCACAGTCATTTATCCTGGGGCCCCTTTCACAGTTTAGAGCTCTACAAATCATCATTCTTGTGAGGAATGCAGAGGCATGTGTGCAGATTATAAATAGGGGTGGAGGGCTCTTCGTCGAGAACGTTATAAGTGCCGCTTATTTTATCTTATTCATAAAAAAGAAGGGGAAGGATGTTCTTTAAGCATAAAGTTTGTGTTTACTTTCGTTACAAAGAAGCAGCTGAAGGCACGCAGCAATCCTTGCAAGCGCTTGGAATACATTTTTGGGTGCCTGAGGAAGTGAGACGCGGAGTCGGCCTGTGGCACTTTCACGAAGCTTTTGAAGAAGGCTGCTGTCAGGTTGTTAACGCGCTCCCAAGCCTCTGAACATACTGTAGTTACTTTGTTCATTACACCACTTCCCTGTGAAGCAGAGGATTGATTTTAAAATTCTGCGTCTGACCCGCAAGACCTTCAGTGGTGCACGCCCTGCACAGCCACACAAGCTCTCTTCCTCACTGCTCATCATCTCCTATTAGCTCTAATACCAAAATATCAACAAACTTTACTTTTTTTTTTTTTTTCTCCTTGCATTTTACACAGCTGCATCACTTTGCCAATTTGTAGTCTGTTCACTCATGATAAGATTTTTTACACATGAATGCCACTCTGGAAAACTGCAGAATATACTGGCCTGTGGCTGACATAATTGCATTCCCAGTGCTGCTGTGGTAATTTTGTTTTTCAAACCCTTTAGTGTATCTTAAAACAATGTAGATGGGATCTTAAGTTGTGTTCCAAAGGAGAAAACAACAGAACTACTCGAGGGTTTTTTAAAAGGTAACACTATTGTCAAAAGACATTTATTGTTAAAAATCTTTTTGGTATGCAGTGGTTAAGCAAAGTCACAACACACCACAGGCCTTTCTAGCTCAACCACGCTGCTCAGCAAGAATGCGTTTTCTGCTGAATAATCTGATTTTTTAGAAAAAAAAGAAAAAAAAAAAGGAAGGGGAATTCTCGGTCACTATCGTAAAGTAAATTAATTGAACAAAAGAACAGCAACCACTTCTGAAGTGACACACAGCACATAGGAGCACCCTGCTTTAAGTGGCAAGCATGGAGCCAGCAAAGCTATTGTTATATATATTTATGTATATATAAATGTATTTGTGTGTGTATATATATATATATATGGGGGTAGATGCGGGTACCAATATTTGAAAAGCAACATTTTTGTGTATAGTTAAAACCATTGGTTCAGAATTTGAAAATATGACTGACAGATGCAAGGGGAGGGGGATTCATATCTAGAAAATCCAGGCCAGATTTAGGGCCTTTGATGTTAGATACTACACACCAGATGAAAAAAAAAAAAGAGAATGCACTGGCTTTATACTCACACCATTCATTCTGTTTCATGGCATGGTAAAACGAGTTGAACAAACATACTGGTGGCACAAATACATTTTTTTTAATCCTGATTTCCCACTGAACTAAGTTATACATGGTCTTGTAGTGTGTCTATACGCAAATTTATACTGATGCATGAATTTGCCCATGTGTTTCCTGGTAAGTGCTTTGTCATTAAGCTTCAAACATGCTGTCCTGTATCAATCAAATTAGTGAAGTACAATCCTCAAAGATAATTACAATGCTATAGGTTTAATGAAAATAAGTGGCTGTGTGTAGGGCACAGACATCATAAATGCCCCTATCGGAGAAACAGTTAAAACAGAAACTGGCATTTTAGCCAAACAGTCATGAGATAAAAATCCATAGGAAACCAAGCTTCATTAGCCCCACTATTCACTGAACTAGTCTAAATAAGCTGAGCAGCCACCTGCCTAAGTCAAAAGAAATGCCAGCTAAATCCCTACTCACACATTTTTTATGCCTAAATGCATGTATTTTTACTTCAAAATGTTGAGAAAGTATTTGTACTTTACACAGACAATTCAAAATTCTTTGTCTAAACAGAAACTGCCCAGTCTGACAAACAAACCATCAAAAAATTAAACCAGTGAATCCTCTTTGGAATGCATTTTAATAATTTTATTACTTTTTTCTTCAGTTTTCTCTTGTGTGTCGAATTAGCCTTTAAGTGAGTATCTGATGTTCTTTATGTTACAGAAATGGAAAGTAGCCAAAAAAATGGGAAGTTAAAAATTAACAGAACATATTGCAATTGAATTTGTTTCCATTCTTCCCTTTACAGAGAAACCAAATTCTATTCTCTCCTTTAGGTCCTAGCTTTTTAAAAACTGGTCTGTGTTTACAGGTGTGTATTCACCTATAGAGAAGCCTGGCGATTTTATGAGAACTTCGCATAGATCTTCACATGACTTCATCTCAGATTCCCTTCCACAAACTATGAGCTTCTTTACCAAGTTCTTGTACTCCGATTCCAAATACGTGAGATATTCTAGTGCTGTTTAGGACAACTAAGTCCTATCAGAGCACGCAGAGCTCTGTCAGTACCAGGGAAAATATACAACAATTATCAGATGGCCGAAATCCCACCCAAAGTCCGGTCAGGTTATTCAGCACCTGGGTGACCTCTGAGGGACTTTCAGAAACAGTTTAGATCTCTTTGTTAACCAGCCAGAGAGACTTAGGTGGAAGTTAGGCCAACCAAATGTCAACCATGAGACTTATACATGCCCTGTAAGAGAAATATTTGATGTTACACCTGTATCAGCTGTTAGAAGCCTATCAGTGAAGTGCTGTTTCTAGAACAAGTTCTTCTGAAACACCCAGGCAAGCAAAGATGCTCTTCAGCTTTCAGAGTTGATGCAATGAGAAGCAGAACTTTACAAATCTAGAAAGAAATACATAGGAATATTCCTTTCTTTAAACAGCTTTTGTTTATCCTTTCACACAGTAACAATGGTGCAGTTAGAAAAAGACACTCCTTAAATACATCTTTGGGTAAGTGCAGAACACGAGTAATTTCCATTACGTGTTAGATCATGGTTTATGCCAGATAACTCAGACACTGGGACACTGTGGGAAGTGCAGCTCCTGCTCTTTTCAGGACATCTTCCTGCAACTTGCTCTGAAAAGCTACCACCACCTTTTGTTTTTTTAATTAGGTAACTTGTTTTTTGCTGAGCTCACCTAATAGCCTGCTATCAGTCCCGCACCCTGTGGCTTGTAGATGGTATTATTAAATACATATACACGCACACATATGTATATATTCAATGTTTATTTCAGCAGGTGAGATACCTTGCTTTAGGATTATGAGGCAGACTTCTCAAGTTGTCATTTGTATGCATTTTCACTGCTTCCTGGCTTGCTTTCTGCGGGAAGGCTTCTTGGGCATTTTGCTGTGTGGGAAGCTGTGAGATAGAACCTATCTCTAAGTGAGTTTATAGCATTTTATCAGTGTCAATCACTAGGACTTTCAGGAAGCCCCAGAAATCTCCCAGGTCCTTCCAGCAGGGTGTTCTCGGGAATTGTGAGATAAAGTCTTTTTAGTATTTAAAAAAAAAAAAAAAAAAAAAGAAAAAAAAAAAGAGAGAATCCTCTGGATAGAAGTTTTCATCCTCCCTGTTTCTTCCAAACTCTGCAGTCGTCTAGACTAAGATTATTTCATGATATTGTTGTGATGGAGACCAGAAAGAGTTATGTCATGCTCACATTAAGCTTCCTTAAAAGTTTTAGACCTAATCAGCTCACAGTAGTCTCAGTGGTGTCAGGGGCCTGCTTCCATTCAGAGCTGGACATAAAAGTGGGAACGATGCTTGACAACACTTGTTAATTGTGTCAATCCGTTAGATATCTTCTTATTAAGTGTCATGGAGTTGATTAAGATGATAATGTCTCCCTCAGTGTCCGTGTATCCCTCTGCTGCCAGTGGCTACACTCCTCCGCATGGCACGCAGAATGAGGCTTGTGGCCTGGCCTTACTTCACTCACATGAAGTTCAACGGCTGATGAAACAGTTTGTCTTGAATCACAGCGGGTGAAACGCTCATCATAAGGAAGGTCGGTCAGAGATCAGCTCTTGTAACGAGCTTAAAGAAGCAGCCTGTAGAGACTGTAATGAAAATGTTCTCAGAGCTGGTCAGAGATGTGAATCCTGCTTCTTCCCATTGGAGGAAATACATCATGGAGAATTTTTCTGAACCCCAAATGGTGCAATCTTGGCATACCTGTTGCAAAGCTGGCATGCTCGTATCTTAGAGCTAAGCTGAGTTTAAGTGATGTTAGTATGCTACATGTTGTGCAAAAATTTGATTTTTTTTTTCTTGTGGATGTCATAAAGACCTTGGTCAGGGAAAGGATATAGTAGCTCACAGGAGAGAGGGTTTATCAGCATGGAGCAAACAGAACTGAGGCGCATAAAAACAACTGGAAAATGAGCTTGCAATTGACTGTCTATGGCTAGGTACTTTGGGGAGGTCGTGCCTGCTTCCTCAAGAACGAGGTCTAGGTTTTGTTTAATCTAGCCTTGTTTCCTGGTGGCACTGGTAGCAGGGCTGTGTCCCGTCAAGCGGGTTTGTTGCATCTTGGCAGGTGTGCAGAGGCAGAGGATTTAGGGGCAACACTAGTGGAGGTGAGATGATGTTTTGCCAGCAGCACTTAATAATGCATGCTACAATCTTTGTTAGCTTGCTTGCTGTAAAGGTCCCACTCAGCCCATAGAAGTCCTTTTACAAAATCCATTTTTGCACAGTGATACAACTTAAGCCCTTTTTTTTTTTTGTGATTATTGATTATTTTTTACATCCTTTAAGCAATACTGGAATTAAAATACCAGGGCCCTAAAACCACACTTGTTAGACAATAAGGCAACCTTTAAGCAATTTTCATTTTAGTTAACAGAAGAACCATGTTTGTTACCAATTTCAATTGTTATTTTTTACAAAATGCCACCAACTCTTAATTAGCAATGAAAACTCATGGCAATGAGTTTTAAAATAAACTCATAATTTTTCTACGAAAGCTACACATCTTTTGGGGACCTTAGGGCCAGAAGTTTTAAATTTGTTTTAAATTGATTGCTTTGCAAGTGCATCAGGTCTCCTACTGTTCATGTACTAAAAACAAGATTAATGTTTTCAGTTATAACACTATTTTAAGAACTTGCTTATTTTCTTTGGTATTCTCTGAATATATGATTAATGATTTAGATAGAATGTTTTTAGGTTTTTACTTTTGTAAATTGACAATGTTCTGCTTTACTGTGCTACATTTGCCACAAACTTCTTAAAATTAGTGTTAATAAATTGGAAGGCCCAACACTTGTTGACTAAACTGATACGAACAGGTCAAAACCATCTTGTTTCAGTCCCTGGTACTATAATCTCTTATATCTGAGTCGATTTCCTTTAAAGGCTTTTTTTTTTTTTTCAATTTCTCTATTGTTTTGCTACAGTAATGCTAAGTGTTTTTGTTGAGTTTTTCTTTTAGCTGTAACATAGTTCAAAGGAACAATTAAAAATGTCAGAATGTCACATTTTTGTAAGTCTCCATGACAGTTGTTAAGATATTATTATCTTTTCTGAGGTATTTGTGTGTGGTGTGAGATTTAGCTTCACTTCGAACCCCCCTCTTGGGATTCTTTGAAAGACAGGTAAAGTTAGTCAAAATACCAATAGAGGTAGATAAATATTTTCTATAAAAATACTATTTATCCATTCAAGCAGAATATTCGTGCTTCAGTTTTCAGTTCATGCATGAAGGACTGTGGTAGTATATTTAAAACAGTGGGATTTACAAGCAAGCTATTTTGCTAATTCAGTTATAGATACAACAATTTACGATACCTCTTTTGGGATGCTGGAAGCAGCTTCAAGGGGCTGCTGCTATGTTGCTGCATGAAGGGATCGGAGGGCTATACGTAAGTGGACAAGGGATCAAATAGTGCTTTTTTTTTATGGTCTAGAAGAGCTGCTTAAAGGCAGAAACATGGTACATTTTTTCCAGATCAAATGCCAGCAGCAGGCATTCTTTTATGCACATGCAGAGCTAGCCCCACAATACAACAGTCACGCTCATTTCTGTGTTCAGGGAAGAGGACCACAGTCCAAATCAATTCGTGGGCACTAAGAGCCTATTTCTGGGCTAAAAGGAAGGTCTTTGTCCAAGTTTTGATACACATATTGGAATACACATTATCTCTAGAACCCACAGCAGAGGCCAAGGGCTTTGGCGGACTGGAGTGCTTTGAACGTGGGAAGTGGCATGTTGGACGCAGCTTGCGTAGGCAAGCTGAGCTGTCCGCAGGCTGGCTGGGATCCGGACACCCCCAGCACCGTTACCCAAAGGCAGCGATCCCCAGTTCCCTATTCACCGTCCACAAAAGGACGGGTGTGGGGGCTGCGGGCTCTGCCTGCAGTGCCCCCCGCACCCACCCTGAGGCCCCCC
>NW_010581230.1:100085-132888 GCF_000705375.1 Tinamus guttatus | reverse complement strand
GCTCCCCGAGGTTTTACATGGGAAGGGCTTTGTGTCCCGGGGTGTTGTTTGCCCTATTTGCTACTTCCCCCTGAGAAATAGGTACGGTTGCTGCATTTACTGCTCCGTACCGGCCGGCCGTTCCCCAAATATAAATGTATGCACATGGTTGTGTGTACGTGCACATGCCCTGTAGCCAAGGGGTGAGCCAGCTGTTAACCTGGAACGTATCTAAAAAGGTTCTCAAACGCTTCGCCTGCTGCCAGTTCCTGTTCAGGGCCTTGGGGTACATCAGGGTGTGCTGCACCAGTGTGCAAACACATCAGCTTTGTGAGAGCTGCAGTTTCAGGTGGCTGTATGCAAACTGTGCTTCGGTGGCAGTGAATGAGCTTCTGCAAAGCAGCCAAAAAAAGAGGAACAAATGTGATTGGTGGACTTGTTTTTAATGGCTGGCTTGTTGAATAGCTGGAGTTTAAGTAGCAGAGACTTGAGCACGTCAGGAACTCATCATATTTAAGAAAAGATAAGTTGGACTCCGTGTTGAAGTCTTAATTATAACTTGCAGCAGCTGGGCTGGTCAGATCCACTTTTAGGGTAATGTGCAGAAAAGAGGTGCATGGGGCACCATTTGTAATAGAGATACATGTGTATGCAAACATGTTTTCTGGGTGCCCTGAGTGCAAGCATTTCATTCCCATATGGATATAGATACCAGTAAGTCGTTTTAACTGTGATGGCGCTAATGTTGTTCAAATGATGCAAGCATTGCTTAGGGGCCATAATCCAAAGCAAGGAATGCCTTTTACCACTTTAGGTCTTTTTTTTTTTTTTCCTTCTGTAGGGGTTACATTTTTGAATGAAGAGGTCTTGAAACACCCGTACCATCTGTTGAACATGGGTATTATCACCTAGTGCTTCATGTGAAACTTTTTGCTTGTTCACTCAATGCAGATCTTAACAATGACAACTGCGAGTGCTTGCTTCTGTTGCCTGGTGGGCTTGAAAAAACAGAATATGTTTTCTTTACTAGGTACTAGAAGAATGGTCAAGTAATCCTGGCATATAATTCTGTGACATAAGAGAAAAAGCTCATTTTGGTGTTCTGCTCTTGCTCTCTTTGGAGCTGTGTTCTCCAGCTCAAGAGCAAAAGTAGAGTGAAATGTTTATCGGTTTCCACAGGATTAAAAGGCTCGTAAATTAAATCATCAACATTGGCTGCAGTCTTCCAAGTTCTGTCCACTTGGTATCATTTATGGATGTCCATTAGACTAACAACTCTCAACTGTGCACAAACATTTTAATACTGTGGCCATGATGTTCAGATTGTTCAGCAGAGGTGTTAAATACTATAGTCTTATTTATATTTGTAATCATTCTTGTGATGATAAAACTTCTCATGTAAGAAGTAAATGTTCTGGAGAGCGATAGCTTCCATAGTTCTTGTTGATGTGTTAATTGGGGAAATACAGTAAACTAGATTTTTAAAATCTTGTAATAATAGTAGTATAATCCAACCTTGTTTTTCCTTTTTAGTAGATCAGATTCTTTGGACTAGTTCTAATTGTAATTTAATATAACATTGAATATGTATTGCATTGCCCATAACAGGCGTTTTCTATTGGTTGCTTCAATGGTAATGATAGTTGTATGATTTTTAAAGATGCCTTTGTTCTGGTCAGGAGGTCTCTACGCAGTAACGTGATTTGCCTAATGGTCACTAGCAGAGAGACCTAAAGTCTTTATGTTTAGGGAGCTCCAGTGGAAAAAGAAACAAGACTGCTTCTGTTAAAGTACAGTTAGGTTAAAGTTGGCTATAATCTAATTGTGTTTTTAAACAAAATACCTTGTTTCAAAGGGAATTATACTGCTGTTGACTGCTTCCATCCAGCAGTTTGTGATCCGCCTCCCCTGAACACTTGGAGCAACACTGCCTGGTTCAGAGGGAGATGGTGACCTTCAGGTGGGAGGACACATGAAAGTGAGGAGTGCAGCGAAAGTCCTGAATTCCTTGTGTGATCTTCATGCCACTTTTTTTTTTTTTTTTTTTTGTTCTTTGTTGCTTTTTAAACAATGGCACAGATAGGAAAAATTACCTTTAGGAAGACTTGTTCATAAAAAATGGAGGGGGGGAAGAAAACAAATTTGGAAAGGGCCATTTGATGCAGGTGTCTTTCCCAAACTAACTTTATAAATGCTTGATGCTTACAGACCGTGAGATCATAATTGCCTTAGGGTCTTTAAATATCAGACTGTCAGCTGTCAGATACCATTCTGACTGTAAGTATTTTGTGCAATTAGTCTTTTTATTACAGGGAACATTCATTTTAAGACTTTGTGTAGTCTTTTTTCTTTGGCCCTCCTAAATAGTATCTTATACTGTGTAATGCACTTTGCATTACATTTGCACTTCAGCAAAGCACTGTCGTGTTTTTCTAAGATGCAGCTTAAGCATCTTCAAATACATATGGAGAAAAGATTTTTGCATATGGAAAGTCTAATAGCAAGTGCAATAACTTGTCACTGATTAAATGGCATTTCAAATATATTGTATCTATTTAGTTTCTAGAATTTGCAAATACCATTGCACTTTTGGGTTTGTAGAAGATAAGAGTATTTGTTATATTCTCCTAGACATCTTGCTGGTTGTTACCAATGTAAAAGCTTTTTTCACTTCCTACTTGAAGATTCACAACCTTTTAATGTATTTGTGTGCTGCCATTGAAACAGATGGATATACTCTGAATGGACTTCTATAGAATCTCTTATGTAATAATCTCTTGCTCTTGTGTTTTTTTAAAAAAAGTCATGTTTTTTGAAGACTTGCCACTCTAAAAAGTAAGTGTTTGGCATGACATCTCTGAAGACAAAGTTGTAAAGTAGTTCTGCTAGGTGCTTCTTCGGGCATGCAGTCACATTGCTCCTGTTGCAAACTGCAGTAGTTTTGGTGCATCCAGGTGATGAGTTCAGAGCAAGGCTCTGGTCTTGTGGTGGTGGACATGGTTATTGTTAGAGTGCAAGTTGCTTCAAGTCCTCTCTAAAAACTAGGTGTTGATTTTTTTATAAGATCTAGATATGTGATAAAGTGAGCGTCTGGAGGACAAAAAAAAAAAGAAGAAAAAAAGACCATTATTATGAGTGTATAATCTTGGGCAAAGTCAAGATGAGAAAATGAAAGGGGTGCCTTGGCATAAACTATTAGGCTTGGTTATCTTTGCTCTTTGTGTTCCTTAAATCAATTTGTGCTGTAAAGAAAAATGTCCTTTAGGAAGCGGACTATTGAGAACTTGTTTGTTTTGTCATTATTACGTTAAGGTAGCTGTGGGTATGTTAAAAGTACAGACTACTTGTGGATAAGTAGTATTGCAACTTTATCTTAATTACCTATGATTATTTTTTCTTCTCCTAATTATCAGTAGCAAGTCTCCAGATATGTAGTGTAGAATGTATTGACTGAAAAAGCCAAGGTCTAGGTTATGCTTTGTTCAACTTTCTCCAGTTGTTTTCTCTCATCTTTTTTTCAGTGTTGTACAAAGTCATGCTCTTTTACCCTTTAGTGTGGCTGATACTGTGTTGGAGACCTCATACGTTTTTCTCTGTTAACTTGTTTAAAATCTGTCTTACAAAAGGTGTGTAGTTATGTTGCTCAAGCAGAAGTGATAATGCCTTGCTTATTAAGAAGGTTTTGGAATTGAGTGCAGTACTCTGGACTGTAAGACTTTGATCAAAGACTTTCCTCTGTAAAAGAAGTATAGCCGATAGCAGGTTTTTAGATGCTGTAGTCCTGTTTGAGTGTACTATGCTGGGTGTATCTGTGGTGATAAGATTGCTTGCCAGGCATTGTCTGGCAGAGAAACTGGAGTCTCTTATTCTTCTTTTCTTTGGGCTGGGTGCTTCTCAGCCTTATGGAGACTGTCAGAAATGTCACTCGCTGACCAGCAAGAAGCTGACTTCTCTCTCCAGTGTCGTGAATTTGGATTTCAATTTCCAAGCTGTGAAACCGACGTATGGTAGGGATATGTATGTGCAAGGAATCAGAGTGCTGAATTTCCTTTTATGAAATGAATCCAAAATTCTTTCACTTTCTCCAAACTGTTTTGCAACTCTGGACAGTTTATTCAGCCCATGCAACAATTCCTCATCTCTTAAGAAGTGGATAGGTACATCTCATTTTGAGTACACTTTCCTTTAGCTAAATAATTGTTTTGGCTAGTCTAATGCACATCTCCAAGAAAACAAGAACCCTCAGTGTAATACTTAGTAAAAGTATTAAGTACAAATACTTAATGTAATACTTCAAGCATAACCCTCTCTGAGGATTGGGGACTCCTAAGAAGAGACATGATCATCTGACCAAGAGAGGCAAAGTTATTTTTGCCAATAGGCTGGTGAGGGGAGCTTTAAATGAGGAGTGGAAAAGCAAGGGGGTGATGACCCACAAACAAGTGAAAAAGTCTTGTGCTTGGTTGGTAAGCAAAAAGGGTACAGGGTGAAACTGTATAGTTCTTCTGTACTTTGAAATAAACTTCCTATTAAATAAAATAGTATCTTCCAAACATACGCTGTACGTTCCTCCAAGGGAGCAGATATTCCTTCCCACTTCTGCGCCCTGACAGTATTGCATGCAGTGCTGCTCGTAAGGTGTTACTGGGTGGTGAATCTTCTTCTTGTGGGGAATGATGTGTAAAAGTTTAGGAGAGTGTTTCTCAAATTCATAAGCTAATATATGTTTTATTTGCCATTGGTACTTTGTGTATCGCTTACATAAATGGAAGTATATTTTTCCCCTTGACCTCCTGTGACCTGCTGTATTAATACAAACCTAGCAAAGTGCAATTCTGATATTGTGGAGCTACAGAGGGAAATGTTTTGTCTTCAAGGTGCTGTTAGATTACAAGCCAAGATGGGAGTCTAGGAATGAATGCACATATAAACATTCATAGCCCACTAAGATGTGGGTTTTTTTTTGTGTGCCCTTGAAAATGTGTATACCCCTTTTCACAGGAGGATATTCTGAAAAACAGATCAATTTAAAAAGAGAAAATAATTAATTTGGTGTAGCTTTGGTGCCTTTTGTATATGCTGCTAGGTTTCACGTGCTCTGTGCTCAATATTTTTCTTCTTACTATTAATTGTGATGTTTTAAGTACAAAAGTATTTTATGTAAATAGAAGAAATATAAGGTTCAAGGTTTTTGCTATGTTTTAAACGTAGTATGAATTGATGCCTTTTCTATATGCAGGAATATGGTGCAATATTTCACTCTTTGCTTGTTAGCTTTAGACTGTTAGAGATTGCACTTTATTATTCCAGACTTTTTAGGTAAGGAAGGAAAAACTGGTATGTGAAAAGAACTTGCTAGCAATTGAACTTCTGTGGTACTACTCTAAGAAGTCTAAATTAAACTTGTCGAATGACTCTGAGGCATCAGAGCTGGGACCTCTGAAGTTCCAGGTCTTAACTAGGCAATAATCAGACATTATAAGTGAACTGTGCTAATTCCTCTGCTCCTTATTCTCCCTTCCCTGAGTTCAGTCAGGAGAAAATGCTGTATACTAAGAGAAAGCAGTAATTTAAGGCACAGATGTTATAAATTGTTAATTCTACTAGGTCTATGCAGTATCATGTCAGAATCAAAGAGACCACAAAATGCAAGATTGTAATCAGTGAAGTAATTTTCAGGCTTAATGTCTTGTGAAATGTCACATCAACATGTGGCTTTAAAATCTGTTAAGCAGAGAAAATCTTGTATTTGTGATTTGTCAGATAGTACATACGTTCCTAGCTGCGTGATCTGGCAGTGGCTCTTTCGAATAAGATGTGTAAGTGATTATAACAAGTTCTAAGGAATTTCTTGAAAACTAATGCAATATTTTTTCTCCATTTTTAAAACAAATAAATGTTATCCCTACTGTATGAAAGTATCTTAAAATATATACATAAAAAAGTATTTCAGTACTTTTTTCTTTAAAAAATATATTGACTTGTTATTAACTTATTCCTCTACAGGGTGTGATAGGTGTACAGTTGGTGGTTACCATGGTAATGGCTAGTGTCATTCAGAAGATCATACCTCACTATTCTCTTGCTCGTTGGCTTCTCTGTAGTGGCAGGTAAGATAAGAAACAGTTGTTACACTATATGTGAATATGGTAACACATTTATGTATTACAGTACAGCAAACCAGACTACTTCAGATGGTGTTTTCTTGAAAAATAATTGATCTGCTATCAAGATTACAGTACTGTGATACCTGACTTATGGAGTTAAAGTAGAAAGGTATAAAATAATGGCGATGCAAAAAACAGACAAGAGTTTGTTGGTATAACTCATGTCAATCATAAGGGCTGGACAGCAGCTAACTTTTCTAAAGGCGTAAGCTACACATTTGGATACTGAAAAGATGAACTGAATATGAGACACTACAAGAATGGAGGGATTTTCTCTCTGCTGCCACACTATTCTTCATAATCCACTGGTTGATTGGCCTTGCACAGGAAAAGTGCTTAGGTATTTACTAAAAAAAAAATTTTTTTTTTTAATACTTCACAAGGCAAGATTAGTGTAGGTTTCAGTACACTGCTTCTTCATAAATGTAGATCAAACAGACATAATGAGTTGCAAGGCAAACACTCCCTATGTGACTGTATCAACAATAACGAAAACTTGCAGCTAATATGCATATGAAGCAGTATCTTAAATATTAAAAATCTACAGGCACTTTTTTTTCTTGGAAGAAAAACACTGCATCTTGTTAAAAAGGTAGTGTGCTGTCTTTTATAGTTGTTAAAATTTTAAAAATGCCAAATCTCTACTTGCTCATTTCTGAAGGAGTATCCTCAAATACCCATGCGTTCCGTAAGAACATCATCTAGAGCGTTATGTAATTTTCCATTCCCTTTTTCTTCTTCCTTTTTTTTTTTTTTTTCTCTTGGATCTTGAAATTGCCATCTCTTCTCAATTTTCCCCATTTACTTGTTGGTTAATCTCCCAAAGATTCACTATGGTTCCAATGCTGTTCAGAGTTGTGCTAGGTGTTACGGGGTAGATAGAAAGGAAAATGTAGCAATTGACAACTAGATAATTTAGATAATGTTTAATCCTTGTGTGGCGTCTGTTTGTTAACCACATTTGTAGAGTAATAATGATCACCTCTTTTGTGATCTAAAAAAAATTTAAAATTGTAAATGAACTCTCAACAACTTTTAATGAAATCAATTAATGGAACTGTCACTTTCATATTTTTTTTTTCCTCCAGAGATGTTCAACTATCCGGGAATTTTTTATCGGTGGTATTTCAAATACTTTCTACTTTGTATTGTTTTATTTAACACACATAAAAATATTTATTGCTCCTTTTAGAGACCTGTTTGATAGACCTGCTTCTCCTGAAGCTTTCAGTTTCTGTGTCCTTGTCTAAGGCACACCTTTGTCAATAGTAGAGAAGTTTGCCATTCAGATATTCCTCTTCATCATCCCTTCCTCCTTCTGTCTTTGCGCACCCGTAGCTGATAAATGTATACGGCAGAATTTCTGCACTTTTGCTTATGTAGTTCCATTCCCACTGAAGTCATTGGCAGTGATACTGCCTTTCATGTTCATAACCTTGAAAATCTCGCTATCACTTTTCGGTGTTCTTCTATTTACCTGGTAATTATTTGAGTGCACTGTAACTTCAGGCATTGTGGATAATACTCTGACTACAAGGACTATGTAAAGATTGAGAAATAATCCTATGTTCCAAAATAAAAACGAGTCATAAAGTTCCCTGAAACAAGAAACTGAATTGTAATGGCAGGAAGAAAAGAATTACCACTCTTAGTTTAGTGGACAAACGATGTTTTGTGTTAACATATTTTTCTGTAGTGCTGTTATTTTGCTAACAATGCTTTGTTTGATTAAACCTCTGTGCGTGGGGTGTTTTATATATCTGTATACATGTGTATACACACACAGGCACACATGCACACACTTGAGTAGGCCTACTTCACTAAGCATATCTTAGTCTTTGGTTAAGTAAAACCATTTTAAGTTATTTGACTTCAGGATATATATATATATATATTCTTTTTCTATTCCTTTCAGAAAGTTGGTTGGCCTTTGTAGGGAAGACTGACTAAAATATCTATGTAGGATAGAAGGAAAACAAGAGGAGGGATCAAGACATTTATTTATAAACAGAAAAGTCAGTTGATTCTGGTATTTCTAGTATGTGTACTTTCAAAGTGCATTAAAAGGAAAGACAGACTTTCAAAATGTAAAAGAATTGTTAGATGGATGTAAGGTAATTATTCAATGAACAGATAATCACTGATTGAAAAGCTGTTTATGTAAATTTGAAAGCATATATCGGCTTTTAAAAGTCTGTGCCGTTATCAAAGCTGGAACAGAGTTTGAGTATTCATGTTTATTGAATTCAATTGGCAGCTGAGGTATCTGTGTAGGCTTTTGCATTTTAACAAATAATCAGACTTTACCAACATGTTGCTTTTAAATTGTTCAGCTACTTTTCTGTTTCTATTTTCAGTCCTCTTTGGGAAGCGAAAACTGATGTTTTGCTGTGCGTTCATTATTGACCTGCATTCAAATTAACTAGGGCATATCTGTGCCACTGTTCCCATTCAGACAAACTTGAATGTGTCAAAGGTACAGGGCAGCCAGTTCAGCTTTAAACAAGATAAGCTACAGCAGATGCTAATTACAAATTTCTGGCTCTTCCCTAATTAAAACATTTGTTCAAATCTCTTTATTTTGAGATTCTAACATGTTTAGGATTTATTGATTAAAAATATCATGCGACTTATGTACTGTTAGATTTCAGTATAAATCCATTACGACATAGTTGAGAAATTAAGACCTAGCTCTGTTTTAAGCATCCTTCGTTTCTCCTAGTCTTTTACTCAGAAGAATTTTGCCTATGCTGCTGTGGTTAAGTACTAGTGCTCCTTACCCGCTCTTGTTGCCCTGTGCTGAAAGCTGAACTTTGCATTTGCATTGCAGCTAGCAGCCTTCTACTTGAGAAAAGGACTTCCAGGTGAATGCAGATAAATTTTCCAAGGCTATTCCCATTAATAGTTTGCCCCCTTCACTTTGATATTTCAGAGGGAAATTGGTGTAACGGTTGCCCATTGCCCATCATCTGAAGGGCAAAACCCCCTTGCCATAGTTGATAAAGGCCTTGTTTCAGCTACTAAGGTTCTTGTCATGCTTAGGAGATAGGATATAATGTACCACCTAGAGACCTAGCCGTCCTTTTTTCTCCTTTCCTCCTTCAGAATTTCATTGCCACTACTTGTCTCTCAAATAAATGAGCATTTGCTTGTCAAAGTGGGAAAATGTACAACTCACTACATATAAATTAATGAAGTCTTAGTAGTGCTTAAATATTAGGCCCCTAAGAGCAATAATGGAACATGCAAATATTTTTTCTAGGTTAGTTAACTACCCTTAATTTACAAATAGTTATGCTTTTGTTAGCTGTTGCACTTCGTACTTCCTCTTTCTAGTAAGAGCTGAAAATATCACTGAGGTGTTTGTATAGGCAGAATTATAAATATCACTTCAGATAAAGACAGGTAAAGGCTACTTGATCATAGCATCGCTATTCCAGATTATGGAAAATAACACTTTTTTTTTGAGAAGAATAATTATCCTTAAAAAAATCCATTAGAATATGGTTGTGATGAGTAGTTGATGAATATGGTTATTTTAGTGAACTTTTTCACTAACATAGATATAGTGTTATTTGCTGTATTTGATGGCAGCTTGAATTACCAGATTTAAGAAACAGGAGCTTACATTTGGTGTGTTGATAGTGACAAACCCTTCTAATTACAACTATCTTGTATACTGAAGAGAATTGAAGTTCAGCTGTAATTGTTCAGTTCAGAGTAGTGTCGGTACTGAAAAATGTATTTTTTGTTTATGTGCTATAAATTATGTGTTTTAATGAGTGTATATGTGTGTGCTGATATATAGATTTAAAAAAATCTAAATTGCTAATACTGCCATTCTTTTACTTCAGGTTTTTCTTTTTTTTTTTTTTTCTTTAGTTTACGATGGTATCAACATCCTACTGAAGAAGAGCTACGAATACTTGCAGGCAAGCAAAGAGGGAAGACTAAAAAAGACAGGTAAATGCTTGTTTTAAGGTCTAGGGTTTTTTTAGTTGTTGTTTTAAAGCATAATCTAGATAATAACCTTACTGGCTAACTTTTATGTTCATGTGAGTGTTAAGCCTCTTGTTGCATACCCTGCTCACTTTGATTGTCGCACCTCTGTACTGATCTATGCTCTTTTGGTTTAACAGAGAGCTTAATGTGCCCGAATTGTGCAGGACTGTATGATTCCCAGTCCTCAAAAGTGATCTGTAAAATCACTGGTTTGGTGGCAAGATTTTTTTCATGAATCTCTTCATTTGGGTGAAGACTGAGGATAGCAAATCTTCTGTAGGATTGAAGCTTTTCATCTTAAAGCAAGAGAAGAAAGATTTGATTATATTAGTTGAACACAGGATTACTATGAGCCACCACTCTTACAGAGCTATGAAAAGGTAAATGTGCTCCCAGGATGTATTGGGTGAGGTATTTCCAGTAGAAGAGATAGGGAAATGTTAATCCTCTTCCACAAGGCACTGGTGTAGAACTTTATCTGGATTACTGTGTACAGTTCTGATCACTCATGTTCAAGAAAAATGAATTCAGACTCAAACAGGTGAAGAGAAGGGCTGTTAGGATGATCCAGGAAACAGAAAGTCTGTCTTACAAGAGGAGGCTGAAAGAGCCTGACTTCTTTAACCTAGCAAAAAGAAGGCTGAAAAAGGATAGGATTGCTGTGTGTCAACTTAAGCTGGAAACAGATTCCTGGCCATCAGGTGTGAAGTTCTGGAACAGCCCTACCAGAATAATAACTGGGGCAAGAACCAAGGCTAATCGTGAGGTGGTAGAGCTTGCTATATTGATGCAATATTTCTGCATCAACTATAGGGGAAAAAAAATATTTCCCCTTTCTTTCTCTTGTGTGTCAGGAGATTTTTTTTTGTGTTCTACTCCAGTACGAACTACTCTTCTTAATCTAACTTTTATGTTAATCCATAGGCTGCAAATATTGCAAGCTCATCATAAAAGCAAAGCAGATTTTTTCCATTTCTTATTTCTGAAGCTATGTGGATAGGAACCTTATTTACCAAACTTTGGGATAAAAATAAGTCTTTTAATATTAAATTAATTTTATTTGTTTGTCATAGTATTCTTCTAAATTCAGAAATTCATTTTATCCAATTGTTCTGTAACAAATTAAAACAAAATAGTTAATATAAATTGCATTACAATTTATGACTGTCCATTTAATCAGTGATATCGTCGTGTGTAAAACAATGTCAGTTACATAACTGCGACACATTCCACCAATACAAGCTTTAAACAGAAAAACACAATCACATTACCAAATAATAATTTCCTCTACTGCTAATGCCTTTCTGTACTGCTAGTGCCTTTCTTCAACTATGACATCCTTCTGCCATGCAAAATGTGTGTATTCTCACTTTCACTGAAGTCCTTTTCTAACAGTTATACCTCTGTTAGGTATATATGTTCGAAATGTGATGCTGTAATTTCATGTCTACACACTCAACTTTTGGGTCATTTAATTATTTTAAGGTTTGTCTGATTGTCTTAGTACATTAATATGTAACTAAAAATGTAGTTGTAATAGCTATATGTAGTTGTTTATAATAAGGTAAATTTTATATATGGGCATAGGAGTTCAGGGAAACCAGGATGTTGTAATACTGAGACTTAAATGCTGCTTTCTTTGTTTTCCTATTGTAACAATAGGATGTGTAATAACCTGACTTTTCAGGCAATGACTATACTTCTTTGAAGAAGCTGCTGTTATTGGAGGAGAGGCCTATTTTAAAGTAGGAATTGTTCCTATTTACTTGCTTTGGATATACTTTTTTAGGTTGCATGTGTTGGAATGCAGTGCTCATTTGAGCCAAGGAGATGCGCCTGTTGATTTTTCCTGTGTGTCTTCATGATAAAGATTTTTTTTGTTCGTTTTTTTCCAAGTACAAAATCTTGTAATATAAAATACCTGTTCCTTACTTAAATACTTTTCAAAATTGAGTATTTTAATAGCGAAGTGGTAAAGGGGGAATCCGGGGAACTTGCTTGGAAGTTAGTCTTGGAAAGACCTGTAGTTGGAACTTGTATTTAACTAGTCCATTTTATTCGATGCATACTGCATTTCTGTACATTGTGCTGTAAGTTATAATAGCACATGAATATAAGATAATTTTGCTACTTCAGAATGGTTTTCTTTAGGCTAATGAAAAGGGCCCATAGCTACTGTGAATTACTCTGAATTAAAGGCCGTCACTGATATTAGGCATATTCTGCGTGTGTCTCTTGGATTATGGGTCCCTGGGGATAACTAAAGTATAGGAGCACCAAATTTTGTTGAGCTGAGATGACTTCGGTTATCAAAATGCTCATCTCACTCAAGATGATGGTACTCCTGGGTGCACACAGGAGGAAAACAAAAGAATTTAACAAGGTGGGTAGGGAGAAGTGCAGAGAAGTATGCAGATATGCAAATGGCTATGCAGTGTTTGGTAATTCTATCTTAGACTTGGACACTTTTCTGTGTGTTTTTTCTTTTGGTAATACTTTAGGTTTTTATTTCATTTTTATTGAATTTATTCATTAAAAGTTTTATAGTTCAGTTAGGGATATTAAGAATTAAGATGATGTGAAAAAATAATATTTATTGGTGCTTTATGCTGTATTCTCATCTTACACTTCAGCTGGTAGGACATAATTCTTTAATAAGTTCACAGTTGATTTACAGTCATCTTCATGCTTATGTCCTGATGACAGTTCTTTCAATGGAAAATCCACCTCTCCTCTTATGATTTCAGGAATACTCTTCTAAAATATGGCAGATAGATGTTTTCAAAGCATTTACATGTTTCAAGTTCTTATTTATTTATTTTTCGCCTAGCAAAAACACTTTCTGGTCTGCTTTAATGTTATGTTTTTGTTGTTGTATGGTATCTTTAATATAGTAGTGAAGTAAGCTGTTGGTTTTTTAATTCTGATTTGTAAAGGTGATCACTTCCATAAAACTAACTAGTTGCCATAACAAATTGAAATAATTCCATGGCATTTTTACACATTTTCTTTTAGATTAGAAAACTATGCTAAAACTTTCTTTGCTTGATGGCTGGTAGGATAGATCTGTGAAAGACCTAAGTTTCTCCAGCTCAGGTAGTAGGCTTAATAGTCAGTCTGTTGTGGCCAAAAGATGCAATACTGGAATTTGGAAAATTCAGAAACTTGGTTACATTTTGCTTAACTACCTGAGTTATCTTCTGAGCTGGATTACACTTTGTTAATTGTAGAGCATGTTCAATAAAATGGATGCTCCTAAGTGTCTCTTCTTTCAGTCCAGTGATTTTAATGCAGCTGCCTTTCAGTGTCCTGGCCTAGACCTCAATTGCAAAGTCTCAAATTAGCTTTGATTGTCTCGTATATTTGTATGGCAGGGTTGATGTAGTCTGCATTGTACCTGCAGTCACATCACTAGACTCTCAAAGTTGGGTGAACCTATTGAAGCACCCTTTAGGCCTGCCTGAACTGTGAAGTTCCCTGTCAGAGGTAGCTGTGCTGGAGTAGAGGGTGCCCGTGTGATACTGTCATAATACATACACAGGGTGCAGCAAATAGGTGCTATTTAGACCTGTACATTTAACAAAAAGTAGTATTTCAGAGACTTGTGAGGTAAAGCTAGTAATTACTGACATATACAGTTGTTTCTCAAGATATGTGCATGTTTGAACTTGAGTTAATGCTTTTCTTTACCTAGATAAACGTGTTTGCATAAAGGGAAAAAACGATTTGCACGCTTCTTAAATTTGAAATGTCTTTGTATAATTAACAAGTTCATTTGGTTGTATTCATATGTTTCATTTACTTTTTTTACAGAAAATATAACGGTCATATTGAAAATAAGCCCCTAACCATTCCAAAAGACATTGATCTTCATCTGGAAACAAAGTCAGTGACTGAAAGGGACACTTTAGGTAAGAATAAGTGGATGCAGACAACAGTATATTGTGTCAAATATATTCTGACATTGTGGTACATTGTTTTCCATCAAGTGTTTATTTGCAATAAACGCTTCAATATCTCTTTTGATAGACAATGAAAGAATAAAAGCACAGCTGATTATAAAGTGAGAAGGCAAGAATTAGGGTTAAATCTCCTTTGTTGTTCCAAGGGTGACATCTTAATAGCAGTGTTACAGAAAAGGATGCGTAGGTGAAATCCAGCATAAAGCACATCTATTGTTGTATCAGGCATCCCTAGCAATATGAGACAACATCAAAAGGATCACATCACTCAGTGTATTTGAAACAGACAAAAAAAAATGTGATCATAGCTTTGTACAAGGAAATGACAACTGGCAGATGTTGAAACACACGTTTTCTTTTCAGCTAAAATAGGAGATGTACTGTAGCATTGAAACCTAGACCTTTCACCCACACATCTGAAACTTTGAAGTAAAATATTTAGAAAACAAAAGTGACACTGCAGAAATAAGCAGCATTAAATACTTTGAAAGTTAATAGATGTTTTTTGTAATGCTAATTTTTGATTCTTTAAACATAACCAATTTTCTGTTAAAGAGAAGTTATACATGGATGGATAAGTAAGTATATATGATACGCACTTTCTTCCTTACCTATGTTTTTACAGGCATGTATTATATACATGAATATGGAAAGAAAGCATAGTGCTGAGCAGGAGATCTCTCAGCTTAAAGTCTCCAAAATAGTGCTGGGAAGACTTGACCTGTAACAAAAATACACAGCTTTTTTTAGATTAGCATGTAAATAGGCAAAGCATTTGCAAATTTAAGTTAGTATTATTTGCTTTACATAATAGCATTAAAGCATCTCCCTGAGAGTAAAACAAGCATCTTCTAATAGATACTCGTACTGTGTAGGGCTTAAGTATCTTTTAAAAACTATATATACAAGCATACATTAAACTTAATAGTTGTTTGAAAATAGATAGTAGATTTTCACTGAAATACCTGGATTCAGCGAATTTCTTATTTTTGGCATCCAGTGCCTTGCAGTCAAATGAGAAATGCTCAGTAGTATTCTGTGTGTAGGTTTTTTTGTTTGCTTGTTTGTTTGTTTTTTGCTTTTTTTGTTTGTTTTGTTTTAACCTTGTTAATAGAGAAAGCTGCTTGGCAAGCTTGACTTGCACTATATCATCAAGAATTGGTCTTTGCAATTCCAAGCATCTGTGGAAGAAAGGAAACTTCTCTCCTTTTAGGTCACCGGGCCTGCAGGGAGTAGAGAATGTTGCCCAGAATCTTCAGAATGTAGTTTACACAATGATTTATTCCTAGATAGGAGATATAAAAATCTTGAAGAGCAAAGCATTAGTGTTTTAGATCTGTGGGTTTTTTTTAAAGAAAAAGAGGAAACAATTATATATAGCACATTAAATGATTGGCAGTGGGCTTTCAATCTTAAATAGAGAAATAAAATTCTTGCTACAGCTGTAGTTAATTTTAAGTAGAGGATCATTTTCTACCTTGAAGTTAAAATCTAAATTAGCTATGCTTCTCAATATTAGTAGGTCGATGCAAAAAAACTGAAATGGTAAAACAGTGACATCTTGTAGTCTCAGTAATCAGCTGAACAGTGAAGTTCAGGCTAAAAGATAGACTTGCTGGGGAAAACAAAAGTTGCTTTCTTTGCTGTTGCTTTTAACTTGGTTGCTCTGGACCTCGAGAGGCAACTTTGAAAATAATTTGCAATTGTCCCTCTTTTCTGTATATGTCAATCATTTCCTTTAAAATATCATTATATGTATAAGATTTGCCAATTTATATCTTTCAGCATTGCATTATTTTCCTGAGTATCAGTGGTTGGTGGATTTCACTGTTGCAGCTACAGTTGTGTATGTGGTGACTGAAGCCTATTACAGTATTGTGAAGCCCTCACAAGAAATGAATATCAGCGTAGTGTGGTGTCTGCTGGTCTTGGCCTTTGCAGTGTATCCTTTACTGTTTTCTTTAATAAATCTGTTGCCAGACAGCTCTTCTATCATCTCGCAATTCATGTATAAGCAGTGTATTGCTTATTTGCAGAATAAATACATATTTAACATTGGGATAAAGGAGATATATGCCAGTGCTGATGTTAGATAATGTATGTGCTATACTTGCTGTTTGCACTTACTGATGTAAGTAACTTGTAAATCTTAATATCAGATCATCTACGAAAGAAAATGAACAAAATGTATGTGAAGCAGAAATCGGTGCTTACTTGTAATTGGTTCTAAATAATGGTTCTAAACTAATTGGATTTTGCCCAGGGATAGATTTTTGTACCTGAAGTATTTAAACTAGCAGAAGTTTTTAATTTACCACGCGTGTTTTGCTTTTAATATGTTTACCATGGTATTCTTATAATGAAGTCTATAGGAGAATGAAATGTGTAGAATTGTAGGAGCTGAGGTGGTACTGATTTTTCAAAGTTCTGCAAAGAGCTCAACTGCCCTCTGAAATTGAGAGAAACAAAGCAGAGTATTTAGGAAAAAAGCATTATCAAGCCACAGTAAGAAGCACCTGATGTTTTTATGTGCTACAGAAAGCAGTATTGGACGTATATGCTTGTGTGGTAGTTAGCTATTTTTCACAAACCAATGCAGACTTACGCTTTGGGGAGGAAAGTAGCCTTCTAAATATGTGGAAGGTGATGAATTGGTTAAGGGCCTGGAGGAAAGCAGATTGCGTGGAGGTGAGTTAGAAAATGAATTTGTCCAATTCTTTTGTACGCTCAACAGCTAGACTTAATATGGCACTTGAATATTTAAAATTGATTCCTCTATGGAAATGCTTTTCCTTTCATGTAGAAAATCATACTGTGTTTTTTTGTTTTGTTTTGTTTTAGGCTCTAGCTAGTGAACTCCTGTAGAAACATTGACTTCTTGTGTTTGGTTAGACTTGTCTGACAGTTCTGGATGTCCTTCCTGCTTGTCTGTACTTGGTAGTTCTTAGTGTGTGCTGCCCTTACAGTAAGAACAGCAATTCCTTTTCAGAGTAGTTTGCAGAATGAACAAGATCCAGAATGTTCCTGGTGATCAGTAAGAACTCACCAAGAGCTGGAATTTACTTGCATTATAAAAGAATGAAGTGCATGACAATAGGTTGCTTTACAGACAAGCCATTTCTCCGTTGACTTTTATTTGTCAATGGGCAGATGGATGCACAGGTGGTTTTCTCATCTACTAGATGGTGACAAGAAAAATAGTGCCTGACTCTTGTGTACTTTAAATGGTGTTAACATCTATGGTTTTAAGCAGCTTTTATTTCTAGAAGTGTTTCTACTACAATCATGACAGGAGGAGAGCAACTGCTGGTTAAGAAACCAAGCTGCGTCAACCCCTTTTTGAGAATGCGGGGGCAGGGGTTAATATAACTCATGAAAAAACAACTTTAAGACTAAATAGCCTCTTCCTTGTCTCCTAAGTACTATGTTCTTAAATGTATGGATGGTAACATATTTGTTTTCTCCTTGCTTCGTCTTTGAAACAAATCTTGAGTGTAACCAACTTGAGGAATACTATAGTAATTGCAACTGTAAGTGACAGAATGGTAAATTATTTATTGGGTTGGATTATAGGGGAAAATAGACTGAAGCATTGCTTTCTAACAGTGGAATTTAAATGCAGTCTAATCACTGCTTTCGTTTGAACATCTATTGGTCATGCATTCAGGGGCAAAACCAAACTCAGATATTTACAAGAACTGACTTTCAAGCTTGCTTTGTCAGCAGTGTGAAATGGAAATAGCTTTTCTCTGATTTTTTTTTTTCTGGCCTGGGCTGCATTTGGCAGTGTTTCTAGTGGATTGAGAGAGGTGATCCTGCCTTTCTATTCAGCACTGGTGAGTCCATGTCTGGGGTGCTGCATCTGGAAGGTACTAGAGCGCGTCCAGCAAAAGCCTATGGAGATCATCAAGAATGGAAGGAGAGGCAGAGAGAGCTGTCAGCCTGCAGAAGAGGAGGCTCAAGGGATTTTATCAATGTGTATAAATATTCAGTGCAGGGGGAATAAAGATAGAGGCAGACTCTTCTCAGCAGTGCCCAGTAACAGGGCAAGAGGCACAGGGCATGGAAAATCCCACCTGAACACGAGAAAACACCTCTTCACTGCGAGGTGACCAAGCACTGGTGCTGGTGTGAGCAGCCTGCTCTGTCCAACCCTGCTTGAGTGTGGTTTGGTCTAGATGATCCTCCATAAGGGCCTTCCAGCCTCAACAGTTCTTGGATTCTTGGTTACAGTTTCTTTTTTTCTTTCCTACATACCTACAATTAGAAATAATGCAGAGAGCTTTATTTGCTTATTTTGTTTGATGTGAATCCTAAAGTTCTAGCTATTTTACTAGATATGCGGGGGGTTCTTTTTAACCATGTGCATAAATGACTGTACAAGAAGTGATTCAAAAAATTTAAAATAATAGCATCTTATATAAAGGATAGCATACAATTTCTGGAAATAATTCTGTAAATTCTACAAACTTGCCACTATTTGTGAAATAAATGAAGTAAAAAGGTTGATAAAAATCCCCCAAATTATTAACATAGTGTTCAAGGCTATGTGTCAGTGCCTGAAACAAGGTTTAGCATTGAAATGGAAGTCATGAAGACAAGTCATGTTTCCTTTACATAATACTTTGACCTTCTTCACCCATGAAATAGCAGTGGTGATTATTCGCTTTACTTGAACTTTGTTACCTGGTTTGTATAATCTTTAGTTTGTCTAGAGGTATTTGAACCTGTGCTCATACTGAAATTTATTATCAGTGTGCTTTTTCAGTTACTTATGTTTGGATACTTCAGGCACAATCCACAGATGAAAATATGAAGTATCTAGGGAGGAGTAAAGCCTGTTTGGAGGTAGTGCTAGTGGCAAGCTGTTAGGAAGTACTTTGTCTGACTTCAGGATTTGACTGTAACATATTTCACTTAGTGCTCAGCATCCCTAACTGTGTAAGGGTAATTGGCTTAAGAATGTATTATTTTTGGTGGCATATTTTATGGTTCAGTTTTGGAAAAAAGAAAAAAGTTTATAATGGTTAGAGTTACCCTGCTCTTCCTAACCTTTCTAGAACATACTCTATGTGACTTATTATGTACCCCTTTTAGGATGAAGGGAGTATTCCTTTAGGCATGCCTGTTCTTTTTATTAACTATAAAGGGAGCTTAAGCTGATTATTGTGAACTTAAGAGTCAAGTTAGATGCTGTGGTTAGGCCACTCTAATGTGCATATATGAATATTTCTCTGCATATAGATGAAATATGGCAATGCATATATTAAATGTGTGCTGCTTAATGAAGTGCAGTATTGCATAATCATATGCTTTCATGAGAGATTAACCGATGACAGTTGAAATGTTTTATTGAATAGGTTCCTTAAAATGGATTTTCATGTACTCTACATTCAAAAATATATTTCCAGTATTTAAAAAGGTGCAAATATAAATGACTATGCTGTGATGTAGTAGGAAAATGTGTAGAGTTTACACTTATTCTTTTTTTTCTCCCTCCTTTTTTTGTTTTTTTTTTTTCAAAACAAGTAATATCTGGAGTGATCTCCAAGTATTTTATTTAAATATGAACTTGATATCACTTGCCATTTGAAAAAAAAATTATAATGGGCTGCAGCATATATTAAATAGAGTTGACAGTATATTATAAAAAATTTATATTAATCTACTGTATAGTTTTGGAGCTAATTATGTTTAGAAATGCATTAAAAATGAGAATATTCAATGAATGTTTTTTAAACAGCTTGATAACAGAGCAGGCAACCTCTTAGATGTAACCCTGCTGCCACAAATATGAACATAAAAGGAGTTGAGGTATCATACAAGGATTTGTAGTCTCCCTTTTCAGAATGATAAAGGAGTAGATTTTATTTGCTAGGTAATATTAAATACGCTGTTAATTGAGCGATTGGTTTTGATAGTTGAAATATCTTAAACACCTGTATGTGAAAGTAGAGAAACACAAGTTTAATCTTTTCCTACATTTTCTGTTTAGGAAATAGTCATGTAATAATCTCAGCATCGGTGACCAGTGGTGTGGCCCCGGTCCCTGCTCTTTCTGCACCTGGTGTCTCCTGCCCTGCTCCCCAAACAGAGCACAAGGATACTCTATCTGACATTTAAATAGTTGCAAGTGTCTTGAGAAAATCTGTGTTTCTAAAGCAACAACAAATATGGTCTGTATTGCCATTTATTAAGAAAGTAGAACTTTTCTGCTCTTGAAGAGTTAAGTCTTTGCTGGTTCCAGTAATCATTGTGTCTGATGATTAGGAAAAAAAAAAAAAAACTAATTGAAAGGATACAGATTTTATAAGACTACTTGGAAGCTTTAATTATTTGAGAAAGCTCAGCTGACATTCAAGAGAAAGCTTTTGTTTTAAATGGTTATTGTGTGTTTGTTGTTGTTGCCTTTAGTTTACAAACAAAAATCTGTGTCCTCACCTTAAGTGTCATAAAATGCCCAGCCTTTAAGCCAGAAGGGAAGACAAAATTGCGTATCTGAGTTTTTTTGGGGAAAAAAAATATTGGGATTTGTGAGAGGAGGAGTATTTTTCTACCTTTTACTCCACAAGGAAACAAAACAGTAGTTTTGTTCTGTACGTGTATTTTTGTGTGAGGATGGATGTGTGTGTCCAAATCCATTTGCATACAGTTAACTCGAGATTGAAGCAGTGTTTTGACCCAGATGATGTCTCCAACAAACACACAGTGAATGATTCTGTAGTTTTTTGCTTTTGCACTTTAGGTTTCTGTAGGGCAGAATTTTGAATGTACTCATTTGAGGTTGTGCGTTTGGGCAGAACATACATACACCATCACTGTGGTTTAAAAAATGTGTGTACTTATTTCCCTGTATTCAATGTTATGTTCAAAAGTAATGTTTTGAATTTTGACATTAAAATACATGAAATCTTGAGTCATTTAGCTTAACGGAAATTTTTTCATGTAGCTTGATATTTTATATTGAAGATAGACTTCAGTATAAAATGCCTTGTTTTGGTGTAACATCTGTAATTCATTATGACATAACTGGTTGAATTATCCCTGCTTGATAGCCAAATACAACAACATGCACTATATGATTGTGTGTATGCTTATTAAACTTCCCCAATACTGTAAAGCATAAGTAACCTCAGATTGGCTTAGTACATACTATTTATTTAACATTTGTGCATCTAGGAACAATATTAGTATAGATGGTAAAAATATGGTATTATAATTCTTAACTATAGTTATTTTACAAACTCTTAATTTTCCTTGACCTTTTACTTGTTTAGTAAGATACTGTTTTCATTGACCACTCATTATTTCAAAGTAGAGGATGGAGGTGAAAGATCTCTATGTGTCACCTTTGGCTTTTTCTTCTTTGTGAAAGCAATGGCAATCCTGATTGTGACAGAAAATTACCTAGAATTTGGACTGGAATCAGGTAACTGCTTTCCTTAATGTTTGCAATAGCCCTATTGATTGCATGAGCTGAAAATTTAGTGTTAAGCCTTCAGGTGTTCTTGATAATATCTTTATTAAAATGAACTTTCTGTGATATATTTTTAGGAAATCTTGCTTTGGCATATGGCTTTTGAAGGATATCCTGTATATTTTCCGTGTTTGTTTTAGATAGTGTAGTCTTTGCCTAGATTGCTTGTTTTTTTAATTTTATTTGCCTTCCAGTTTTATTTTTAACCCATTTTACTTTGCGTAGTAAAGGGAAGCTCCTCTACAGAAAAAAAAAGATACTTATGTTCTTAAAAATTAATGTAAATTTTATTCACGTTCATGAAATGTACAAATATCAAAGAGATGTTTTCAAAGACTGCTCATGTTAATAACCAAGTTTTATTGCATTATGGCATGCTAATTAGCACATGAAAGAGCTATGCTAGACATGCGAAAATTTGTTTTAAAGATGTTCTGTTACCTAGCATTTTATTTCAAAAAGAAGAGGTTCTGTGTTTGTACTGTGAAAAAATACATATATTATATGTCTCTCTACAGGATTCTCAAATTTTTCAGAAAGTGCTATGCAGTTTCTTGAAAAGCAGGGTTTGGAATCCCAGTAAGTTTCTGGAAATATATTGGTCTTCATTATGTTGCATTAATAACTGAACCACTTGGATTTGCTAAGCAAGCATTTGTGTTGCATGCATTGCTTTGTAAGTGCTGGTACTCTTGTATTAATGAAGGGGTGGATTAATGAAAATAATCCATCAGTATCTGCAAATAACTTAAGTTCCAATTGTCTTTTCTCTTTTTAGTTTTGATGCAGTTTCTGTCCTAGCAGTTTGCCTGAAACCATAAAGTATAGTTCAAATTATGAACCTCTTTCTCATTGTAATTCCAGTGTAATTTCTCCTTCTCAGAGAAAAGTGCTTAAATCAGGAGATTTTTTTTTCTCTCTTTTTTTCCCCTTTTTTTTTCAGTTTCTGTGGTATGCAAGAGCATCAGAGGGTAAAAGCCTGTCACAGAGCCTGTGATAAAGTTGGAATTAGGAGGAAATTTGGCTTTCAGTTGTATTTTCAGGTGGAAATAATGTTTTCCTCTATGCAAATACATCTGCTTGCTATAGTACATCCAAGTATTGTACTGACAAAGGAAAACTGCATACCTTGTGATTTTACTTATGTGTACAGTCACTCATAGAACGTTTATGTATATTGAAAAACTGACTTCTGTTACAGTCTTTGTCTTAAACATATGCTCTAAAATGCTTATATGGAATATGTCATCACTGCAGGCATACAACTTCATATTTCATGATTAAATGTTCTAAAATATTGTATAAGAACTATGTTTTTTTTATTTCTGAGGAACAGAAGTTTCAAATATATATACACACACACACACACACATATATCCAAACACTTAGAATAATCTGTCTTTTTATACATGTAGATATTTGATGAGAAAGAAGCCTCTAACATGAATGCCATATGTTTCTTAACCTATTTTTGCTCTGTTTTTCCTAAGATACTCAGAATTTATTAACTTCAGTATTAATTTTCCTGTTAGTGTCCTATTCCTTTCTCTTAAACTTTTGTGGTGCTTTGGCTATTTACAGCAGTGATTGAGTTGACCCTGTTATCTCGTGTTAGTTTGAATGACGCAGATTAAGAAAGAATCTGAAGCTCATGTGGGTCACTAGACTTGCTTTTGTTCCTCTTTAGTCTCTATTTGTTGTTTGCCACTTTTTTTTTGGTCCCATGTAATCCATGGTTATTAATACATTAAATCAGTTGATTTTGAATTTATTTTGAAAGCCATCTCATTGTAACAAACAATACCACTTGAGATATGGTAGAGATATGTTGGTTAGCTCTATCAAACTGTTATTAATCCAGTTTTCCACAGACTTATTGGTAACATACGTGTGGCTATTTAAGGCTGAATACAGTAAAAAGTTCCATTTTTGTCTTTGAGTGGTTAAAACTTATATTTGTTTTTCTATTAAAAACACTGTATTCATTCTGATAGCCTGTCTTATTTAATAACTTATTGTCATTTACAATATACTTTTTTCATTTTTTCTCTACTAACAAATTTAATGTCTTGTAGAAATTAGTGTAGCTTTTTGTCTTACTACATTGAAGAACTTTGTGTTCTTTTTTTTATAGGTGACTTGAATGTTTGTTTTTTTAATTTCAATTTCTTGAATTGCTTATAATAATGCTGATATTCTAGAATCAAACCATAGAAAACTGTTTGCTCTTTTGATAAATGCTAGATCGTGTTAAGTTGAAAGTAGTCTCTGATTTGCCCATCCCAACTCCCTCTGCCCCGTCAGAAAATGCTTATTTCCTTTCTTTTCTTTTAGGGGTCCTGTGTCTAAACTAACCTTCAAATTGTTCCTGGCTGTTCTGTGTTCACTTATTGGTGCTTTTTTGACATTCCCTGGCTTGCGACTGGCTCAAATGCATCTGGATGCTCTGAATTTAGCAACAGAAAAAATAACACAGTAAGAGAAAATATACACACATAGGTATATGCTACCCAGTCTTAATTCTCTATTTGATGTCTGAAAAGAAAACAAACTATTCCAATAAGAAGGTAGTGACTAAGACTTGTGTTGCTGCCTGCTTTTCATATATCCAGCAAACTTGCCATCTGCCTCTTTCTGCTCGACCTGCCCTCTGCCAGTCTATTACCTTCTCTGCCTCATTACTAGAGTACCTGTTAAAGGAATGTTCGTTTCCTCCAACATGAGAGTTTCTGCTCCAACGTGAGTGTTTCTGCTTCCTGCTTTCTTTTCCCCATCGTATCTTTTTGGAAGTTCAGATAACTGTGTGGAAGAAGAGGTGCACCCATAACTTATTTATTTTTAATTCTTCTAGGTAATGTTAATGAATTTAGGGTAAGATCCAGAAGAAGATAATGAAAGGGAAGAAATAGCTTCAGAAAAGCAGTAATCTGGAAACACATTTAAAGGGAATCTAAAACTCAGTAAAAATCTCTCTTAAATGTTGAAATTAGAGTAGCATATAGGAAGCAAGTTCAACTGGTAATACTTTTGTCTTTAAAATGAAGGGTAAGTTAAAATTGTCTTCCTCAGTATTTCCAGGTATCTTGCTTTGTTGTGATGCAAAATATGTAATAAGAGTCAGAGGTTTATTCAACTTAAAGGAACACTTACATTTTCAGCTGTTCTTGAGGTTGTAAATAAAATGCTTTCTAGTATTTTGAGTATTTCTCTTCAGTTTTTTTTTTCTGGTTAAGGGAGCAATTTCAAATGTCTTTCATAGATCACAGCTTCTAAATATTTAGCACATGTTAATGAAAGATTCTGCGCACGAGCCATTGTGATCATATAGTGTTGCTGCTTACATGAGAAACCTGTTAGACTTTGACATACTTTTTTTTGCAATTAATTTTACTCAGATTAAGATGTGCGTGTACACACAATGTTTTCCCTGTCAGCCTCAGCTGCCCACTTGAAAAATTTATCTGTTTTCAGAATGGATCCTTCAGCCTTGGTAGATTGTTAATTAATTAATTCCTCTGTATTTGACTTACATTCTCATTGTAGTCGAATGCATCCAGTTACAACTGCAAGCTGTTGGCTTTTGTTGCATCTGCTCTTAAGTTTCTGTCTCCATGTAGACTCCTGAGCCTTTTGTTTTTGTCGTTTCTAGTATTTTAAAAGTTCTTAAGTCTTTTCTGGAACTATCCTCTATTTTTTTCCAGTGTTTCTCTTGATCTGTGGATCCTAGGTCACAGGATCCTAGGTCCTAGCAGAAATGTAACTGAAACAGGACTTGATTAATCACGAACTAAGAGAGCGATTAATATTCACTAGTCTGGGTTTGAAAAAAAAAAAAAAAAAAAAAAAAAAAAAGGCTTTTGTCGAACTTAATCTTCAGTGAAAGTTGAAACTGGTTGTGCAACACCAAGCAACATTTTTTGAAAGTCTACTGATACTTTGCCTATTCAACTGGAACAGTATAAAAATAACATTAGATGGATTAAAACTTGCTTAGATATCAGCATAATTGAATAATGCAGTTATAAAGAATCGTTGCTGAGTGATTGTTTTTAATGGGCTCTGAAGAGATCAGTATTTGCCTTAAGTGATATGTTTTTATCAATGAGTAGATCATTATTGACCGTTTTCCATAGTTTTGACAGTGACTAAAGGGGAGCAGTAAATGGGGATGACATGTCATTGATACAAAGCTCTCCAATTTCGGTGCTGGAAAACAATGCCTTTCCCTGCAGTTAAATATAAGGTCATACATTTGTAAAGCTTAAAAGACACAAGCCATAATTACAGAATGTGAGACTTGACATATAGAATAGTAACTTAAAGAGTAGGAAGTTAGATAAATGATAAAATTCCCCTTCTGTAATTGGCTAAAATGGTAACCATGATTCTTACCTATATAAATATGGTATAAGTTTTCATGCACAATAAAGTGAAAATAACCTGATGTCTGTTTTAATTCCAGTGGCATGTTTGATTTTTTTTTTTTTTCCTTTTAGCAGTAACTTTCATCCCTGGATATGTTTTGGAGTTCCTTCATCCATTTGTTCCTCTTCCCTATTTCCCTTACCTTTTCTGAGCCTGCTTCTGGAGTCTTTCAGCCTTTCTCCCTCAACTCAAATAAACAGAAAGCAATTCTTGTCACACTTTGGCACATTCCTGTCCATTAACCTGGTAGGAGGTCTTAAATAAGTAGAAGCTGAGGTAAAATCCTTTTGCAAGTTTTTGAAATGCTTTGGCCTGTTCTTGGTGGTGTGTTGTTCCCTAGCCACACTGCATAACCAGCAGTGCTGCTTTCTCCATATGAAACCAGTGACTTGTGGTGACATCTTCTGAAACGTGCAAGTGGTTAGGAAGCTTGGTAGTTTGAAATCAGTAAGGTCTTGTGTAATTCAGAGTAATTTGGTTACTTCGTTATTTTCTCTATAGAGTAGAAGCAGTCTGACTGGAGATGGAAATAGAGACAAGCTGAAGCTGTTAGTAAGGAAGTGCTACTAGCACAACACCAGATCTACAGCACTGAAGTCTTCCAGCTGTGTTGTCATTTGAGTAATGCAAAAAGACAGGGATATGGAGTTCAAATGAAGAAGAATGTTAATTTCAAGAAAAACCTACAGAAAACTATTTTCTCTTTTAAAATGTTAATGTCTTTTTTTTTTTATCTTAAAGAGCTTCTACATTAGCTGTGTAGTTTAATGTAGAGGGAATGTAGTGTTTTTGAAATGGAGTGACCACTTTCTTTTGGTAAGAGTATCTTTAATTGCATGCAAGCACCAAGTTTTATTTAGTGAAGGTTCCTCTATAAAAATCTGCATTAAACTGGAAAATATGACCTGCGAGAATGGTTTCCCATTAGTGAAGAAAAAATTTACTAAAATAGCAGCATGTGTGTCCTAATTAATCAACTGAGATACCGATCCTCTAGATTAAAATTTTAATGGCCACTGCAGTTCTGTGTTATGCCACTGTATGCAAACTTTAAACAAGTGACTTTAGTGTGGTTTAGTGAATATAGTTCATTTTGGTTAGTTTGTTGAAATGTCTAAAAACTGGATTTATTCCAAAGAGTTTTTATTTTATTGTATTTTATTTTTTTACCACAGCCAACCACAGTGACTTCATAGTATATTATATTTCTCTTTTTTTTTGGAACTTAAGTCATAAGAAAGTAATTTTCTTATTTTCCTTTTCCTAGTACTTTAAAATTGGACTACTCTTTTTGAATCTGTACCGGCAGTTTTAACAGAAGGGTGATTTTCTGTTTTTAATCACTCCCCTTTCTCTCCCCTCCACCCTTTTTTTTTTTCCTTCTTTCAGAACACTGCTACATATAAACTTCTTGGCGCCTTTACTTACGGTTCTGCTGTGGGTAAAACCCATCACTAAGGACTACATTATGAACCCACCTTTGGGCAAGGAGAGCATTCCTTTGTAAGGTTCCCTTTAAAAATCCTATCTGGAGTATTCGGGATAAAACCAAGAGTGCAAGTAGCACATTGTAAAAGTTATAACAATCTAAATGACTGGAGATTGTTGGTGTGACTACATCCGTCTTGATAATCCGAATTTAGACATTTCAGCTGAAGCGTACAGGGCTTCAGTAATTAAGGAAAAAAGGGAAATAGAGTGTTAAACTCTATGGATGAGAAATGTAAAGCTATGGTTCCCAGAGAGCCGCTGTCTGCTGGCATCTCCTTGGTGGAGTTCTGTGCTGTTCTTCCCAGGGGCAGAATACTACTTTATTGCCAATGTCTAATACCTTACGTCTTACTTAGAGGTGTAAGAGAGAAGTCTTTCACCAAAGACAATTGAGATACATTGGTGTGAGAACTGACCTAAGGCTCTTAGTACCATGAGATTTGTCTTAAGATCTGTGTAGATGAAATGCACATGAAATTTGATAGTTGTAATATTTAAAAGGATTAAAATACAAAAAATTTGGGGGAGGAATAGAAACTGAAATTAATATTGTATAAGTAGCATAGATGATTGTCATGTTATTAAGTTACTGACTTGAAACTGATGTGGTTGAATGGCACTTCTTCCTAGGTGTAACAGATGTTTATAAGATAGCTCAGTGCTCACAGAGTTATTATGTAAAGAGTTGAAAACACAAGTTTTGTATTTCTGTCTTATTTTTCTTTTTTTTTTTCTTAAAATCAGAGTTGTGCTATGGTTGTGCTTGTAAGGTATAAGGTATCTGCAAGTATATATCTCGAAAGCTCAATTATTTGGAACATCTTGTTTTTAGCATCCTGCCTACATCACTCAGAATTCAAGTGTTTAAGAGTGTTTGTGTTTGCATGTGAATAGGTACTAATTTGAATCTAATGCTAAAACAGGGCTACCAAGAAGTACCAAAAAAGGGGGTGGGGGTGGCAGTGCGTATTGCTTTCATGTGAACTCCATGCTTTAAGATTTCTTTACAGATAATAGAAGCAAATAACTCTCTAATGACCTTTAGAGAACATTAAGTTTCTTTTACTTGCAGAATGTCAGAAGATACTTTTGACACCATGCGGTTGTGGATTATAATCCTGTTGTGTGCTTTACGGTTGGCCATGATGCGCAGTCATTTGCAGGCCTACTTGAATTTAGCACAGAAGTGTGTAGATCAGATGAAAAAAGAAGCTGGCAGAATAAGTACAGTTGATTTACAGAAAATGGTAAGTAAAATGGCATTAAGCTGGTACGTAGTTGCAGTGCTCCCTCTATGCAATTTTTTTTAATAGGAAAACAGCTGATTTGTTGTGTCTTTGTGGCACTAGAACTGAAATCTGAATGAAGCTTCCTAAGATGCTTTCCTTATTATAATGGCACCACTAGAGAGAAACTCTGGTAACCAAAGACATATGTCATCTATATTAGATGGATGCTTTGTAAAGTTGTTTAACTGTCTAAAAGATTCCTTCATGAAATACTCTTTACAAATATTTTGGCAAGCCTTGTGCTTACCTTGGTGATTGCTTCTGTTAATCATAAATAATCTGGTGAGCATGTAGGGCGGGTGGTTATTCGTAGCTACAGTGTGGGGAAAAAAAGTGGGTTTTGATAGAACGGCAGAATATTGTTTACCTAATCTCAACTGTGATTTTTAAATCAGGGCAAAGTTTAAGATATGTTGGCTGTATTTTGGGATAACATGAGTTAGTCCTTTAGTTCTGTAAGATCACTCTCAAATGGGCTAGCCTGGATACAAGACTGTCTGCCCATATGGTGAAAGTAGTAAAAAGGGAAGAGCTCTTCGAGTTGTGTTATTTGTTGCTTATTTGTTTTTCTTTTTTTAACTACAAACTGAAAAGAAGCTTTTTTAAAAATTTGTTATAAAATAATAGTAAAATGTTGTTGCATGTTGTCTGCAAAATAAGTTTATCATCTTTCATGATGGTGATATCTGATAATCTTTAATCCTGCTGAGTCGGAGTGTAAGTAATATAGAAGTATGTCATAGGATGGAGCATCCATCTTCTATGGGTTTAGATGGTCCCTGCGTTTGTGCTTGTCTCCACAAATACTCGAAGATTGTAAATGGACTGTGCAGAAGTTGCTATTTCAAATGTTAGGTTACAAAGTGACTAGCACTGGGCTTCAGCAAAGCTGTTAGGGAGTACAGCTAGTGACAGCTGGCTGTGACAGAGCTGTTGTTGTTGTGAATGCATAACTTAGTTTGGGGAGATTTCATATTATCTGTAAAATCTAAAATTATCTGTTTTCTCTACGTGAATCTTCCTTAATCTGTTTATCCAATAAGAAGCCCAAAATAAAAACCTTTCTTGTTTTGCTAGCTACTCTTCAGTTTTTTTTTTTTTTTTTCTTCTGGAGCTCTTGCCAGTAAAGTTCTTCCTATCTGTCTGTGCTGGTCATTGCTCTCCTACTTGCTCTTGTAAAATAATTGATGGCATATGATAAAAATATTTTTGTTTCATGCTTTTTCTTCTGTCAATGTTTTACTACATTCTTTTTTCCTCATGTTAGTTTTTGATGCTTGCTCATCTCAAAGCCATTTGAGATTTTAAAGCTGTTTCCAAAAATGTCATGTCTGCCTTCATCTTTCTTGCCACCCTGTATTCTGTTCTTTTCTAAAATCCAGTTAACTTTATTTCATTGCCTACTTGCTATTGATTTTATGACTTTTTTTTCTTCTTTATTTGATCTAGTCTTTTAGGTCAGCATATATAAAATATGTAATGTAACAATCTTGAGGAAGATGGTACAGATTGGGAGCAGGGAGAGGGATAAAATACATTATGGTTCATTGAGACCCACTGAGTATCTGAAATAAAGACCATTTAAATACTTTGTTATTGATCAACTACTAATGAAAAACCCTCTCGTCTTTGTTTTTAAAGTACTGGTGCTTCACATTTGGAAATATTAAAAATACCTCACTGTGAAAAGGGATCGGAGTATTAAACACAATTTTATTTACTTTTGATGGGACTTTGGACTGTGATTCCTATGTCATTTCTGAAATGGGATTTAGTTTGGAATTTACTTGAGACTTTAAAAATTAACTATATATTTAGCTTTGAGATGGCCTAGCAAAATTTTAAGTGTATTGAAATATGAAGCCTTGAATGCTATTTTTAAGTTAACAGAAGTTTTGTTAAACAAGGTTTATTTTGCTTACTTATATTTGTAATTATTTTCTTTCAATATTTCCTTTCAGGTTTTTGTATCCTGCAACTAGAATTCATTTTAGGGATAACTTCTCTATTAGGCCTTTTTAGCATACCAAAACATGCTAGAAAACTTTTAAAGCTGCTTTCTTTTTGAATAGGAATATATATTTTTAATAATTGCTTGTGGGTTTTTTGTTTGTTTGTTTTCCTAAACATGTACATAAAGGTTTGCTTTGGATGCCCAGAACTCATGAATTACTCTTTTCTGTTTTCCCAGGTGGCTCGAGTTTTCTATTATCTTTGTGTTATTGCACTGCAGTATGTTGCACCATTGGTAATGCTCCTTCACACAACTCTGCTATTGAAAACACTAGGTAGGCAAAATTTGATGAACGAAAACGTGGTGTGTTCTATATGTTCTTATATTTTCAGGTTGCTAAAGAGAATTGGAAAGTATGGGTACTTATAACTGAGAAAAACTTAGTTGTTTCCTGCCACTTAAAACTAGCTGATAAACAGCTTTTAAGCTGTTAAACTGTTTTTGACATCTTTGAACACTATGCTAGTTTCATTTATTTCTGATAAGTTGTTTAATACAAATTAAGCTGTTTTATCTTCATTGCAATTTTCATCTGCTTAAAAACACTTCAGAAATCAGCTGTGCAAAGCACTGCTGATTTAACTTTATGAATATTTGTTAATTCCTTTTTCAATTTTGAACAGAAGCTGTAAGATACAGGTTTTGTTTCATTATAAGGAGACCTGCTGTGATTCTGGGGGTTCTCTCCTCCCTCTTGTGAGGGATGTTTTTCATGGCCTACCACGCAGTGGTGGCATTCATTTTGCCAAATGTCAACAGAAAGAAATAGGCATTATTAGGCCGTGATTCGTTCCATCCTACAGTAGACATTTACATCTGGTGAGATGCATCACACCAAGCACTGTCCCAAGGCAACTGATTCACATGTAAATGTCAGGATGTCAAAAGGAAAGGTGAATCCTAGCCTACTGAATTAATACCATTAATATTTACCAAGTTTTAAGTAAATTTTCCAGATTTTGTATGTGGAGGAAAAAAAAAAGATCTCTTTCTGTCAACTACGTAAATCATAGAAATGGCAGAATTTAGCCTAATTCTACAAATTGCTAAATAGCTTACCTTACTTTTTTTTTTTTTTTTTAAAAAACAGGTAATTATTCTTGGGGCATCTATCCAGAATCTAATTCTGACACTCCAGTAGAAAACAATCCACTTCCCAGCTCAGCGTATTCGGAGTCTCCATCTGCTGCTGGAAAGATGAAAGTAACTGTATTACAAATAACAATGGCTTTGGGAAGCCTAAAGAATATTTTCACTCCTCTCCTTTTCCGGGGACTGCTGTCTTTCCTCACCTGGTGGATTGCTGCTTGCCTCTTTTCCACGAGCCTTTTTGGGCTTTTCTATCACCAATACCTGACTGTGGCATGAACTGAGCAGCTGGCAAAGCAAGAATGAGGTCAAATTCTAGATGCAAACCCAGGTACCCAAGAGGAGATGAAGATAAAAGAAAGCTATATATGAAGAGAAAACATATCAGAGTTTATTCGTAAACACTTCCTCTGCATTCTCAGGGTGAATATTCTTAAAATGTTTAAAATCAGAACTGGGTTTGTTACTGTTGTTACCAAAAAATGGTAGGTAACTAATTGAATTATGGTGTGGGGACTGGCTAAAGTTGTTGTGTGGCTGGTGTTGGTGGGCATGTTGAAAAGGTAACACCTTCAAGTGTCTCCATTTCCATAAACAGCGAGCCACCCTTAAAACTTTGTGTTTCAGTCAGTGACTGAACTATGTTACTAGGGTGCTGGTTATGCTAATGGTGACTGCCTGCTAAGTAAAATCTTGAAGCTGAGCCATACAGTGAAGGGGAGGGGGAGAGGAGATAAAATGAAAAACTTCTGTTGGATAGCTATTGATCTCTTTTCACCATGGAAGATGAAATAATCCAACAGGACCGGAAAGATGCTGTATATTACAGTAAAGAAAGTTACATAACATTTAAATTTAGCATAGGAATAGATGTGTAGACCAGGCAGATATTGCTGCCTAAATATATG
>NW_010581230.1:78479-100062 GCF_000705375.1 Tinamus guttatus | reverse complement strand
AGAGATGTTATCAAAATATATATTATTGCAGTCCCTGCAGTCATTTTGAAGTACTGGCCATCTGTATTGGTGCTAATATCGATCCATGGATTCCATTTGGGTCTTTTAAATTTCATCTTTTCAGGTAATAGATAAATACCATTGAATTCACAAAATAATCGATGTAGGCTAGTGATACCAATCAAACATTTCAAAACAAAACAGTTTAATCCTGCTGACTGAGAGTGTATGTATCTGTGTAATGTACATATAAATATATATTATATATTAAATATATAATATATATGAAACCTATAAAATATTGAATCTTTATTTTAAATTACTGAATGTATGTTACAAGGCAGTGGGGCAGGGATATATGTGTATCTAATAGTTTTAAGCTCCCTTTTGAAATGAAAATTAAAATCTTTTTGAAAGTTCAGTTTGAAAGGGCTATTTGTTTTTGGTGCCTCTACAAAGGTACTTAACTATACTAACTAACCTTCGCTGTTTTGGAAGAAAAGATCCACTTAAAACTGTTTAATCTTGAGATTTTTGCTCCATCAGATCATCATCTTTTGCCAGTTTAATATTTATTAACTTGGCCATATAATAACAACTAATGCAATTTGGCTTCAGAAATAGATTTTCAGTATAATAAAGCAGTATAGTAAGGAGGAGCAAAGCATTGATATTTCAAGTTTTGCCTAATTGGTAGGATAGATACTAAGTATAGGAACCTTGGGAAGCAAGCTAGAATAACAACATTTTACAGATATTTTGTGTAATCAGAAAACAGCAATGGAAACTTAAATGGAGTAGCATTTTTTTAATAAGCTGTTGGGAGTTCTCGGTTTTTAATCTCATCTATTTTTTTATGTTACTGTTCTTTTTCTCTTGAAACTGTGCAAAGCTTTGGCCTATAATAAGCATTTATAAATGGAAAAGCTTAACAAATATTTCATCTGTTGCAAACTTACCATATGGGAAAATGGATGAGAGAGTGTCAATGGATGCAGAAAATTAAGAGTTTAAGCTGATGATAACTGTCCTGCTACTCTGAAAACCTTTTAAGTTATTTATTAGTTTATTAAATTGTATTTACTGATACTGGGACAATGCTTGTGTACAGCAGCTAGTACCTACTGCATGTGTTTGGGATATCTGAGAACACCTTGCATGATTCTCCTGGCTTCATTGCAATATAATATTTCAGTGCCACTGGATCTTCATTTTTTTACACCAACTTTTCATGGTGACAAAGGCTTGGCTGTATGAATTGGCTAGATAATGTTTGACTTCAGAGTCAAATTTTGGAAAGTTACTTTTCTGTGAAGAGATACAGTTTCTGTTGTCTTATTTCTTTTAATTTAAAAGCTCACGACTGAAAATAAGTTGTAGTTATATAAAATCAGCAGTTTTTCAGATAGTTGATTGTGTGCTGTAGCTGAGCCTCACTGAACTGGTGATAAGCGTCTGATAAGCTCATACTGATCAAACTGAAAATATGCACCTGGATGCCGTTGTCATTAAGATCGTCGATTCTGGCTGTTGCTGCTCTGCAGAATGGAATCGTTGACCTTCTGGTCAGCAGTTGGGTCTGGGTGGGAGATGGTTGGTCATTGGACTCATATAATCTTTACATGAGTCCAGGAGGCTTAATATAAACTACCATGTAGCAACAAATGTCTTTGAAATGTGAGATGACACAGGAATTAGAGGAAGAATACTGCTCTGATGGTGAGCAGTGCTTTGTACAACTACGTGATGGCGCCGAAATAAAATAGCAGGTTTGATAGTCCTGACTTCCACGTACATTATGTAAGCTTCAAAGAAGTAACTGCTCACTTCTTCAGGGAGTTAACTTTAAAACAGCCGCCTGCAAATGCATTTTTCTTGCAGAACTTTGTCAGCATGAGTGAGGGAGAGGAAGTCATTTGCAGAAATGAAAAAGCAGGTAAAACCTGAATCAGAAAACAGTAAGTTTTTATTCAGGATGCCTAAGCAGCTTGTTTTGCTGATTTTTTCCCCTCCACTACTTAATTTTAAAGATTTTTGTTTTTAAAGATGTCTTTGTTGAAGAATCAGCATTTCTTCCTTCCTTCCTCCATGTCACTCTCCCTTTCTCACTCCAGTAATGTGCTTGTTAGCCTGGCTTTCCTTCCTGCCCACAATTTCTCTAAGTTGGGAACTTTTGTGGTTTAGAACTGACTTGGCTAAATTAAATTATGGTTTGATTTTCATTATTTTGGTTTTGATATAAATTCATCTGTCTGTGAAGGATTACTTCCTTCAAATAGTTTAAATACCTTTGAAATCTAGCTGAAATGTGAATGGCTAAACACAAACTTGTTACCGTTTGGGTGAACGCTGCACTCTGATTTATAGTAGAAGTCCCTTTAGACAAAATATTAGGATAGTGATAAATCCAAGTCTTCCAGCAAGATTCAGGGAAGGCCAAACAGAACGCTGCCTATTTCTGAGCTTAGAGAAAGCGACTGGGAAGAGGAGAAGGGATTGTAAACAAGTCTTTTCTTTCACTTTGTGGGCATTTTTCAGTATTCTCAGGTAGCACCTGTCTTTTGATACCTAACGAAGCTTTAGGATTTCCAACTTGCTGAAGGGACTGTGGTAACTTCAGCTGCATACTTTTATTTTCTGTTTTGGTCTTTCTGACTTCTCTTGCATAAGAATTAACAGATAACAAGTGAAAAAGCAGGTTGTATCTCAGTGCAAGGGAACATATTGGTATGGAACAACAGGCTTTAAAAAATTCAATTTTTAGAGTTGTTCTTCATCATTTTAGTCGCAAATACTGGAAGATACGAGAGCAGAGATGCCTGTTCACTCAGATTCGCGAGTCAAACTTGCCTGTGAACAATAATGATATGAGGATACATCAACATTGCGGTTAGCATACGTAACTTCAGATGCAATATGGTTATCGAGTACAGAAAATTTAACAGGTAAATGTTTTGTGCTTTGTCACGGTAATGACAGCTAACTGGTAATGAGGTCTAACGCATAAAAAAGCAGATAGTCCTGAAACCTGTTATTTCAGATTTCAGCCTTAGATGTGTTGGAAAGTTCTACACTGTAAAAGGCCTTATACCTCTTTATTCTCAAAGGCCTTCGTTTTCCTTTTGAACACAAACTTGTTCTTCCTGAGATTTTTGACTAGATTCAAAATGCTCCATGTTTTGAAACACAACACAGTTTGTGCATTTGTTAGTCAGAAAAGCTAAGTTCAATCTCACACTTAATTGTCCCTAGAAAGCTACTAAAATATTTTACTTAAAATAGAAAAAAATAAGTGCACAGTGAAAATGGAAAAGCTTGAATAAAAAAGAGGCCAAAGAAAATAGTGTGCTCTGTTGGAGAAATCTGTTATGTCTGAACAAAATCTTAGCAAAGGAAGGCAACAGCAGGTCACTTGTATTCTAAATGAAATATTGATGGTGAGTGTTTATCATAACGAGTAGAACTGTTATTTTCAGCATCTGCAGCCTAAGTCTTAAATCCCAAATGATAAATGAAGAGCAATATTTTCACCCTACTGATATTTACTCTAGAGGAGATAGAGACAACAAGAATATTAGCCAAGTGCTAGATATAGCTGAGCTACAGTTGATAGAGGGTAGTCAGCCTATACGTCAGAATTAATTTGTGCAATTTTTACTTCAAAAAGGGCTGCCGTGCTTCGGGGCTGTGGTAGTGCATGTTCTGAAACTGATGGCATATCTAAACTTCATTCCTAGTTTTAGACAGAAAGGACTGCCTCCTGCCCAGGAGAGATGGTGAGGCCAAGGATGCTGTTACTGAAAGCCACATATGCTGCACTTACTCGAAGTTGACTGTCAGGAGAGACATGCTACACTGGACATTGTTTTACGTACCAGTGTTTATGTATTTTTATATCTTGGTTTGAATGACATTTTTAATGGAAATTATTTTTAATTCTGGTATCCTCTATCACTTTTCATTTTTAAGAAAATTAATACCAGTGCCTGCAACTAGAATTCGAATATTCCTACATTCGGATTTTTTTAAAAAACTTGATATCCGTGCTGAAGTGTTATCAAGTGTGCAGTTGCATACTAAAGTGTGGTATCAACCTATAAATACCAAACTTTTTTTCAGATCCCACATCAGTCAAGAGTAATGGAGGAAATCCAGATTTGCAGTATTTCTCTCAACAACATGCTATCCTATGACCCAACTATGTAGAAAACTGTTTTAGAGAGTAGCTTTTTTCAAACTTCTTGGTAGCTGGACATTTGTTTTATGATGCTGCTAATTCTTTTTTAAGCTCAACTTAAACTATCTTGTGCTTAAAATCAAACTTTATTCTCTTCTGCTAACTTTGCTTTCCTCATATGTTTTAAGTTTCAAGAATGCATATTTACAGTATTTTTGATAAAAAGCTAAAATGAAGAAAAAATGCACCAAAAATTCTATTTTGTAAATACAGTTTATGCCTGGTCATTATGTGCCAACTAACAATTTGTTTTTCTTGTCTTCAGTTACGTCTTTGTCCTATTATTAACGATCTTGCATGTTTGCAGTATATGTAAGATTTTCTAGGAACAATATACATGGGAGAACAGTCTGTAATAGCAATCCCAGGAAGCTTCACCTAATGTTTCATTTTTTTCATCTGTATGAGCAAATATTTATGTAAACATGGTATTAAATAATTTATGCCTAAAATTTCTCTTAAGGTAGACTTGTTAAAAATTGCACAGGGTACATGCTTTAGGCTGTAAATATTTTACTTTGGATATGACTCTGTTGCTGGGAACACACATAAATTGAGTGTTGCTGTTGTTTTGCTGTTGTTAGTCTTTTTGTGGTTTGTGTGGTTTTTTTGGTTTGTTTTTTCATCTTGAGCAACGAACACATAACACTTCCTATTCTAGATAGTACCTGAGACCAAAGTGCTCCCCTCCCTTCATTTCAAACAGGAAGGACTCCTTTTACTTATGTAAATTATAACTTCCTGCTTCTGCTAAATTACTGTAAAAATATGATTTTGATATTTCCAGTTTTAAAAGTATCGAGACTGGCATGCTTCATGGTGAAGATGATATCAAATGGGTGGATTATGCACACTCATTCTGGCTAGGGTTGCGTTGCCCGTGGTTTTAAAACAAACCTGGTTTGCTCTGGGCTCTAGAGGTTCATTGGAAGTTAACAAGCAGGAGAGGGCAACCTCTGTTGGAACAGCTGGAGAGCTGTTGGATTTGAAGTTGGAGTTTTACGTTTCTCTTTGGATTTTTTGTTTGTTTGTTAGGATAGCGTGGACAATACTTACGTGCAATTACTACCAATAAGAAACAACCTACAGAAAAGTTGCAGTTTTTGTGTACATTGAAGACCTGAAGTGCCTAAGCGTGAATGGTCTCAACGAGACGTATTTTCAATTTGTGCCTTTGTAGGTACCTTGCTAAATAACAGAAGGTTATCTTTGGGAAAGAAGATGCAAGTAACTGCCGCATCTGAAAAAGGGACTTAATATGAAACTCTTTTCTAGTTCTCTTTATGTAGAATACCTGTATGAGTTAGGGGTTGTTATGCATGGGCAGCAAATAAGATTTTGTAGAAATGTTTAATTTCATATGTAATGATATTCTAACAGCTCTGCCCATTATGATAATTTAACACCTCATATTCAGTTTCCTTTTTTCTTTTTTCTTTTTTTTTTTCCCCTGAGACTGAAGGACTTGCACATCTTTGGAACGGTTGGCTCTGACAGCATGTGGTAACAACAGCCCTGATGTTGCTATGTCTCTATTCAGTAGCCTCATTAGGTAACTGTAGCCAGATAGGTAGTTCTGCTTGAGCTTTAGAGAGACTGAAGTCCATCACATCCGTATGGATGTGGGGCACAAGGAGTATGAAAGAGCTGGGTTATAACATACCTGTCTGAGACTGAACAAAGTGGATCCAAAACAAAAAGCACAAACTGCTATCAGGGTATGCTTTAAGCTCTAAGAATTATCTTTTTCACTCTAAACTACATGTAGTACCCTGAGAAAAGTTGCTCTAGGAAGCTTACTAAACATTTCTTTGCACTATGTGTAAGAAATTGGGTTGCTTATTGTTTTACTAAAGAGCATCTAAGAAGCTGTTTTTTGTCTTGCTTAGTAAGTGTTAGTGAGCATTTTACTAATGTTGGCAGAAATAGTAAGTGTTAGTGTGTAATCCAAAAAATCAAAAGTCCCTTGATGGCATTAAATGTTGCAAAGTGAGAAGCGATTATACTTCTTTTTATCCCCCTAGGCATTCTGTTGAGATGCTGTAATTAATTTGTGCTTTATGAAAAACAGTTTATTTAAATTTGTATTAGTTAGGTACTAATGATATTACCCCACTGGCTTTAAGAAAAGCACAAGATATTTGCTGTGTGTCAACAGGCTTGCCTTTATAAAGCATTGATCTGAGAGGCATTTAATGTCTACAGCGTTAGAGATGACACAATATTTTAGCATACTTGCATCTACTCTGCATGCCTTGCATTTGAGCACTAAAATGATGGCTTAGGCTGTTTTGTAGCACTTACTCTAGGTTAAAAAATACCTTCCATTATTTTAGATAGTAGTGCCCTTGTTCAGAATAAGACAGCCTCTAAAGCTGAACATCAATAAATGGTTATTGTGTGTCAGTGTAATTCCTTCTTGTATACTGCATCCCATTTGTCACATACAAACTTATACACATATTCCATCTTTGTACTGATCCAAGGTGGGATGGTTGGACACCCCTGTCGGGAATGTTTCCCCTCCATATCTGGAATGGCTCAGATTTAATCCTGTGAATAGCTATTTGTCCACAAAAAAAACCACTTACAGTTTTGATAAAATTTTAATTTCTGAGAGTTTCAGAATGAAATTTAGGAAATAATTTAACTTTCAGGGAAAAAGATCTACTGCTCAGAAAGGTTAGCGCAGTAGCTTCCAAGTTTGACACTACACCCACTGCTGGATTTATCTCCCACCATTCTTCCTGACTGTCACCCTTCCTGACAGGTAACCACTTAAACATGGACTATATTTGTAATCTTCAATAACTAAAGAAGATAAGTAATGTGTTTAAAACCATACTTCAAGGTCTCTTCTATCTCTGTCATCACTGGAGTTTCAGGACTAGCAAGGAATATACTTGAAAAGAAATATGAGAAAAATGTCACTTTAAAAAAAATATATATTCAATTTGGGTATGCATTTATTTTTCATGGATGCACATGTACCAGCACATACAGATGAACAGTGCTATAACTGCTCAGTTAATTACTCCCAGGTAGTTCTGCAGCAGTAAAAATGTATATATATCCTTGAGAAAACCATATCCTTTAACTGCAAACAGAAGGGAAAAGTGCTCCTTAGTCCTAAGGAAAAGAGCTATGATACAAAAATTCTTGAACAAGGACTTTTAAAATTTTACAAGCAATGGCATATGTTATGCAGACTGACCAAGGAAAGCTGTTAATTTCTTAAAGCCATGTAATTATATATAATTACAAGCAGCTTTTGAAAAGCTAAAGCAAAAAATGAGGATGGTAGTCTTGATTTTTGACATATTTGGAAGCGCGCAAGCTACAGGAACTGTGGGACCCTCTTCCTAAGGGTATTTATCCCATCCCAGATAATGGCGTGAATTTGAGATCCTGTTTAGATGGAAAGTAATTGGTGTTTTTGCTTTGTTTTCTTTTTTCTTTTTTTTCGCAAACTGAAAGAAATGTACAATCCTTCAAGCTTTCCAGAAGTGATAACTTAATGTTGTATGTTTGTCTGCAGTTTTCGTAGCCCCTGTTTCTGTAGAGATGGAGACTTTGAGTAATGTATTGAAACCAGTTTGCTACTTCAAAGTTCAGGGTTAATTGGTGGGTGCCAACATACTGGGATGATTTTCAAGGCTTAATTCCAGGCTAGGTTTCTGTACCTTGGAACACATATTTAATGTTCCAGTGGGTATTGGTGGGGTCATACTGAGCATTACGGATTATTTGGGCTGTAGGCGCTGCAGGGTCGCTTCCCTGCGCCGCGAGCAGGGCTGAGTGCTCAGGCCCTGCAGAGCTCGTTTGTCTGGGGAGGAAAGTCCGTCCCCGCGGAGCTGTGGCCGCGGGTTGCTGTTGACGGAGGTGCCCGCCGCGCTGCCCGCACCGCTGCGCGTGTCCTCCGCAGCAAGGAGCCGCGCTGAAGGTCTGCGGCAGCCCTCTTGGAATAGAAAGGAGCCTTTTGTTTCAAGGATTATATCAAACCCGTAAGTTCAACACTATCTAATGCCCCACTGATTTAAAAGGCCATAAGTGAACAAACCTTTAGAAGAAGTCCCTTGTAAAGGACAAGCATGCATGATTCACCGTAGCGTTCGATGTCCTAGGGACCATTCAAATTTTTAAAACATTAAAACATTAGTTCTAGTTTTATAAAAGCACGGTTCTGTAGGACGTCCTGGGAGTGTAGTCAAGGCAAGACTGCAAAAGTGTCTGGTATCTGCCTGATTCTAGTTGTTCTGGACAGGAATAAGAAACTTAGTTCATATGTTATAAATAATATTAATTAAAAAGTTATTACTCAGTTATTGTTGCTTGCATGGTAAGACAGGCTGTTACTGCAAAAGAGGCACAGTAGAGATCGAATATTCCTCAGAAGGTGTGCTCTACGTGAACAACCTAAACCTGGGATAACAGTCACAGCTCATGGGTTCCAATTAAACTGCTCCAAACACAGTTTTGTGGTTTTTGGATCCTATCTATAATAGTGGTGATGATAGCTGAGTCTTAGAAACTCGGCTAGAACAGCGTTTACCAGCTGACTTTTCCAAAGAACAGGAAGCCTCTTTCTCTGAGGGCTATTTATTATTATTAAAGTTTCATGTTAGCAAAATGCAATTTCTTATACTTGTTCAAGTGAGTCAACCCTAGAATATTTTCAGTTTCTTGTAATACCAGTTCATTTAATGACCCTTCTGAAGCATCGTTATCAGAGGGATTGCCCTCGACCAATCTTAGTTCCGCAGCCCTGACTGAACTTTATTCTTGGAACTATGGAGACAGTTTTAAATTCTGTCTCTCCTGAAAGCTCAAAGGGAAATAAAGCATTATCTCTGAATTATGAAAGGCACAAACTACTCCCTGCAACTCCGGATGGGCACGCTTCCCAAGTGTCAAATTTGAAAGCATTTTAATCACCATATTCAAGTGGTTTACTGAAGTACTCTTTCTTTGTGCAAGATGCAGTCCTGCAACTGTCAAAAACTAAAAGCATACAGACTCTAAATTAGGATTAGACAGTGTAGTTGCTATTTAAGGATCACAGAGGTTGAGCTGCTACCCAGTCTCTTGATTTATGTTGGGAGCAGGTCGTAAGTGGACAGTTTGGTCCTCAAATCCAATTCTTCTCCTTGTGTGAGCATACTCTATTCTAATCGACCTGCACAAGTGCAATGTGGTGAACAGGCAGCTCCATACAGGTTGCTCAACAGCATCCAGGAGGATGGGGTTTTATGGTTTTGGGAACAAAAGTGGTAGGTTGAATTTTGCTTGCTTTGTGTAAACCAGGATAACTTCGACCAACACTGCAAGACTACAGACAGGTCTTTATGTGTGTATGTATTTATTTAATGTGAAAACCTGGAAAAGTGGAGGATTTAAGGACTAGAAAAATACTCTTAGTGAGAAATAGAAAGAAACCTCTGCAGAGTATCAAAGGAAAATTCAGAAATTAAAATACCTTAATGGGGAGTAATAGCAGCATAGAGAAGGACACTTATAGAGGAAGACAGGGTAAGAACTTGTGACTTGAACATGACAATAGATAAATTCCAATAGCAGAAAATAGTTTTAATAGAGTGATTCACTAATCAGTTTGCAACCTGAAGTGATGAGTTCACTGTCACGCGTCTAAAATTTGGACTTGTAGACTGTGTAGGTTTGAATGCCTTTGAGAAATTGCAAGGCTCAAAAATTCTAAAACAGATTTTGCTGGTATCTAGCAAAAGAGGTCACATAAATAGGAAAGTAGGGAAATATAAATTTTACTTTTTGCCTTTTTAATAGCATACTGATGTCCTGGAAGAGAAAACTTTCTCTGAAAATTCTTTTTCCAAAAGCTGCAGAATCAAACTTCCTGTTACCGGTAGAGTCATAACTGTGTTCTTACAGAGTTAGGGGGGCCAGTTTTTAGTACTTTAACTCTTCGGCCACTGTGATTTTATGATTTTAACTTACCAGCTAAAAATAGACAAACATAGATTTCTTAAGGAAGCCGCTAGATGAGAAAGCAAGAACTGACACATTTTAGTTATATTTTTGGCTTTCAAAGCAGCAGAAGCTGTTGGTAGGAAGAGATTTCCTGTTGCAGTCACAGGCTTCAAATCTGTGCTTGAATTTACTTCTTTTGAATGCCTGGAATTAAGGATGATTTTTTTTTTCTTCTGTACTTTTTTCTTTTTTTTTTCTTTTCTTTTCATATATACTTTTCGGAGGCTACTGGCTGTACTACTGAGACTTTTGTGCCACTGCCAAGAAACTCTACATTGCTGCTTCCTCTCCTTTCCCCCTGCAGCTTCATCTCCTCACTAGAACTGTGCTCAAGAAGAGGGTGGCTAATGACGGTGGTCTAAGCAGACTGTTGCACTTGGCTATGGATGCTTCTGTAGGAACTCAGGGTGTCCCTGTCTGTTACAGGCTCCCTACAGGCTAGACTATACGACTTTCATCTCCTTTAGTTATCTCTCTCTCTCTTTTTTTTTTCTGGTACACTTTTTCTTTTTTCACCTGTAGTTTTCTTTTTCTTGTGTAATCTGTTCTCTAGCCCTTAAACACAGCTTTTAGGCGAGAGCTGGTGGTTTCTGCTGAGGTGCTCACTGCGTCTGCGCCTAGAGATGAGAGATTTGCAGGCTGCCCAAGGAAGTGCAGGAGTGACCGTCCCTCGCGGCGTTCAAGAAACATTGTGTCAGTGAGGTGCTTAGGGACATGATTTAGCAGCTATGGTGTTGGGAGGCTTACGGTTGGACTCGATGATCTCAAAGGTCTTTTCCAACCATAATTATTCTATGATTGCAGGTATGAGATTCCTCACATCCTTGTTCCCACAAACAGGGACACCAGTGTTACCACTTTCCCAGTTATCTGTAGATGCAAATTTAGCTGGTTATTACTGTACCCCTTTATGTATTTCTGAAGGCTATTGCTGTGCTCCCTGTTTTGTTTTTTTTTCTCTCCTGCCATAAGCCTAGTTCTTTCAAACCTCCCAGATATTCACTGCCTGAGTATTAATGTGACAGTCCCATTAATATATCTCAGAATTGACTCTACCTTTTCTTTTGCAAGAACTTTGCAGTACTGGTGGTTATCTGGGCATTTGATCTACCATAATTCCCACATCCTGTTTGGCAGTACTGTCACTACACTATCCTCTGTATTTATGCATTTTTTTTAAGTGTAGCACTTAAAATTAAAACTACATTAAAATGTTATACCTTTTTTTCAGTGCGTCAGAGTTATTTTAATTTCTAACATTGTCTTTCAAAGTAATTGTAACTTGATGTCTGCTAGATTAATGTGTTTTCTGCTCCTGTATTAAGATGCTAATGAAAAGATTGAAGCATTTTGCTCCCACAAGAGCTCACGTTTATATCTAGATATGTCCATATTAAAATGGCTTCCCCACTGCTTTCTGCCAATAGTAGATGCTCACTTCTGCCTATACTGTTTAACTGGCATGTGCCTGCTTAATCCATACGTTCTAGTTTGCTTATGAGCATTTCATGCTGGATTGCCTCAAAGACCTTAATAAAGCCTGGAACGATAGCATCTCTAGCCTCCCCCTTTCCCATCAGGCCAGTTATGACAAAAAAGGAAATTAGACTGGTTTGACATGATCTGTCCTTGGCAAATCTGTGTTAGCTTTCCTTATCGCTTTACCCCCACAGAGGTTACAAATTGATTAGTAATCTGTTTGGTTTTTTTGTCTGGGTATTAAAGTTAGGTTGGGCGATTTAATATCCCAGTATCCTCCACATTTTCTAAAGGGGGACATTATATTTCCCTGTCTTAAACCCTGTGAAACTTCTTATCCTCCATGAGATGACCAGTAATTGTGTGGTGACACTGTCAGTTGTGTAGTGAGTACTCCAGAGGATTTCATCATGCCCTCCTAGTTAAATGCATCTAACTTAACATTCTCTCGTCTTTTCTTCCTGTATTCTGGCCTATCACTGTGGAAAATTAAACATGTTAAGGGGTGTTCCAGCAGCTTTTTTATTTTCCTTACTAAGAAATCTTTTCTTCTTATTTCCTTCGTGCCTGAGACCTTTTAGCTTTCTTGGTTTTGTCCCTATCTGCCGATAGAAGCCTTTCTATGCTCCTTAATTAAGTACCATTATTTGGTTATGGAAGAATCTGTGTTTCTTGCACTAATTACTTTTTGGTTTCTGTCATGCTAGCATAACTTGCCATTCTCTCTTCCTAGCAAAGTCAGTTTGCTTATATGATTTGGGGGAAGCGAGCTGTTGCAGGAGTTGAAACCTGCTCAGTCACCCTGCAGCATGAATTTCTCCTGCAGGATAAGTGGGTGAAATAAGCTTTGTTGTCTGTCATATCCACAGGTTCCAGATGTTTGCCTCAATAGAAAACAAAGCCTGTCTAGGCTCAAAAAGAAAAAAATAATGTTATTGTACAAAGTACTTCCAGTAGGATGATCTTTATTTTTGCTAGACTTTGATATTTTCACCTCCTGTATTCTCTGAGCATCTCAACAACATAAAGAATTAAAGATATTTTCCTCTCCATGGCAGAGCTGTAGCAAAGAAGGGAGTAACTTTCTGCAGAAAGAATTAAATAGGCATACGCAAGCGCAAAATTAAGCCACTAATACTTCTCATGCTGCTCCATACGAAGCAGAGCAGCAGCTCTTCAGCAGGGCAGGACAGAGTGCCCCAAAATTTGGTGGAGAGCTTAGCAGGTGTGGTGGGCATCACAGGGAGGTCTGCGCCCTTATGCTCATCCTTTTGTCCCCCCATTACACTTTGGTCCTTCGTATAGAACTGTGGCTTTAGTGGCGGTTCTGCTTTTCAATCTTTCAGTTAGGTTACGTTAAAATTCTTCAAAAATTCTCAGAAATAAGTTTTGAAGTGCCTAGTGTTGCTTTCTTCAAACTCTGTAGCATCCCACTTTTTCTTCCACTATCGGAGTCTTCTAATTCAGTGCGTAGTAAAAGCGTGGGGATTTTTTCTTTCCCTCCAAACTCTTTGCTGTGAGAGGGCTATTGTATCTTAGAGAATGACTATGATAAATGTTTCACACACAAATGTTTCATATGATTAATAAAAAATTGTCAAAACACTGAAAGAATTCTTTTCTGCCTCCGCGTATGTTTTTCAAAGAAGGTTCCGGGTAGACGAAAGCACAACAGTAGAGACTGAACGTATGTATTTAGTAATGGTTTCATGGTTCTATATTCAAATAAAGTGCCAGGTGGCAGTATCTGTGTGAAAAGACTGGATTTTAGAAGTGGCATCAAGATGAGTACATTTTGCTAGTTTTGGCAATGGAGGTATAATGAAATCAAGCCTAAATGGTACAAATCGCTTGCGGAAAGGACGAGGTACTGGTGAAGAGCATAAGGAAGGGTAACTGCAACCACCTCCTGAAGCCTCTCCCTCAACAATGACGACTTTTTGCACACCATAACCTTGGACCAAAACCTTCAACCGTAACCTTGGACCAAAACCTGCCTTGGCTTTTATTTTTCCCGAAAAGGAAGGAGCTGTGTGAGGAACGGCGAATGCGCCCCCTGTGAGGCGCCATCTCCTCGCTCAACATCATGTCCTGGCTGGGCCTTCTGAGCTTGCAGTGGTGAAGGGAGGCCTCAGGAGAAAAAATATGGTGAAGCTGCGAAATTCTGAGGTACAAGGTCTGAATCTTTTACACTTTTAAAATGGGTGGCATAGAGTTCCTGGTGGCCAAGTCTTCTCAGAGCCGTTATGGACAAAGAGTGTCTGCTACCTGGTGTCAAATTAACTGTGAGAGAGCGGCGGGGAGGAAGGGGGCCGCGGAGGCTGAAGGTTGAGAAATGGCTGGTGCTGCTGCACGTGAAAAATGATCGCTATGCAAATGACCTTTCCTGAGGAAATTTTAAAATAATGAAATCACTTTAATATACTTCTAGCAGGTCATTCAATTAAAAAGGCTTTAAAATTAAGTTTCCGCTGCTGAACAAACAAAACGGCAATGAATCTGAATTAGCAATGTAAATAGTTTGTTTAGTGGGTAAATATTAGACCACCTTGTCGTTATAAATCTCCCTCTCCGTGTTTCTAGGCCAAAGTTTTCAAAGCTGCCTACCTCAAGGCAAGCTTTTTTCTACTGGTGACTTTTAAACTTGGGCACATCTCCAGCTGGCTGAGTGGATCCACAGCGGATTTAGGTACAGCAGTGTTGGGTCTGCTTCCACCCCAAATCTGCGTTTTTCATTTCCCCACCATATGATTTTAAGCCCCCCTTTCTTTAACCTGGAGCTGGGCTTTGCCCCTGTGGTGAGGGCATATACATACTGCGGGGTGTTACTTGCTCATGCTTGCCTCTTTCTCTATGTGTCTTCTGCAGGACCTTGCTTCTGGTCCTGCTTCCTCCCCTATTTTGTGTTGTATTTGGAGTGAATTTAGCAATGGTAATGTGCTTTGGTACTTTCACCTGTATGTCGCACAAGTATGAATATTTTCCACACTCTGTAGGTGGAGGCTCTTAAAGGTAAACATGGGATCCAGGGAGTATGCAGGCCTTGCTGAATCAAAAGGAATGGTTTTGGGTTAATTTTAACACAGACAGAAAGTTTAATTGAAGTTTTTTGTAATTTAGTGACAAGTTTATAGTGTCGTTTGATGCAAAATATGGTTCCAAAATTAGTGTGAAATGCTAGTTTTAAACTCACTTGCAAAACTCAAGAATAAGCACATTTAAAAATTGATTAGAGCTGCATGAAGCTGCTCCCTGGTGATTTGAACTCTGGTGCACATACCCTCCGAGCTCTCCTGCTTGCTGCTGTTTTGCCCATTTAGTCTGCAGCTGGCTCACCTTGTTCATTTATGCTGACCTAGTTGATCTGATTACTGTAGTTAGCTGTGGCAGAGAGGCAGGAGGAGGGGGCATAGCTGCTGCTCCTGTAGCATGTGGGGCTTTGCGTTGCCTTTTTTTCCCCATTTTTTTCCCTTCTGTCCCTCCTTCGTCCTCTCCCTCTGCTTTGCCTTTTTAAATGTAATATTGCTTTTAAATGCCCCGCTGCGTTGCTGCATTATAATATGTCTTAACCGGACATCTCCGTTCAGCCCTGCTCTTGTGGAGTTTTCTTGGGTGAGAACCCAAGTTTGGGTGCTGGCTGTCAGACCAAGCATGACCTGGTCCCCAGGGGGACCTCTGAAGGAGCGCCGGGCTGCGGCCAGGCCCATGGCAGTCGCCTGCGTTGTCCTGGGAGCAGCGGATGCGGCAAGGCCTTTATTTGACGAATGTATGCGTGCACGACGATGGTGGGCACCGTGGAGGCAGGTGAAGGTATAGTAAGAACAAAAAGCCAAAAGACTATCCTGCTCAGGGGGTAGGAATATTTGCAAGGTAAATGGGTAACTGGCATTTTTTTTTTAATTTGGTTTTCTTTTCCATAGAGAAGTAGAAACTTTTAATTTCAATCCTTTTTTTTTTTTTTTTTAAGTGTTTTCAATTTTTGCAGCTGACCTTTTCAGTTGGTGTAAAAAATATTTTCATGCTGTTTGGAGTTAGTCTGAAATTTCCCCTCCTACACACCAATATTCTTTTGGTTTCATGGCTAAAGCGAGAAACACACTCTTCATACAACTTCTAGTTATGAACATCTGACCTAGACAATTCAATACTGCTCTCTGCTGTGTGGTGGGAGTTATAGGAAAAATGTTTAGCTTAACAAGTGTGTTATACTTCTTTCAGTACCCAACAGAACATGCTTTGAGTACGCGTCTTCATGCCACTCTCCCCACACTTTTCACTGCTAGAGGAAACCTCTCTGGAGGTTGTTTAGCCCCTTCACTGATTCTTCTTGTGTACGGGGTGGATATTAAAAAACAAAAGGTCTATGATAGCTTAGTCAACCTTGCATAAGATACTGTGATTTTTTTTTAATCTGCAAAGTTTTTTTTTTGAATTTTGATTACATAGGAATGTAGAAAATGTTTTTTTTTTCTTGTGTCCTTATGACCGCTTTTTTTTTTTTTTTTTCCCACTTGGTGAATAACAAAAATGACAAGGGAAAAATAGAGAACAATTTCACACCTGAGATTGAAGAAGTTGATTACCGTCATTTTGATGATGTGCCTTTTATACGTTTGCAGTGGTTAAGAAAGACTTTATGGTTTGGAGCACGAGCACTTTAGAGTGATTCAAAATTATTGAAGAGCTACAAATTTTATAAAGTGCTTCAATTTGTTAGTGACTCAAGCAGCACTGTAGTGAGTTTTGTAAGGCTTTTAGTACCGTTGGGTATGCACAGCCTATAAATGTTCTAGTAATTTTTTTGATTCCTTTCCATGTGTTAGTATTCTTTTTCATAAGACTCCCTCTGCTATATCAACATTTCTGTTCAGTAGGTGCAGGCTGTGCCCAGGTGAAGGAGGGGACCATGGTGATGCTCTCCTAAGAAAAGAAGCCCTGTGTTGGTGTTGGCATCAGTCACGTTAAAGGTGATGAGCCATTTGCTGAGCAAAAAGTGGGTGCATTTTTCATGCTCACATGTTTAAAGACTAAACAGTTCGAGAAACTGAGATTGGAGAAAGTTTGCTATTTTAAAAAATAGCCTAGTCCACTTTGCAAAGAGTGTCTGCTAAGTTGTCACTGTCTTACTAACTCTTATGTGCTTGAAATTACTTTTACTGACAATGGTCAGGATCTTATTCAAAGTGGTCTTAGATATTCTAAGGAAACTGTCTTGTTATATGATGGCACAATTTGCTTACTTTGAATGTAAATCATAGTTTTTGTGCATGTTTTCCCTCATTTTTTCCCCCTTATTTTGAAAAGCAGTATGAGAATAGTTCAATTTGCTTTGCAGTCTCAATCATGCCTCCTGGTAAGGCTGCATGCTTGAACCTTGTGGTTTTATGAAACAGATGCTCTGCCTTAAAATGAAGAGGGAGCACCTGTGTGTCCTGTCAGTAGGGCATGTCTGGTTCAATATTTGCACAGAGTAAAGTGAAAACTGCTAACAAATGCATATTGCATTTTCTGGAAAAACTTGATTTTTTTTTCTTGCACATTAGGAATGACCTGACCTCTGTCAGCTCTTTCGTGTGTTGTTTTTGCCCTCTGGAATGTGACATCTACTTTCTTGTAATTGGTCATAAATTGCATTTTGTCTTCTGAACGAATACTGCTCAAAATCATAAACTGTCTGGTCTGAATGCTCGTAGCAAGTGAGACTTAAGATTTGTCTGCTTGGGGGATGTGTACTCATTTTCTTGTGGACTAACTGGATACAAATACTAGCAATTTGGTTCTCTCAAAATCAATGAGAACTTTCACCAAAGGAAAAGAAATCATTAGGATCTGAACCAATATCTGCATAATAACAAACCTAAAGAATGTCTTCCTTAGAGCACTCCTATTAGGAATATGTTAATAAATGAATGCCTCATCATCAGTGCTGCTATATAATTTTGAAATCCCAGGAGTAAAGCATTGGCACCCTGCCTATTTTTTTTTATTTGTCTTTCTCTCCTCTTAGAAGTGCAAAGAAATCCAGTCCTTCCACTGAAGGAAGCAGCAACAGCCTGTATGTGCTAGTTTTGGGACATATGATCTTTTTAGGACCAAGTGGGAGGGCAGTTAATAAGGGCAATTGCACAGCCACAGTAAATATTTGCAGGCCATGTTACACAATGAATGGCTGAAATTTACATGATTAAATCTGGAATGAATCTTCGTAGTTTAATAATTAGCTGCCTTTAGACAAGGTGACGCACCTCAGAGTGAATATCATCGCAGTATATGTTTATGAATGTCCTTTCTCTTTCCAGAATGGTAGTTAATATCCCTCCCCAATGCACCCAAGCTTCAAAACTGTCCATAAAAACAGAAGGGCCTCGATGGTGAAGTCACAAATCCTAAGAGAGTTGTGACATTGCAGCTGACTCAGTGAAAACAGAGCTGAGCCAGGGGTTAGAGCACCCTGAAAACCCACTCCAAGTGCACTCAGACCCTCATTTATGGGGCTGGAGATTTGGCAGCTGGAAGGGAACAAAGGCCTGGGCTGCTTTTCTTGGGCTTTGCAAGTGCATCGGCCATTTAGTCAACAGGTGCCCATGCCAGGCACGGGCTGCCGGCTCCACGCTTGCAATTAGGATCTGCCTTAATGAAGGGTCACCTGCTGCAATGACGGGGGAAAGCCCTGCTGGGAAAAGGAGGAAGAAATGAAGCAAAACCAGATGCGCATACATGATATATGGCAACGCAGACAAAGAAACAGGGCCATGTCGAAGCGGTGAGAGTAAGATGCTACATCATGGGACAGGCCACGTTATTTTTCATAATAAATGCCATGTCTCCGGAAGATAACAGCCAGCAGACTTGCAAAGGCTTGTCCCTCCACAAGAGACCTTGTCCAACAACTTGATTTTATAGATTGTTCTGTGCATTTCATATTCATGCGCCTTTCTTCCATTCCTTTTCCTCTCTTCCCTCAAGATTATTTTCCCCTTCTTGTCTTTTTCAACTGGTCCAGATTATTTCGCACCACAGCAAGAAAACCTTTGTTGCTTCCACATTGATGCTTTTTTCTGTATGACCATTTTTTTCAGAATGTGGTGCTTCATTATCATTGGGAAAGATTGGCTGTGGGCAGCAAGGGATCGCCCTGTTCCCTGTCCCCAACACCTGCCGCGGTCGCTGGAGTCGCCTCCCTCTGTCAATTAATGTCTGTTGTCATGTCTGCTCTCAGATATTGTTCCCTTCCAAAATTTGTGTGTGGTGTGTATGCAAAAATAAAAATTGCAGGGAAGAAAGCACAGTCAGAAAGATTACTCACCTCTTAATGCAGCGCTGTCTTTTCCCATCCCACTGTCCACCTTCTTCCTCTCTGAAGGCTGGGGCATCTCATTGCTTCGTGTATCTTCTTGCAGCTTCGTCCAAGTGAGTTTGTTGCTAAATTCTTTTTAGTCTAGAAAAGTCTCTTCTGGAGTTGGTGAACTGTGGCCCTACCAGCAGGGCTGGGATGATGGATGGCTTGTTTCTCCCCGCATTATTCAGTGGCGGTTGTGCGTGCGCTAGTGGTGATGCACATATGATGGATACATGTCTCCCTGCGTGGGGATCAAGCTACTGGGTTCTCAGGGGAGATAATTTAACGCCTCACACCTGGTCTGAGGAGAGCCTCAAACTCAGGTCAAGGATGTGCAGGGAGTAAGCAGCCACCTCGCTCCTCATTTCGGGGTTGTGCCAAGCCTTGTTTTGGCTGCTATTTTCCCTTAGCCACCGGTTGATGTGGCCTGGGGATGCTTGCTGGGACTGTGTGGCAGGAGAAGGAGTGAAACGGGGAAGGCTTTGATAGTTTCAAAGAGTCAGGGCCAAGAGGAGGCAGAAAAGAGTTAATTTTTTTCTCATCGTAGGTACAACTCAGATTGCTTTAGTAAGCTTAGGGCATGGAAAGAGGGAAAAAGACAGTTAAAAAGCATATTTATAGCAAAAAGAGTAGGCAGTGTGTTCACCCACATGGTTACACCAACTCTTTCAAATATAAATTATGTCAGTAGATTTTTTTTTTTAAATCAATACAGGAACTGACAGGAAAATATCATGCCTCTGCCTTGAGTGGTGACAAGCCTGCCCAAACCTCCCTATTCCTCCTTCCTCTGTGTTGATACAAACCTAAAGAACAAGTCTGCTGTGGCGAGTGCCTCATGTGCCTCCCCTTTCATGGGGGTCCTGCAATGCATGGCTTTTGTTCCCAGATGTGGCCTTGGCAGGTCAATGGAGGGGACCCTTTGCCTCTGCCTCACCTGGCTCCAGTGCTGGGCTCTGCAGCACGAGAGACATGGAGCCACCGCAGTGAGCCCAGCCAGGAGCAGTCTCAGACCTCCTCAGATTACGTCCCTCTCTCTCTGTTAGTTTTGACACAGGCCTCTTCTCACATTTGCATCCCTTAAAACAAGCAGGCCGAGCCCAGCTGCATCCCCGCGGAGCTCAGCGCAGTGGTACCAGGCTGCTCCTCGTGCCAGCCTGAGGAGCGTCTGCACGGAGAGAGCCTCCTCGCCCACCCCCTGGGCTACCAACCAGCGCCAACACACAGACCTTCCCCGGTCAGGGAAGTGGCTACAGGTAAATTTTCCAGCTTGCTGTGTTATATCTAGGCAGGGCATCTGGAAGGATTGAAAGAACCCCTTTCCCCCCTTGTTAATTTAATCAGTAATCATAATGGCAGTTTTCTGACAACTGGTAGGGTTATCGATATTTTGTGACTAGTGCAGCAAACCAGATGACTTTTAAGCATCATTCTAATTTTGCAGATGCATTTGTAACCTTATAGTGCTCTTGTTATTATGAAATTGATTCCAAAATTCTGTACTTGTGCTACCCATTTAAATATATAGGTAATGTGTACTATACTAACCCCAAATGTATTCTCTTCAGTTGCAAATGCCCTGGCAACTTTGCAATAATAATCTCTCAGTTACAAAATATTGTACAATGCAGTAATTTGATTCAAAGACAGAATAGTTGAGAAAATCTGTGAAAATTATGATTTAATTATATTCTTCTCCCACTATTGAAGGGGATTATGGAAGGAAAGGAACAGGTCAGTTTATATGAAAGCTTTTTTTTTTTTTAAGGGGAAAAAATAATGATAGAGTGTTTTGTACATCTGTATTTCATTCTGAATTTAATATATAATTTACCATTCTAGGGAGAAAAGTATTACAGGTTTTCATGTTACAATTTGTCTTACTGAAGTAACTGGCATTTTCATAAGGCACCTGATTACTAGCAAGGCCCCTTTTTAACAGTGACGATAGAATTACTGGAATAGCCATGGTATATACAGCATATATACAGGAAACGTACATAGGAAGAACTATGAAAAAACAAATACATTGCCCCTGCATTATTTAGTATGGATATGCAATACATGCAACAAAGCTGGACTCTGTTGGGGGTCTAGCTAGGGTTATTATTCGGGTGGTGGCTTTTTATATTCTAAATTATTTTCATGCAGCTGTGTGAGAAAGTCTTTGCAGAGCAACATACAAGTCATTTTTACTATGTTTACAACTATTAACATTAATATGTCTATCTCATATTAAAAGATCTTTTATTTGTAGCTACATCTTCAAGCGAACTGTGATTTTTTTTTTTTTTATCTCAGTCTGAAAAAGTTAAGTTTGAAAAATCAAGAGCTTTAGCCAGCAGGACAACGAATTGTTCTAAGTCACTCAGGAAGCAGGAAGGCTCTTTGGGGCGGCAAATTCCCTTCCGCCAGGGTCTGACCCCAGCCCCGCTGCCCAGGAGCAACCTGAGAGGGCACATGGGGACTTGGGGGCCCTGCAGGGAGCTCGTGCTGTAGCCAGCCGGGGTCGGGTGCTGCCA
>NW_010581230.1:52637-63637 GCF_000705375.1 Tinamus guttatus | reverse complement strand
TTTCTTTCTTTCTTTCTTTCTTTCTTTCTTTCTTTCTTTCTTTCTTTCTTTCTTTCTTTCTTTCTTTCTTTCTTTCTTTCTTTCTTTCTTTCTTTCTTTCTTTCTTTCTCTCTCTCTCTCTCTTTCTCTCTCTCTCTCTTTCTCTCTCTCTCTCTTTCTCTCTTTCTATCTAATTGCTTTAATATAAAGTAAAATTAAATATGTGTCTTCTGCCACCTTTCCCCCCAAAGATAGAGGATGGAAAAACAACCTCCCCCCAGTAAAAAATCCCAGTAAAAGGGCTACCACACTCAGGTCATTGTTTGGTGGAACACTAGAAGTTTCAGTTAATTCCTCCAGCGCTTTTGAAGTTGAAAACAAGCCTTTGAATAACCATGCTGTGTTTATTCAGTCTAGAAAAGACCAGGGATGTGGTGGGAGAAGAGAGCATTTCATTGTTGATATGTTTTCCTAGATGTTAACACTGTATGGAAGGAAAGGTTTTCCTCTCTGGTGGCATTAGTTGACAGTGTTATTCCTGCAAATCTCTCTTTGCAGTCTCACAACAGTAGTGTAGTGTTATATGCACTGTTTTAGCCATGCAGAATTAATGCAAGTTTGCTGTATGAAGGTAAAACATAGCTGCCAATAGCTCCTTATTTATTCTAATAGCATGAAAGGGCTCTTAAATTGCAAATAAGCAAATTACACTCACATCCTTTTTACACTGGCAAAATTGGTTAAGCAAACTTTGTTTAAAAGAATTGGTATAAAGGCTCTTTCTTTTCCCCCCATCTCATTCTCACTATTCAAACTCTAAAGTTTTACACATTTTTTCCCAAAGCTTGTGCACATTTCAATAATCAAAGTTCAGTAAATAAGCATCTCCCAGCTTGATTTCTCAATGACTGTGATTTGTGCTGAATAACAAACGACCCATTTCATTAAGCCTGTTGCCACTGACCGACTGACAAGATGGTAAATATTATTGCTAATGCAGCATACCATGGTGATACTAGGAGGGCAACAATGCTGAAAAGCATGAATACAATGTATGGTCTGTCTGGTAAATGGCCAAAGGGTAATCTTAGTCCTGAAATCAGCTGCCTTCAAAAAAGGAGGAAGAAAAAGAAGAATATGTTTGGCTTTGCAAGATCCTGAGCATTTGAGGACGCGGGGGTCCTCGTGCTGATCCTTTCAGGCAAGTTTGAGACCCGAAGCAGCAAATGCTAAGAAAAGAAACATTTGTGTTTTTGTACCGAGGTATCACAAAAGTACAAATGGGAGTAAAGCCAGGACCACCCATGGGGTGTGCGCTGTTGTTAAGGTGCCTGTCCCCTGACCTGCGCGCTGGCGGGTTTCTCTTGCAGCCCTGGCTACACGCTCACGCCCTGCAGGCTTGAGGATCCCGGGGCCTGCTCTTCATCAAGCCCTGCATGACTGTCCTTTTGAGGGGAAAAAGAAAAGGGTGGGGGGCTTTGCTGAATTCTTGTTATAATATGAAATTTGCCTCAAAAGTTATTGCACACCTCAACCAATGGAGACCCACTATAAAATGCTGCTCTGCCAAGCACCTAATATTTCAATTATCTTTGCAAAGTCTCTTTGGGAGGGCCAAACATAGCTGGAGCAACATGGAGGCCTGTGAAATCAGCTAGGAAGCATGACTGAAACATAAGAGCCAAGCTTTACTACAGAGAGCAGATTTGGAGTCGGGAAAAGTGTCAGCGGTTTTGGTTATATTCACAATTGTGGCAGATCTGCCATCCCAGGGATGACGTATAATTGATGGCGCTTTCACGGCCTATGAAAGTACAGTGCTGTGTCAGTCGCTGGCATTGACAGGCTATGAAATGAGCGTTGTGTGTGCTATCAGCCCGGTAATTGCTGAGGCCCGTGTTGGCCCCTGTCCAGTGGGGACAGCTGGGAGCGCTATTCATGGCCTTTGTGGCACAGAGTTGCCTGTGCCCATGCTCATAGAGGGCCTTTCTTCTGCTGCCGCGCTGCCCCCGGATGCCTCCTCTGCCCAGTCTGCAAGGGGAGTGCAGGCCGTGGGGAGGCAGAGGTGTCGCCGGGCTGCGTGGCTTTGCGGTGCAATGGCCCTATGGGGATGACTGCCATGTCGGCTCCCCTCGCCAGAGACACCTCTGGAAAATGTATAGATTTGATGGGGGAGCAGAATGAAAGCTATATAAAATAAAGATAGGCATAAGGAGAACTCAGAAACGTTTGGAAGATTTCTGATGTTTTTTCTAGTATGCCCTTCCTCCTCCAGGTGTATCTGGGCTGCTTTCAGAGCCTCAATCCAGGACATCCCTGTATTATTAGATGGGGGACAAGAAGCGTCAGTGCATGCAGAGCTCACGCTGGCACTGCTGCTTACAGAGCAGGGTGTAGCTGCCATAACACTAACTCTGCACTGGCTTTAAACGCTGGAGCGTCAGCAGGCCGAGCCCTGCGCAGAGCAGGCGCTCGCAGGTGGCCTCGCTGCCCACCTGCAGCTCCACGCAGCACAAGAGGCCCGGGCAGGAGCTGGAGGGCGGCTGGGTAGGACACACTGCTTCCAGCCCAACGGTGAGGTGAAATGCCCTTGGGGAGAAGGAACCAGCGAGTGCTGCCAGGGAGGAGAAGAAGCTGCTGGGCTTTGAAGAAGGCATTCAGGCAGCCTATGAATGAGCCCTCAAAGAGCAGGAAGGACGTGCTTGGCTCACGTCCTTTCGGAAAGGCGCCACTTTCCAGAGCTTCCTTGTTGGAGGAAGCAGCGCTAAAGAGAGGGCAGGCAGGAGCCGTGGTCTGAAAAGACCCTGCAGCCTCGTTCCCGCTCCTCTCTTGGCTGGGTCCCTTATAGACCTGTGGGGAGCTTGACACATGCCAGGGCGCCGTCGGGGGTGGCTCTGAGGGCAGCCACTGCGCACTGCGTTGCGCCTGGACGATGGACAGTGCCCGAGAGCTGCCGGCCGCGGCGAGGAGACTAAGGAGAATCTGCCTGGGACAAGGTGGTGGCATCGCCGTGAGGGGCTGTGTTACGATGATCCACGTATTCATCCCCTATGGTCTCAATTATGAGGTGTATTTTGTCTCTGCATATACTTCCTGATTTTGAAAAGAATACCAAACCTAGCAGTGTGAAATGGTTGCAGGTGTGGGGAGATACAAGCTCCCTTCTGTTGAAAAGAAGAAATATCGTTTTTTAACAAAGTCTCTCACTTTTTTTTTTTTTTTTTGTCTACTACAGCACTAGATGATGCCTTACATAGGAAATAATGTATGGGACCATTACTTCTGCAATTTGACTGTCTGATTTTGAACATTCTTCTTACTAGAAATAGAAATCTCAAGGTATTCCCACACTATTTAGTACGCCTGCAACACTGCATGAATATCCAGCATTCTTTTCGCTGTGCTTTAACCAGGGTAAATTGTAAGACATATACCCATGTGTATCCAGGATCCAGGGTATGCACAGAGGTTTGCAGGTAGATGTGCTAGATCAGATGCTGACAACTGAGTCTTGGGTATTAAAATAATGGAGCTGCTATTTGGTAGCTCAGGTATAGCTTAGCTTTCATGGCATTTTACAATTGGAAGCAGAACTGACTGCGTGCCAGAGTTTAACAGAAGCATACACCAGAACATCAATATTTACTGCAGCTTGGGTTAGCACGTGTGTGAGCAAATACGCCAAATAGGCATCATTTTTTTTAAATGGGAGCTTAACTGAAATGGAAAATGTCTTTTCCAAAGAAAGGAAACATGGACCAAAAAGGAAGTAGGAGATCCAGCTATGTGCATGGGAGCCAGATCTAACCTGTCACTCTGAAGCACCAATAGCTCCCTCATGCTCTCTGTGCACCTTTTAGACCACGTTTAGTGAAGATGTGTACCACAAAGAGCTTGAAAACAGTATAATTTGAGTATGAAGCCTCTAAAAGTTTCCATGAACTGCAACACAGTCCATGTTAATTAAACTGGAATCTATATTAACTTTTTGTTTTTTTTTTTTAATAAAAAGGAATGTGTGGTTATAGCAGGCACATTCATTAGGAAATATAGAGCACTTTGCTTGCTAGCAGGGAACCACTGACTGTTTTTCACCCAAGAGGTAACACAGATGAGTATAAACCCCCTGTGGAGGTTTCCAGATTATTTCATGCCATTTAAAATTCATTCCCTCCATGGTTTCTTCTCTTGTCTCTTTAGATCATCTCCCGTTCACCAGCGGTGCCGGTGACGGAGAAGCCACCTGTTCCCTAAATTAAAGTGGAGCACGGCAGCCCGGCCGGGCAAGGGCCGTGGGCGCAGGGCCAAGGCAGCGCCGCGGTGCGCGGATCTCTGCCTTGGCGTGAGCTCTGCTGGATTCCGGCTGCCTCATCTCCAGCTAACCTCTGTGCAATCCAGGCGGTGCCACAGGGGATTCCTGCGTATTACCAGCCAGAATCACATGCTCCTAGGAAATATTCTCCTAAAACCAGGGATATACGGAGCTGCAGAATCGCAGCCTTCCCCAGTAATACTCTTAAGATTTTATCATGAGACTGCAGGATTTGAGCCTGTGAGTGCTGAGATGTGACAGATTCACTTCAAAAATAGGCATATTTACATGTACTTTTTATATCAAGTTTTAGCACCCCGTTTTCTACAAACTAATTCCAGAATAACTCATTTCTTCTGAAGAAGGCTTCAATTCCCTTTCCTTTCTACTCCTCTCTCTCCCTCTTTCTCATATTCCTAAAAACATGCATCATTTAAATAATTCTATCTGACTTTAAGCATATATTCTTTTCTTTAATATATTCTTTTCTGAATGCCCTCCCTCTCTTTTTTCTTTCTCTCATTTGAATGATTTCTCAAAGTCAGTGTATAGTGTAGTCCCGTGTATATTTTCATGTTCTTCTTCCTCTCTCCTTCTTTCACAGACTTTTCTTTCCTGTAGTTTTCAATCTCTCTTCTCAGTCCTTGTATCTACTTCTCCACTTTCATTTTTTTGAACTCTGTGCTCTTCAAACATCTTCTCTTTCTCCTGCTCTTCAGTTCTGTTGCTCTTACTCATTGAATTCTAGCTCTTCTGTTCACCTCTACAGCTTTCTCCTTTCTGATTTTTTTTCCTATTCTTTTGACTCGTCTCACGTGCACTGCATTTTGAGACAAAGCTGAGAAATGAATGTATCTGAGCCCATCTGCAAAAAACATTTTATTCAACTTTCTCAAAGAGCCATTTTCTCAGGGAGATCAATATTTGTGGTGCACTCTTCAAATTAATGTTTGAATCTCTAGATGTTATGCAGAAAGTCTCAATTTTTCACAGCACAAGTGGAGTTCAGTTGCATCAATGTCTTTTCTTCTCCCCCCTCTCCCTTTTTTTTTTCAGGATCACTAAACTTTTGCATTTTTCAAGCAGTTGTTATCTGAGTAAATGATAGTTGTTTGAATACTATCTTTCTTCTCTAGGCCATTGCCTATCTCATCTCTGTATATTTTTTGGTACTGTCAATCCAGTTTTCACAAGTAAGTGGTGCAAACTAATTATCACATCGAACTTGGCAGGACTGGGGAAATTAGCCTTTTTTCCCCTTTCATAAATGATAAGCCTTTCTCTCTTTATTTCCAATGCATAAAATAAATACTGTTATTTATTCAGTCCTACTTGACTATTCTTCAGTTTTAGACTTCTTTCCCCTCCCTTTAGTGGAAAAAATTATTTCTGACTGCAACTGAGCAGCCCTATTGAATTCAGTGATGTGCTTCAACAAAGTTGTTTGGCTGGAGAGCAGAACTGAAGCCAGCTCAGTATTATTTTCCTGCATTATTTTCCTCTTGTCCTGGATTGTATATCCCTTCCATAGATCACTTACTTCTCCAAGTTCTACAGGTATTGCACAGCTTCTTTCCCTCAGCATCCCCTAAATCCCTCAATCCCAGCTCTGTTTTGCCATGTCCCATCTTAACCGAAGGCAGAGTCCGATCTCTCGGGAGACTTGGATGGTAGGAGGATTTACACTTCCTTCTTCAAGTCATAATGAAGCAGAACAAATCCAAATGAAAAACACATAATTTGCATGAACCTAACCTACTTTACAGCTACCAAATTACAAAATGTGCTGCAGGCTAGAGGCCCATGGGTAAATATTTATTTCTACCACAGTGTGGACAGGGTGCCTTCAATGAGCTCGCCGAGGCAGGGAGGCCGCATCTGTATCTTCTTTATGCGCGCTGAGCGCGACAGACTTGTGTCTGAGGCGCTCACTGTGTGCAAATTCAGCTAAGAGTAAGCTAGTCCTCAGGGCCCTTTTTGGTCAATGAAGGGAGGTAAGTTCCCTGTGGGACTGCATCCCGAGGCAGCTGCTGCAGATAAGTGAAATCTGTTGTCCCACAGAAGGAGCTGCTTTAGCCCATGGAGTCAAGAACGCACCCGCAGAGCTAATTTCTACATGCCTGAACCTAGATGAGGTAGTGTCTGATGCTGAACTGGTCACCTGCCAAATAATAATGATAACCTCACATATTTGAGGTATCATCATTTTATTTTTTTCTCTACCAATTGCTTAGGGGTTTTGCAGAAAAGTGCCTGACACCAGAACCTTTCAGGTTCCTGTGCATGTGAGCTCCCAGGGCCTTGTTCTGCAGCTTTCCCTTGAGCAACTGGGCAGTGGATGGAGGAGGGAGAAGCCTTCCCTCCCAGCCCACTTTCAGTCTCTATTCTGTGAGGAAAAGTCGCCTCAGTCTCAGCCGAACCCACAGAGCTCTGTGCACCTTCGCTTGGCTTCCACTGCCAGTGCTGGCTTCAGTGTGCTTAGGGAGAGCTTTCCCAAGCAATAATGTCATAATTCTCTTGTTATCTCTCCTATTACCAAGCCCAACCTCTTCCCAGTTCCACTTGACCCAGGCATTTTATCCATTACATATTTGGGGAAATAAAAATGATCACTTTTTGGAGCACAGGTGTTCACAGCGGAGAGGGTGGCACATTCTTCCAGCGCCCACCGTGGCACTAGAAATGATGGTGCAAAGTAGGGAGCTGCACTAATCTGAACCAGGCTATTTAGGCAGCTTCCAGTCTCCTTAAGTCTTTTTATTCTGCCCACTTAAACCTGCAGTATAGAATCCTTACATTAGGATAAAAATGTCCTTCAGAGGTGCAGATATATTGAAATATGTGTTACTAGAATGCATACTATAATCAGTAGATTTTAAGGCAGTTTTCAGTGAATTAAGTAATGGAACATAGTATATCTGGAATAATGCAAGGTGTGCGTAATGCATATTGAAATTGTAATATTTTTCTTCAAGAGGACGCAGTGTGAAGTGTGCAGCCATCTGAGGTTTTAATGCTCAATTGCTGAGCAGTGATTAGATCTGGTCAAAATGAAAGCTTGTATTTAAAAAATATTTTAAAGTTATTTTAATTAAAAAAAAACTTTTATTCTTCTCCACTTTCTCCTTTTCCCAAGTATGTTTACTGCATCATCAAAATTGTGATTCTGGTTGTGAAAATTTTAGTAACTAGTAAGGAAAATTACTTGGACGCCCCTTTTTCCCATTTGCATGGGAAATATGCTCCTCTGGATCAGGAATGTCAGTTCACATACTGAGCTGGTCCTGGTGATAAATGTGCTGCCTCCCTGTCCTTATATCCAGTGAGGATGTGCAACAAATACAGCCAGTACAGTGTAAGTTTTGCTTCATGGTTTAGTGTCAGATTATTGTCACCTGAATGTAAGTCCTCACTTGCTTGCCAGTCTTGGTAGGATTTTGCTCTATTCTGGTGGCATTCAAAGTGGACCTGATTTTAGGAAAAGACCAGAATCTTATCAGTAGTAAAAGAAAACAAAAAGGCAGCAACTAAAAGGTGTCAAGTGTTGAAAGGGATCAACTGGTGCCAGGTCTCTCTGAAAAAGTAGTATCAAAAGCAAAGCCTAAGACAACTGCTTTTGAAGCCTTTCATGATTTTTCATTTTAATTCTATATTTTTGGTGAAATATTTCAGAAATGGAAACATTGGAAACACCCACCAAGGATTAATATTTTAGGAAGACCACATGACTGAAGGCCAGTTCCTTAGCAGTGCTGAGGTTAACAAAGCTCTGTAGATTCTCTAAAGTTCTGGTGGGCAGGAAGGGATGAAGTCCTTAAAGGTTATTTGAACTTTTTTTTGCTCTAAAAGAGTCTTTTTTCAGGATTCTCATTCAAATATCTTGTTTGTGGAGGCTATTTTTGAATACTTGCCTCCTATGCTCTGGTTTTTGCTTTTCTATGAATCAAAACTGCTGCTCATCTTGAATTAACTTTTATTTTTAAAACAATTTTAGATGTATCACACAAAATAAACTGATTTTAAGTCTCAAAAATGTTATAAAGTGGAGTATAACAGCCTCTGGAGGGGGTATAGTTCATTTGCTATCCTACCAGGAGAGTTCTTAAAAGTCACAAAGATTTAGTAGGGATTGTTGTTATGCTTTGGAGCTAAGACTGCAAATAAGAAATTTTGGAAATGGCCTGGGATGCTTGTTACTGACTGAGCTAAAATTAAAGGTCATTAGAGCCCAGTTTTCCACTCCAGTCCTTCTCAAACATGTGGGCCAACCCTTACTGAAACTGTATCATGGGAATATAGCAGACTTGCAGTAGCTCCCATAGCAAGTATTCAGCATAGCAGGCTGGTGAACTTTGAACCTAGACAAGCTGTATTTATCTCCTTCATTCAGAGTGATCAGGAGTGCTTTCTAAGGACAAAGTAGGGCTATAACAAATAGGGAACAAGTGTTCCAGAAGGCCAAAAAAGAAAATGAGAGGTTTTTTTTTCTTCTTCTTCTTCTTTTAAAAGAAAAGAGAACTTTTAAGGAGTGTAAGTGGTCTTTTCAGCAGAAGTTCTGTAACTGATTTCCACAGAAGTAGGATTTTCCCTCTGTGTTTTTAAGGAAATAATTAATGCAGCTTCTATCCAACCTGCTGGGAACTCAGGATTACCAGAAATCAGTTCATCTATCGTCTATTGTTTTAAGTTCAATAGTTATTTTTTTCCTGTATTTGTAAGAGTGATCTTTCAGTTTGTTTCTCAGTCTACTGATGAAACTGTATCAGCTGGCACTGTCATGACACAAATTCCAGCCAGCTTTGAGTAAGAATCCCAAGTCTAAACAAATGAAACATTTCCAGGAGCCAAGAACCTTCCTATGCAGAGGTATAAAGGCACCCTAGAAGGCACAGATTTGCTTTTTCAAATTGTTAAAGACGCATCATTCTCTCTTCTTCTGCTAGTTTCTAACACACCTCGTGGTGAATTAGGAGAAAAAGGAATGAAATGCCATACAGATATAACAGGAAACTGGAGAGCAATTGAATCCTCTTCCAGTTCCTCAGCTTGGATGATGGTGTGGCTGCTCTTGCTGCCCCCTCCGAGCAGCTGCAGCTGCTGTGTCCAAGGCACTAGTTCAGCCCGAGCGCCAGGTCCCGGCTCCCCATGAACTCTGCACAACAGCAGCAGGCTGTGGGCTCAAAGCAGACTCTCAGTTTTCCAGATAGCCTGGGGCAGGTGGACAGTTGTGTCTAAGCTGGTTTCTTTTGATTTGGGGGCACAATTATAGGAACGTGCTACAGAACCATAGCAGGACTGGGGCCAAGAGCAGAAAGAGTGAAAGTCATCAATCTGTTGTCACGGAAAAATATTAGGAGTGTTCTTACACGTGCAGGGTGCCAATTGCAAGTTGACAATAAAATATTCAAAGGTAGGGCTGTCATATTCTCACTTGCAGCACCACAGCTTTTTTATTTCAGAATGCAGCAAGCATAAAACTAAAGAAAATTTATTAAGGCAGGCTCTGCTTGGGCTTTTATAGCTAAGGTCATGTCATCTTTTTTTTTGTTCCAAGCAACAGGTATTAATAAACTCAAAGAATCCAGGATGTGAAAGTACATTCTTGTTTTAATTATGTCATTTAGTAGTGGTCAGAGTCATGAAAAGTTTATACAATCAAGCTGTCTGTACACTGAACTTGCTGACCCACTGCAAGGAAATCTGACAGCGAATGGTGTCATTCCATCACAGTGGTACTCAATTGTGTGTACCATCACAGTGGTACTCAATTCTTTGAAGTTTAAGGCAAAACTGGCTATGTAATGAAGGGAGTTTCTGCTACTACCCAATGAAGAAAAGGCTTAGCATGTGCTGAGCAGCTCCTAAACACTAGAGAAATTGGGAAGAAAGGCGTTATGACTGTTGCAGTCATGGCAGAAGCTTAATTTGGTGCTCATATCTCATTAAATGCCAGAGAATCTCACAAGAGCCACAAATCTACTGAAACCAAGCTTCATTAGAATTACTGACTTAGATCTGTTTGTTGATACTCTTATCATTTACTTCACCTTCACTTTGGTGTTTCAGGACACACTTACGAACCCATCATACCAAGTTAATGTAAGCCTGAACCTAAGTTTACAGCAATTTTCTAAATTAGCATAGTCAGCTTCTTGAGTCAGGAGCTTGAAAAGCAAACTATGATTATTTTTATGCATAAGTAAAAGCCTAATTCCATATTTTTTATGGGTCCACAACTGTGCTACTTGAACTCCAACAAAAAGGGCATCAGACTTCCATGTCATTAGCTCTAACACCCTTTGACAATGAAAGGTGTTATTAGAGCTTTAGATCTGCAGTACCCTGTATTAGTTTCCCTTCATCTCAAAATAAGTTAATGCAGCCATCATTTTAAATGAGCAGTGTTTAAGGACAAGTTTGTATCAGAGTCCTGTCAAATTTAAAACCACCTTTAAAACTCAGCGTAGAATTTTGCACCTGTATTTATTTGAATCCATAAAAGCATGAGTACAATTCCTCGCAAATACAAAATATCAATTTCAGCAACAAAGACTTATAGTAAAGGACTCCATCTTCTATTATTTTGCCTTTGAAAACAGTGAAGACCCAATTAATTGCCTACAGAAGACAGCAAGTGTGGTTTCTGATGATGCATTGTGTCTAAATACTGCCTATTTCTACAGGTGTGTGTGCTGGTTTGTGGAAAGAG
>NW_010581230.1:28298-50342 GCF_000705375.1 Tinamus guttatus | reverse complement strand
TGCTTACTGTCTGCCCCAGTGGCCTTATGTCCGCCAGGCTAAAGCACCGGGTGACTCCAGTGGGGCTGGGCTTTCAACCTGTGTATTGGGATCATTGCACCAGCTCCTGAGCAGAAGGGCATGAAGGAAGGCAGTAAAAACGGGCACCAGAAGAATTCACTTCTCTCGTTGTGTTGTGGCTTCCTTTGTGTCTGTTTTCTGGTATATATCCCAACAACCTATGGCTGAAAACAGGCTAAAGCTACTTGTAAATCCTTATGACCGAGACCTATTAGAGAGTGATAATGCATTTATTGGAGGTCAAGGTAGGTATGCAGTAATCCATGAAAACCAAACCAAATCATCCCTGTAAAGAAGAGTGCCCTGAGGTCCTGTTTCCTGTGGGACAAATAATATGTGTTTGAAGAACATACTTGGCATTGGCTGTACATGCGAGGTGTCTGCAATCCACTCAAGAGACGAGTGAATTGGAGATACGATACCGCGTCCTTCTCCCTTCCCTTATTCACAAAGCCATCAGTGAGGAAGGAGTGTAAGTTAAAACTGTGAATCTCCTGGCATTTCTCTAGTTGTGCCACAACCGCAGCATTTGAACACTGTTCACATTGTATATGTGAGCTTAAAAAAAAGACAAAAAAATCCGATCTTGCACTTTTACCAGTCTTCGGAACTGTTGGGAGAAAAAGGGGACAACCGCAAAACGCAGTGTATAACAAATCTCATTAAAATGCAGGAAGCGTATTCAGGATCCTAATTCTATTACAGCAGGGACAATGAATGTATTTGTGTTAGTTATTTTCCCACTTTGAGGTTAAACAAATCAGTGAATGGAAATCTGGGTGGCAGCAGAAAGAGGTACTACAGATGATGATGCAGGCAGACAAATGCCAGGCAAAGATTTCTTAAGAAAAGCACAAAACCCAACTTTTTTCCTGCCTTCCCATGTCTTTCCACTAATTTGGAGTCTACGCATAGGTCTGAATGATTTCTGCCTTTCCCTAATGCGTTCATTCAATAGCTTGGTTTGGAGGCTCACATGATACATTTATCTCCATGTCTGACTCTAGCAAAATATGCCTTATGGAGACAGTAGCTGAATAAGCCGCGGAACATTTGTTCCGTCTCATTCTGTATTAATATACCTCACTGCCCCTAACATTCCCATTTACAGTGATTACCAGATTGAATGACATACTGTATTTTCTCCACCAGTGCCACCGCAGGATTTTCCCCCGCTGATTTGATTAACCTATCATACTGCTATTAAATTAAAACAAAAACCCTTTTAGATAATAATGCAGCTTGAGTTCCCAGCCTTTAGCCATTGTACCATCCATCTGTTGTTTGTAAGAGTCACTTTCCCTGAAGGGAGATGGTGTGTTGAGGCTGAATCTACCACCTGCCACTTTGTTCCTAAAACCCCTTTCACTCCATGCTATGAATCAATACTATTGGGACACAGAAAGCTTTGTAGAAAACCTACGGATTATGCAATTAACCGGTTTGGCTTTCTGAGGACTAATCTTCATAGGTGAGGGATGCAGTACCAGGACGCATGGAGCAGGGAAAAAGGAGTATTCGTAATACATGTTTCTGACTACATCCAGCAGCGTAGGTACAAGTTCACCCTACAGTTCTGAACATGGGGTAGCATCTGCCTGCCTGCCCCTCATCTCCTCCGAGCATGACACCCTCACCAAAGCTGCAGTGAAACCTTTGCTTAATCAAAGTTAAAGCGTGGGCTTTGGAGATGCACTGGCAGGTCATTACCTCAAGGAAAGGCTGGTATTGCCCCAAATGACAGGATACAGTGAGGAGAAGCTGCTGTGCTCCTGGGACACCCCAAGAAGGCTGTATTATTTCATGATGGATCTTTCTCTGGGTGCCATTTCATTTCATTCAGAATTCCTGCATAAATTTGTATATTGGAAATATCTAGGTAAAAATTAAATGGAATGCTATCCTGCTGGTAATTGTTGATATACTCACTGAAGACTTGGAGTTAATAGAAGTGGAGGCAGAGAAGTCTACACTTCTTGGCCTAGCACCCAACCCAAGCATCTCCACCAAACCCACCAAGTAGGAAGAAACTTTCCCAAAAGGCAGTTTTTCTTTCATTTTCCTGCTCCTCGTAATTTGAGAAATTGCACTGGATTAGTCAGATTACCAGTGTGATCTTTTTACGACAGGAACTTGTTTTATAAATTCTTACACTGTAAAGTCTAGATTAGGACCAACCAGATTTAGCCTCCTAAATCATCTGACTAGTCTATGTATTTAGTGGAACACAGTAACTCTTAGGTGAGGAGGGTTGCTCTCTAGAGGTGCCTATCATTTCCCATGAAGTGCTTGTTCTATGAGGGTAAAATTGTCCCATCATAGCCAATTTTAAATCTAAGTTAAGATCCTCCATGTAATTTGTGCACGTGTGGGCAGTAGCTGATCTCACACAGGTTACAGTACTATGGCAGTCCCCATTTATGTAAAACTCCTTCCAGAATTTTGCTGTCTGTTTATGGGTGAATTCACAGCTGGGTTCAGGGAAACTTTGTTTTGGCTGGTTTGACCAAAATGTTGCTACGGCAAGTGTGTTACTATTGCTCTTTTTCACAGTTGCCAAACTGTAAATAATGAGTTACAGAGAAACATCATAGATTACTGATGTAATTTTTCTTATGCAAGGTAAAACACTTTTTCTCCATCATATACACAAATATTAAATCAGCAGTCTTTCAGTTTTGGAGCAATCTATGCCTTAATATTTCTTAAAAGCTTTTTATTAAAAAATAATCTCAAAATACAGGCTTGCAATGAATTATTTACTGTACCAATTCTGGTACTCTTGGGGAAGCAGTGCACTGTTCTGCAAGTAGTCCTGCTGAGCAGTGTGATGTATCACACTAGAGTATATTTGATGCAGATAATAATGGCATTTTCTTACTCCAAGTTTAAATAAGTAGCTGCAAAGTGGCTTCCTGAAAAACACACAAGAGGAAACACAAGTAAACAAACCCCTGATAGAAAAATGTGCTAGTCAATGGTTGTTAAAAAGCAATGTTAATGCCTGAATGGGAAGTGTGGGAAAGTGTTCTTATTTATTTAACTGGCATATATTTATTTTAGAGCAGTTCGGTGTAATCCTGAGTTTGGAGGTCCTCTGCTGAACTGATTGGAATATGCAGAGTTTACATCTGATTTTAGCTGATAATATATGGAGGCAAGATGCATGTTGTGACCTTGGGTGCATAGAGTTATGGCTGAAAGCTATGTGAAATTGAAGGCTAGGATGTCATCTCCTTTTGGCTGCTGTCCTCATTCCGGTGTGCTTGCTCCGGGTGTACCAGAGAAACTTCTTTAATTCACATCTGCGCTGTGAGCCAAATGATTGAATGCTGTTTATCGGTGAGTAAATGAACTGATACAATTAAAAAAAAGCAAAGACAAAGCACCACAAAATGCACTTCATCTAACTGAATTTTATGTCTGTTTTTTTTTCCAGTGTATAGTAGGATGGAAAATGGACTCCAGAAAATACAGTAAAAATAATTGTCTTAGTCATATGCTGTGGCATCCACTATTAAATCTTTCCTAGGAGCTGGTGAGAGTCTACTGCTCTTTTCTGTAGAGTAGAAAATGTGTGTCTGTGTAAACCTGGGTTATTAGCAAGATTCTACAAAAGAGAAATCTGTCTTAAGGATGTCTTGTAAAAGGAAAGAAATATGCTTGATCTCTTGTTTTTCTTTTTATTGTATGTAAGAAGGGACTAAAGGAACAGGTTTAAAAGCAAGTGTTTCGTTTGTGTTTTATTTGGACTATAAATTCAAAATTCAGATCTCAGCTATCTTCTTTGCCTTAGAAGACTTCTGCTGACTGGAAAATTCATAGCACTGCCATACCAGGAATACGAGTGGAAGCTGATTGACATAAAGAATTACTATTTAAAACTTCTTTTGTTTTGGTTAATGGGTATTTCATGTGAGTGCTTTAGCAACATGTAGGTGTAGAGATGATCAGTGTTAAGATTAATCATTCCCTGCCCTCAGAATTCTAAGTTGAAAATGCTCATAAACAATACCTTTGAAACCCTCAGTGAGACCTCAAGGAGAACCAGAAAGAGAATTTCATACATTTTTGTTTAAGTTGAGAATGAGAGAGGGGAACAAAACGGGAAAATAATCAGTAACCTTTATCAAAAGACCTTAGAGGTCCGCTACATATATCACTTAGAAAGAAATAATATACTAGTCCAGGGACTCTTAAGTTCCTTCATCAGGAATCAAAATAATGAGTTGTTTAGGAGTGGTCATTTAAAATGGGAAGTGGCCTGAAATACACAAGTTGCTTGTATAGGTTTTACTGTAAAGCAAGGTATATTTTATTACTACTGAATTATCTCTCAGAAGAATAAGGAGAATAAGGTGGAGAATAAGGTACAACTGTGTCTCTTGTTGTTACCCTGAATATGCAGGTAGTGAAATAACCACCACTCAGAGAATTCTTCACTATGTTTTCAATACCATTTTTTGAAAGCCACTCTTGCATTAAAGGTGTCAGTTTTATAATACAGCCATAATTTCAAAGCACAGCAATGCAATACTCTAGCTCAAATCAAAGACAGATTACATATTTTATGTTTACCTCTTCTCAGGCATTAACAGTAAAGCTGGTTGTAAGGGTTTTTTAGAACTTGAATGTGATAAAAGAGGCAACCAGAGTAAGGATACTAAAAGCAAACAGAACAAAACAAAAACCAAGATGCTCCTGGATCTTTCTAACAACCATCTTTCACTTCAGCTATAAATTATAGGTCTGGATGTAGAAAACATGCAATGATGTTCTTTGACTTATTTTATGAGGAAAGATGATCCTTTATGGTCATAATACTGCTTAACCCATGAGTCGTCCTGGCAAATAAACTGCATCCACTTGTTCTCACACTCCGCCCATTTGTAGAGAGATCAGTCATCATTCAGATAGCACTTCTGTTTAGTCCATCACAAAAATCCAATACAATGAGGTTTTTTTTGAAATTATCTCGAAATGGTAACCATAGTTTCTTCCTCTGATAACAAAGACTAATTGTTCTACTCTGTCCTTCCTGAACGTGTAACTATGAAGTAGATAAAAGAATTTTCTTAGTGCAGTGCTTTTAATTATTTTTTGTGTGTGTTGGAATTAAGAAAATGTCCTACCAAAATCGTTTAAAAATTATTTAAAAGAAACTTAACCCAGTAACCACAAACAGCAGGTTTCATGATGAAATTGCAATACATTTCTAACATGTAGATGATGGCTAGTATCTCAGCTTGGGAGGTGTGATATCTGCTTGCCAGAAGCAGCTGCTTTCCTGTCAGTAGTAAATTTCTAGCTCATTCTCTAAGCAATCATTTTAAAATAGCATAATGACCTATCTTTAAGATTTAGCCTTTGGAATATGAGAGCACGAGGCCAATTTTAAATAGTATTTAGGTATTGCTCTAGTATATTACTTGTGTCATTTTCTTGGTCAAGTGAGATGATGCTATAGTGTTAATTTAAGGCGCGAGCTGGGAGACAGACCTACACTGTTCCTACATTCCCCATGACGATGCAAAGACTACGATAATGTAGAGCCTGACTTGTTGTCTTTTGAAACTCGTGACAGCACTTTGGCTGAAATCAGCGCGTTCGGGTCAAATCCTATTTCAGGAGCACGTTTCAGAGCTGTTCAGAGTGAATACCACACTGTTGGGAGGCCCACGAGCACTGCTTGTTTTGGAGCACTGTTCACCGGGCTCTGCGCCGTGCCGCTGCGGAGCGGTGCGCAGAACATTTGAGTAGACTGTGAAATCAGCCCTCCCTCTGCCCCCCCGCCAGAGATTTACCAGGAAATGAACAGTGAATACACTTAGGCTGAAGTGGATCTTTGTACTGTGCAGACTGAAGATTTTTTCTCATTTATTTTTTAAACCTCAAACACGTTCTTCCTTCCTAGAGACATTTTTCTTTTTCATTAGCATATAAAAGGTGTCCTATGATATTTAAAACAAGCATCCTTTTGAAGCTTTTACATAGTATTACTGCTATCTCACCGAATCATTTTAGAAATTAAATTATTTTTCATCACAGGCCCCAATCCGTAATGCATCTTGCCTCGTTACAGTACCCTGAAACGGAATTTGTATTTTAAAAGGAAACTGGAAGAAGAAGAATTTTAAGCCTTACGCACCCCAAGCCATGATATGGCCAGAGTTGAAAACAGTGTAATATTGCTCATTTTGCTTTGAAAAAGGAAAGTCCCATTACCTTCAGAAGGGAATCCCCTATTCAGCCTGCACAAGCATGTAGTTTTGACATGTGTGAGAAGTTACACTCACATCAACCTGCAAGTGTACTTAGCTTTTATCTGACAGGAAGGAGAGAGCATACAGAGGGACTCGCTCACCGGGAAGGTACAGCGAATTAAATCTGTAGAAATGCAAGTGAGAATCTTACAAATCCAAGATTCTCATGGGAATGTTCCTTTTTTAAACCAGGCTGCTTGTGCAAACTTTATAGATCGAGTCAGAGAGAATTCTGCTGCTCCGCCAGAAGAATTTAAAAAGAAGGACAAGAGAAGTTCAGCTTTTATTAATGACGAAAAGTCTCAAGGATCATTATATATTGAGTTGGATGTCATCTGAATACTTCTCTGACCAGAAGCAGTGAGGTGGAAATAAATGTTTCTAACAGTGATTTAAAGTTTTAATATAGAAAGATTTTGAAGAGCAGCCACAAAGAGGGCAGTAGAAGGATTTTTAAAGGAAGTAAATTGTGAGAAGGAGAAAGAGCTGCTACAGAGTGGCTATACTGAACTGAACTGACTTCACAGCTTAGGTATAAAGTTAAGTGGGGCTACTTGAAAAATGTACTTGAGTTGGTAAAGATCACAAGTTATCTTTTATCCAAGAAATACTTCCGCTTTCAGAGCAGATGAATTCCTCAAGGATTGCGTAGCTAAAGCAAAGCAACCACATATGTATGTCATTTACTCTGAAAAAATATCACAAGCGTTGATGGTTGGTTGACATTCATTGGTCTGCTTGACTAATCAATGGGGAGGCAGCTGATTGAAAAGCTAATGTCACATGTGGTGGGAATACAAAAGCCTTGTTTCCTCATTTGTTTACAATAGGGGATTTCTCTGAAGATGAGCTCTAATAAGCTGCAACTCTGTGTTCACTGGCGTCTGAGGAGTGCCAGAACATGGGCTTTTTGAGAGCAAGCCTTGCATTTTAGAGGCTGGAAAAAGCACAAACATCTTCACAACACAGTGTCACGTCCGCATCAGAACTGAGCGAGCATTTATTATTCCGATGAAAACTGGCAAATATTGAAACAAACAAACAAACAAAAAAAGAGGTTGAAGCATATCTATGAATGATGGAAAATCCACAATTCTCATGATATGTCCTTGATATTGATATTAATGAACAACGCCATAACTGTAGTTTGCTTTTAGAAAACTTCTGTAAGTCGATGGAGGAAATGTGTTCTCCAGAAAGTAACGCATAGGTATTGTAATAAGTGGCCAGCATGCCCAAAAATCAGTTGGGAAACTCCAGGGAAAAAATAAGCTTGGTGTTCCCTGAAGTTTTTTAGGATGGGATTGGTACTTCATTTAGAAAGTGTGATGAAGCAAAAAGGCAGAATATAACAGTGCACTTACACAGTGCAGGAACACCCCATATGTGCTGTGTAATGCAAGTGTCTTTATTTTAAGTGCCAAGGGGGCTGCTTGCTTGTGGGAGCAGTGCTGCCTAGTGCCAGCCTTGGTTTTCATGCTTCTTCCCTTCGGGATCCACCTGGGCAGCTGTTCTGGGCAGATACTGCTAATACCACAGCAGCTGTTAGGTGTACAGCTCCTTAGGTGTTCTTACCTAAAAAGTATAGCATAAGAGCACTAAGGTGTTGTCTTATATGCTCTGCACCTTTATCAAACAGCATAGATGCACCCAAGGTGGTGTCAAGAGTTTTGCAGAACAACTTACCCCTCGAAGAGCTCTATGTTACTTCATGCTCCCTCCATGCAACTCACAGCAAGTTGCTGTGTCAGAAAAACGCTTGTTTTTCCCTGGCTCTGTCTACAGACAAAAACTGTATGGATACTTTCCAGCTAACCTAGCTGGAAAAGCATCTGCTGAGCGCTCTGCGTTATGCTGCACAGCTCCTGGTTTTCAAGTGAGCTCCTTCAGCTTTTCAAGCGAGCTACGTGCTCACTTCCTTGCTGTGTCAGTCCTAGTCCCTGCTGCTTGCAAGGGCTTTCCTTGTGCCAGAAATCTGTCTCGCCAAGTGGTGCCGTGCCATACCAATCCCAAATATTGTCTCTCCTAAAGGTGGGGAAATAAAATATCTGCATGGATGTAATATCCTATCACCTTTCCTGACCAGCTCAAGCAATTAGTTCCAAGGGATTTTTAACTACATTTCCATATGATTCGTTCTTACATGATTTAGATAATTTCTTTTTCTTGCATTTGTGGAGATCAGTGGCAATGTGCAGGTGTGGGAGATCATTCTGTGCCTCCAGAGGGCACTTGGGGAAGTTAATGAGGACAAGAACCTCCCAAGTTTTTTGGCCACCTCCAACAGATTTGCACTGGTGCAATGCGAATGAAGGACAGTTTGATCATGGGGTCATCTGTGGAAAGACAGGTTTAGAAGCAGATAAAATTTAGATTTTGCTTAGTATGAGGAGAAAACAGCTCATTAGAGTTGCAAATCTAAAAATAGTCATCCTAGACCGAGCTTCTAGAGCTCCTGGAAGTAGGTAGGACATTTTTAAGATCAGATGGGTTAAAGGAGAAGGTTTCTGGAACAGTTTGTTAAGAAAAGTGTGGCTTGTGCCGCTGGCTTTCAGGGGACCCAGGCTGGTGAGCGGGACCTGGGATTTTGCTGTTTTTCCATTTACTATGAGCACTGGAGAGCCCAGAGCTCTGATGCTGAGCCCATGTCTGATAGTTGCAGGGGCTGGAGCATGATCCCAGCAACTCGAATTCTACATAAGCTTGAAATCTTTATGAGTGTAAAAAAAGTATGTCTGAAGGCTGAGAGCAGTTGTCATGTAGACACAGCAGTTGTCTCCACAAACATTTATAGCTCTGTTAGTACCACTAAAACCACAACCTTGATGAGAAATTGGTATAACATTTTTTTTTGGCCAGAATACAGTCCAAAAGGATTCGCTCTAAGCCCATCAAAATGTTATTATGATTGTAGAGATGCTTTAAATATTTACTTGCTTTTAATTGGGGTCATTAAAAAAAAAAGTTTTAACTGGTCTCATCCTTCAAAGCAAAGTAATCTTTCCTAATGCATTCAGACCTGTGATAAAGAATAAGGCTACTAAGATGAAGCAGCACGTAAACAAGGACAGTAAGGCCTGAGGATTAGAATAGTTTTTGTCTTTTTCTCCCTAGTAGGCTCTTCTGTATATTAATAGCCTGACAGAAATAGCCCTAATGGGCACTGTGTTTGAGTTAGGAATAGGATAGGAAAAATGATTAATTTCATAGCACAGTTTTAGGATTTTTTTTTAATTTTGTGGAATTTGCCACTTAATTGCAGAAGCTAAAACACCATATATAGGCGATTTTATTTCCACAAACAGCATTGGCAACCCTTTTTATTTTCAGTAGAAGTTTCTTTGGTGGATAATAGGATTACTGGCAAGAAAGAAATTTCTGTCTCCCATTCTTGTTTTTGTGATGTCTACATTTGTGTATAAAACCCAAACACACACACACAAATGGGAACCTTGACTCCAGCACTGGCTATGATGGGAACGGAGCTGAGGTAATACAGCAAATTCTTGCCCCATTGCAGTGGGAATTTACCAGCCAAGACACAAGACACAAGACACAACCCTTGTTTTCTTTGCCATAGCTTAGTGATGATGAGGATACACAATCTAGAAGAGTAGGAAACAGCAGAAAAATCTGAAACGGTTACATACTTTACAATGAAATAAATGCGTATTAAAGCAGATTGAAATAGCTATGGAATAACTGGTATAACCGATATAAATAAGGTTGATGAAGATTTTGGCTTCTATAAAAACAAAGAAGCTCCAAGCCCGAGGAAAGCATATGCCTTACATTTGATACGTTGAATGTGGACAATTGATGCTTTCCAAATACAGACTGCTAAGTGCACAAAGAGCAAAGTTTAGTCAAAGTTCATCCTTGGGTCATACACTCCCTGGAACCATCAATCTGGACAACCTCTCGGTAACCTCCGCATACTTCCAGACAAGATCTGGGATCCTTTGTGTCCTGATTAGAGCATGCAACAGTTAATTTGTTTTAGATAGGAAATTAAACAGTCATGTAAAGTGTTATAGGAGGGTCATAAAATGATTCTTGAGGTGCATTGATGAGGTCTGCTTGGGATTCTTACTCAAGATCTCACTGAGGCAAAAAGAAAGAAGAGCAGAATGATGCACAAAATAATTTCAAATTCTTTGTGATGAAAAATCACAAAAGAAAAATCCCCAGTGAGGACTTTTACTAAGATGGAGGTCTGAGTCTTAAGTTTAAACATCCTAAAAATGGCTTAATTTGTACAGACACTGTTCCTCTGCAAGCTGATTGTACAGATTTATGTTTTAGCTTTTGATAACAGAAAGACTAAATTACTATTAGAACACTGAAAAATTGATATCTTTTCCTGATTTTTTTCTCATGTGAAATATATATATATAAAAGTTTTAAATATTCAGGTGAATTGTTCTGGGCTACCTCTAGGTCCTGCTTTATATATGTATGTACATATATATTTTTATCTCATACCTATTTTGAAACGGCAATAATTAAGCAGATAGGAATGGGCATCTGTCAGTAAAGACAGACTATGTCTATCTCAGAAAAACACCCATTAAGTGTAACATTAGTTGTTCAGCAGCACCTCTGTGCCTGATCCTTTGCAATGCTAGATGCCAGCAGCATCAGGCCTAGGTCTCCGAGTGAAATGGATGTTGCTGCCGAGTTTGTGGGGCCGAGGCTTCCCAAGCGTCACGCTGCTGCCGGTGCCGGGTTCCCCAGGATCGCTGCAGGAAGAGCAGCAGCTGCCCCACCAGGAAGGGGCTCTGCTGCTCTGCGGCGCGGAGCACTGCGAGAAACCTGCGCCTGCCGGAGGCCCCGCAAGGCCTCACACAGGTGCGGAGCTCACTAATATAGAAATTCTTTAATTTTGATCTTCTACCCCTTTCTTTCTTTGGATAGTGATGTTATTCAGGAGATTCCAGCCAAATGCTTGCTGAAGCCTACTGTTGTGCCCCTTGTCACTCAAGAAACAAGCCAAAAATGATTTAATGGGTCAAAACCAACTTCAGAAGGGAAAGAATAGACTCAAATCCACGCTGCTTCATTTCAGCAAGATGTGATTTACAACGGTTGAAATATTAACCCTGAAAATCATGATTTATGAATGATAATGGAAACACTGACAAGACCCCTTGGTGTACTCACTAATGTTACAAAATCCTGGTATATGCAAACGTGATGAGATAAAAGAAAATTAATAAAGCAAAAATAAAGCACCATTGCAGAAGACAAATAGTTTTAATCTGTTTTAATATCAAATAACATCAAAGGCCTGATTCCCATGTTTTTCAGAATCAAAATTATTGCTGAAGTCAATGTGGGCTTACCTTGAAACAGGTCAGTGGGACGGAAGCAGAAGTAAGATGAGACAAAACATAAGTTCAGTACTGATAATAGCTGATGAGCAGGCCTCTGCAAATGTGGTGACCTTATGCAGCAAAGTGCTCCAAAAGTTTTCAAGAGTCTTGTTTAAATGCCTCTCATCTAGCAGCTGGGTTTTTACCTGGGAGATTTCACTTGACTACTGCACCAGGCAGTTAAACTCCTCTGAATATAATTTTCTTCCTGGTTTCAGTATCTGCTTCTAGTAGATGATGATAGAAACATGAAGCAGAGCAGTGAAAATATAAAGCAAAACATCTAAATGACTTAAGCACTTATTTGTGAGCACTTATTTGGCTCCTTTCTTTGCATTTAAATCTGTTCTTACAGCAGTGTGGAAATAAGACGTGTTTTACACTTCTCATCAGTATGGTGCTTTGGTATTATCCATGGAGGCAGTTCCTGCATGTTTTGGGTGAAACACAGCTACTTTTGAATGCCAAGTAATGCTATATCAAATGTTTCCAAAGGAGATGGACAATGTAGTATGATCTGAAGGTCTTTGTGACAAGAAATTACAGGAATGTTTAACCCCTACAGGACACTACAATACCTCTTGTTTCCAGTGAGCTATGGATTTCCAAGATGTTAGATCGTACTCTATAAGGCATAGAGGTGTTTCTTTGATGTAATTTATTTTAGATTTTACTTAGGAAGAACTTCAATAGTTATAATGCAGAAATCCAGATTATGATACTGGAAGAGATCTCAAGTAGCCACCTCTTCCTCTCAGTCCCCTACATTTTGCAACACGCCAGTCTGTGATTGTGTGTGAGGGAAGATTAGAATCAACTTACGTAATAGTAAACACCAAGAAACTGGCTTATTATGAAAATAAAAGCAGTGGACCAAAATGTTACAATCTGTTATGGTACCAAGCTGTAGCAACTACATACTCTTCTAATTTTTTATTCCTTAATGGACATTAAGCATGGGGAATTTTAAACATTTTAAAGAAATCTGAACAGTACAGAAAATGACAATAAAGAGTATTTTTACAAGCAAAAATGCTGGTATGTTTTCATGATGGTTTGTGGATTTGATGCTGTTCATTGCGCATGCACGCTACAGACGCACTTCGGGAAATTGGGAAGTGTGGACCTTCAGTGCTGCTTTCCCCATCATGTGCATCCCAGCAGATATGCAGTCTAGGCAGCTATCAACTCTTCAGAGCAATTAGCACTCTGCTTTAAAGACCTTTTTCCAAATAAAGAGTGGTAGCGACATCACCAAAGTGACTGGAGTGACTGGTCACCTACTGGGAAGAATAAATGGCAAGGATTCAGAAGAAATACCTTGCAAAGTGGCACCCACATACTGAAAAGCTCACTCTTCAGAGCTGCCTAGTGAGCACCTAGGAATAATTCACGGGTTGATAGAAGTCAGGATCAGAAAGAGGAACATCAGTTTTGTAGGCACAGATCATGCTTTGCCTCATGTGCTCATACTGCTCTGCGCAGGCTGCCTGCCTCAGGGCTCGGGACCTGCTCAAGAAGGAGGATGGAGGCTGGGCAAATCTCACCAGTAATGAAAGTGCTGGGGCTCTGCCCTCACAGCTACGGGTCTGTGCACGCCAGGGACGTCTGAGCAACCAACACAAACACCGCCAAGGAAGAGCCGTGGCGCGTGGTGCTCACTGTACCCCTCAGCAGCCGTGAGGGAGCAGAGACCAGTCAGCTCGGCCAAAGAGGGTGGCCAGCACCTGGGCCACGCCGACCTCTGCCGCCAGGCCGTGAGCCTGGCCCTCAGCAAAGAGGCTGGAGAAAAGCACTCACAAAGGCAATGCCATGTCCTCTTAAACAATCGATATTGCTGTGAACCACATCACCCAAGGAAACCGTTCTTATATATTAAATAAACTTTACAGTGTTTTATCGCTTACTGTTAACCTGCTCCGCAGTGATATGTAAGCAGCTCAAAACGGCAAGTAGAAATAAAAGCATCTGCAGGGTATTCCCAAGGTTATAATTTCACCGAGGATTTCTCTGATGTCATAAACCAAGAGAGCTAAGTTGAGCTGTTTAGTCATAGGAACCCCAAGATGAAAATTATAGCCTTGTAATGCACAGCAGGCAAGACTTTATACATTAACAGCCTTAAGTGGGCCATCTGTGACGATTATACCTTCTCTAAAGACTCCGGGTTCCAGTAAAATGGTTTTCATACCTACAAAATGAGTGGGGGGTTTTCATCTATTTTTGCCATTTTCTCTTTGAAGAAGGAGATGTCACTCTTTATTCAGCCAACAAGAAGGCATAAGTGTTACCCAGTTTAAATTTGATCATAAAAGAAGAGAAAGAAAGTTTGAATACTGTAGCTTTTAATCTGGCTTGGATAAAATTTCAAAGCGCTGTCACACTAGTCACATTATCCTTTGTTGACATCAGTGTTGTAAGACATATCAGAAAATAATCATATAATTCTGACAAAGATAAACCAATGCTGAGCTTACACTGAACATACAGAAAGGTCGTCAAGCAATCACATACTGTTCATATCTTATTTATCTTTTGGATCTTCAGCCTTGAATGCCAGATGTGGACTACTGTAAATGCTGCAGTTGAGAAAAAAAAAAAAAAGACACACATACATCCTAGCAAAACTTTATTATGAGAGCAGGAACAGCCTCCTGCCTGGATCAAAGCCTTCTTTTCTGTTAATTTTAACAGATTTGCATTGTTTTGCATAGGTCATTGTGACTGGCACTTTTAAAGACTAATTTGAGAAGTAAAAGGCAAAATAAAAGCTATGTATTTGTTCTCTCTTTCCTCGATATTAAAATAAGTTATTGAGTGTATCTGCTTCTGCTTCTATGCAGCAGAAAGGTAATGTAGACCAGAAACAGAAGTAGCTAATGAACATGCTTCAGCTGCGTAGCTTTAATGATAGGCACAAAATAAAGTGTTTAGACTGCTGCCAGCTAGCACACAGGTGTGTGTGCACCACCTTTTACGCAGGAATTCGATAGGGGTTCATGTACCTACCGTGGAGTCTGTGTACGTTGAATCTGCGGGGAGGCGCTGGTTCTGCCTGGGCATCCCCGAGGGGGAGGCAGGAGAGACAGGAACCGGTGGGTGTGCGGCAGGGGGTAACCCCACATTTTCTGAGCAGTGGCCACCTGTGCCTCCTGGCATGGTCTGCTCGTCAAGAGGAGAATCTGCAGTACCAGCCGCTGTCTCGAGGCACCGGGTCACATTACATCTTTCTGTTTTGATAAAGGCCGGGGTGCAGCCATATCTGCAATTACGTTCACACAAACATCAGTAAAAGCCATATCTGTAGACCATTAAACATGGTTCTTTTACATTAAGTCTATAGCCATCCTCACACCCACAAATGCTTGGCTGTTGAGGAGTTCTGGATTGACAGAGCCCCTCCGTGGTCACCTGAAGTTGGGTTTGTTTGTTCCCTCTCCGTATTTCAGGTGTGCTGTGCCCCGTTTCTAACTGCTCCCCAAGACTGTCAGTATTAAGGAGGAGAGGAACGGGACAGTAGTTCCAAAAATAAGAACATTTTTTTTTCAAGTAGATTAGATATGGAAAATACTTAAAAGTGTTATCACACATTGCTTAATCTTTTCCTGATGCAGTATCTATTTTCAATTAAAACTTAATGGTGTCTTTTCCACAGTGGGAATAGGATTTTGTTTTTGAACTTTCATGGTTAGAACAATATAATGCATTGGAAAAAAAGGATCGCTTTTTAGAAACTTATAGCCAGGATGGCCAAGGCAATATTGGCAAGAAAACACTAACTCAGTTACCAATCACTTGAAATAATGTATTAGTGATTTCCATCAGGGCTTGCAATATGTAATTTACTGAATATTTCAGTTTATCCTTTGGCATCTTAATTTCTCCAGCAGTTCTCCCATGTCAAAAGCAACTGACTGCTAGTTCAGTTATTTATATTTCTAGAGTGAATTAACAAAAGCAGCTTTCATGGTTTTCTTTGGTGTTTCATACCACAGATATGCCTGATTGGAAAAGTAGGTTTATATTGAATTGCCATTGAAAAAAAAAAAAGTTTAGGATGATTTATGGGAAAGGCTTTTACATAATGGCTGCATTTGGTAAAGTTGAAAATTATTTGGTTGGTTTTACAAGACTGTGATGTTCTCAAGGCCTTGAAATGAACTCCCTGGCTTCAGCCGTTCGTGTCATGACATCTGAGCCATTGCATAAAGAATGTCCTGACATATTTCCTGCATCGTTCTCTCTAAGGAACACAGTGTTACAGAAAATAAACACAAGGGACAGTTCAGAACAGAGGGTAACTATGGATAACCTGTTATTTTTATTTAAAGTAAGTTTTTATTTTTACAAACCTTCTAGAAGGTGCAGGGATGGGTTGTATGAAGTGCAGGGCACCTGGTGGGGTTTCTGATCACCGTCATCTCTCTTCTCTTGAGGGTATCTTCTGAGGACACTTGAAAATTCCCATCAACTATTTAGCACTTTTGGGGATATGTCCCCACATAAGTATGTTCATAAACAAAACCAGTTTAGAGAAAATACGAGACAATAAAGCAGACACCTCCCAGCTCTTCTGGAGGGAGCCCGAAGCACAGCATGAACGTGGACAAAGCCCCAGGGCTGGGTATTTATTCCCAAGCAAGAAACACTCACTTCTTTAATTAGCTGAAAAAATAGTTAAGCCCAACAGCAATTAATGAATGGAATTAATGCCTGAGAAAGGGCAAACGAAGACTGTTTGACAAGTGACAAATGTTGGAGATTAGATGGAGAAATTAACACCCTAAAAATACCCAGAAGCTGGAGTGGGTGACCTACTCTGTATCTGCCGCAGAGCGCTCTTTTATCCGAGCCCATAAAAACACAGAAAAGCCTCTTTCTCTGGGTTACCTTGCACCTGGCCTCACGGCCTGTCACTTTTGACTATTTAATGCTTAGAATCAGCCCTTAAGTAGTCAAAGGGAAGAATAAGGAAATAGTAAAAGTGATTGTATAAAAATGGCTAGATGCCTCCTTTGGAATCTCTGGAAAATGCAAACAGCTCCCCTTTGTCAAGCCTGAAAGACTATTGTTCTGGAAGAGCAAGAGCCATTAAGCTAATTACACATTTGCATTGATTTGGTGAAAACTGAATGAAGTTAAATTAATACAAGCCAGATGTAAACCAATTTAAATGTGTTCACATAGGGGTTTTTACCAGTTTAATTGATTTAAAACCAATTTTGTGCATAAACAAGGCCATATATCCTTTTTCTTCTCCTTTACAGACTGAAAATTAAGTAATCATTTCAACTTGGATTTTGATAACTCTACATTAAAAACAGAGCTGTATTGCTATGTAAGCATGATTCTCATAATAATTATTACAATGTATATCCTCTAAAAAGAGAGCTCAAATTCAAACTTTTTTTTTTCAACCAAGTGCCCTATACAACCAGTTCGATTCACACCTGGATCTAAACCACCATGGTCTGCAGAACCAGAGATTTGTCATTATAGAGCTGAAATTGCTTCCTGAGTCCATGCCTACCTGATATCATGCAAGCTTTAGACCAGGAAAAACAGCTTAGCAAAAGAGTAACGCAGAGCTCATCAGGGACAGAATTAGTTATTAGAGTGGAGGAACAAGACAAGAAAGGTCCATGACTATTCCATGTCATTTTGTCACTTTGTCATTTTTCCCCCGGTTCTTCTACAAAATGGACATTGGGGTAATTTACTTGCATGCTTGCATTCTGCTGCTTAGCCAATCTATACAGAAATGAAGAATAGTATTTTAAATTTGATGGCACTTCATATTTGTACAGCAATGTATGCATAAAAAAATTGCACGTTTCTTTCTGATTAAATTTCTGTGAAAGCATCTGCCCAAAATGCAAGTTTATTGGCCAGCTGTACGCCTAGATTGCTAGCACGACATCTGGGTCTCTGGTGCTCGTGTTGTGGTTCCTGGTGCCAGCTCTTCTCTCCCTCTGTGGCGTGACCAGCTGCCACCAGAAGTTGCTAAGGGTCCACTTAGGGTACAACACAGGTGTAGCCTTAATAAAAGTTAGGTCTGCTGCTGCCACCCTCATCTGGGCTACATACTTGTATGACTGCAGAGGCTCTTTGGTCTGTGGAGGGGTCTGTGGGAATGAGCATTTGTGCTCTGGAGAAAAATGATTGACCCATTGTATTGAATCAATTTAGTCCACCATGCACTAAGGTTTCCTACATTTAAAGAAAGTCAAAAGTGTTTCCTTGAAAGCAAAGCTCCAACTATAACAGGCAAAAGCATTGAAATTTATATTTATTCTTCCTAGTGTGTTTAGAAGAGAGCATTCTTCATTTGTCATGATAAAATAGATACAGTTTACATTATTTAATTATATCTTATGTTATATTTTACTTAACTATTAGCATTAAAAATCACTCGCTATGGAATAATTTATAATAATAATGATACAGACAATTCATTAATTTAATTAAAAATTATATACTTGATACATTTACCTGCTTAAGCATGCAGACATTAAAAGTTGTTTTTTTTAATTAAAAAGTTATCAACTGTGATTTGACGAGTCATTTTCTGCCTTATTGCCAATGCCTTCTTCATTAACTATTTTACATCCTGTAAATAAAAAAGGCAACATTTTCTCCTCATAGAAACTGTGTGCGGGCTGAAGTCTCTGCCACACTTTCACTATGGCAACTCTGTGCCAGAATTTGGCTAATTCTCTGACGAGCAGAGGGGAGTTTTCATGGGTGGAAAAGTCCTGACTTCATGTATGGAGTAAAAGGTAGTGAAAACATAAACCTTCCATAACTTGGAAACTTTCCATTCGTACAGCAGGGAGCAATGAAAAGGTAAGAGCTAGAGGTATTCGGGAGTATTTTTGTACAGCCTCGTGAAACAACGCGTGGTCTCACTGTGCTCTTCACAGGCTGCTGGAGCTTGAGCCTCGCAAAGATGCAATACAATAAAGCGGAGCCAGAAGGTCATGCCTTTGCAATAAAATTGACCTGTTGTTTAAATTACGCTGGAAGTGTTCAAATTCCCTTTCCCCATTCTAGAGAATCCTGCCATTTCCTGTCGTACTGAGGACAGGAGGGATTTAATCGATTGGGGATATATAGAGAACTCTTGTGCTTACTTCTGTGCTGAATTTGCCCATTTCACTGCAGTCCCTCTGGGTCACAGAGCCTGCTACTCGGAGTCCATAGCAGCTTTAGCTCACAGGGGGTGGATCCGCGGCTGTTGATGAGGCACAGGCATAATAAATATTATGGATAATGATAATTTCAAGCTGTGATAGCACCCCCTCTCCCCCCAACAGTTTCTCTGTTTGAAAAATGGCATTGAAAGCAAGGAAAAAAAGCTGTCCTCAAAATTTGGCCCTCTGATTTGTTTATTCAGATTGCACTTGATGTTTTTAAAGTATTGCCTGTGTTTCAAAAAAGTTTGCTACCCGTGCCAGCTTAGAGAGAATTTCAGCCCAAACAGCACCCCCCCGCCCTATTTTGGCATACTAAAACAAGCAAACAAACCCTTTCTAACGCATTTTGCATCCAGACACCAAACCGAAATTAGTAATCAGTTTAGATAGCTCTGGTTGTCTGTTGCTCTGATGTCATGCCTAGAGTGAGGCACCCACAATACTTCTTTATGCCATTCAAAGTGTGTATTAGGATTCAGAGGGAGCGAGATTCAAAACAGTCTCAGGGCTGAATACAGAGATAATGCATCATTCTATAGGCACTTTCTCCCGCCATTCCCAGAGCATTCAGCGCAAAGCGATGCCATTTTTCACCAGGAAATTAGGTTGTTCCCTAAAGCGCACACGTGACCCCGCTTCTGAGAGGCATTTTCCAAGCAGGTGTGGCTTGCCGCATTATACTCGCCGGGGGCGGAGGCGCTGGGAAATAAACAGTTAAGTTCAAGTTTAAGGGAAAAGGAAAACAAAAAACAACAAAAACCTGACAACCCTCCTAACCCCATTTGTCAGATTGTGTTTATGACATCATCAGATATTCTGCACTTGTTTGCAGCCATTCAGCCCAACCTGCCCCACAGCCTCAGCTTTGTGCTCCGGCTCTCTTTACAGGGGCAGCAGGCTGGAAAATTACCACATGCTGTCACAGTTAGCTCAGCCAGGTCTTGTTATCGTTTCCAAGGAATCCATTCATTCCATTATTTTACATATTGGGCAGACGTCCTGCCACTGAGGCTTGGGCTACGCTAACTTGAAGGGCCAAACGTTAATGGGTCTCTATTGTTGGCGGAATAGCGGCGCAATACGTGGGAAAAAATACCCAGACAGCTCACTGACACTGCTGTAGGACCTCTAGACTTAGGGGGTAGCCTGTGAAGAGCTTTTATGTAAACAAGACTTCAATAAACAAAGAATATCTTCTGTGTCAATATTCATAACCCATACATTTTTTCTTCTTCTTTTTTTTTTCCTCTCCTCCCCCAAAAAGCAGCAGAACTCTTGAGATAAAAAGAGGCAAGAGAGTGGCATGGATGGTCAATGCCTTTTACAGAAAGAATCTCTGGGATGTGTGCAAGAAACCATACAGCCAATCCTGATTTATAAGGGATATTATTAAGCTCCTGGGTGGAACAAAGAAGTTTTATTTCAGGCTTGCACTACTATCTGTGTGGTTGATAATGGAGCATGTGACTGGGGAAATTTAAAGCTGGTGATTTGTGTACGCTGCGGCTGATATGTCAAAACTCAGGCGGAGCGTGTGTGTCTGTCTTTCCTGGGTGTGGGATTTTAAGTAAATGGATTGCGCTAACAACAACTTTTATTTTCCTCTTAGGAAATCAAAAAGCCAAACAACCTGTAGGAAATATCTAGTAAATTTTGTCCAATCAAAAAGAAAGAAAAAGAGGGGGGAATAAAGGAAAATATATTCAAATTAGGCTGTTTTCCCTACTACCGATGGTTTCTTTTTCAGGCCAGTTCCTTTTCTCACTTATTTCCCACTCAACCCCTTGCTGTGAGCGAGCTCACAGAGTTTGGATGTGCTCTGCAGGAGCTCTCGCTTTGGGACAGCCTTGTGTCCATCAGTGTGACCCGTCCCGCTTCCCCTAGCACAAATGAGAGGAGCGTCAAGCTCCTGGCAGGGGAATTTGGCACCACATTGCAGAGCGGGACATGCCCTCGCTGTGGCTCGCAGGGATCCCACACAGGCCAGAAAGAGGTGCTCACCCTCTGCGATTTGAATGGAGTTGAATCAATAAGACTACAAAAGTTGCAGGCAAATAAGCTCTGCTAAAGCCTCTGCTGCAAAAGCCTCTGTTTCAAGAGGGAGACACTTTAAAAACTGCTAAAAAAATTAATCCAGACTAGTCTCAAGGCTTAATTCTCAGATCTGAATATACCCTTCTTGCTTCTAATACCAGCCTGGCACTCGGGAGCCGAAGGAGCTGGACTTGGTACCTGCTGCCCATAATCTTTATTTCAGGTGTTGGGTATTTTCCTTCCATTATTTTCTTTGCCTTTGGACAACAAAGGTCTTGATAACACGACCTGGCTGCTCTAACCGCGACAGCATGTGGTAATTAGCTGAGTCCACTGGCATTTTCCAAACCTAAACACAAGACTTGGCTTTTTAAACTGATCCGTAATTAGCACAGTTGTTATTTCAGTTAATTTGTTTTATTGATACTGCAAAGCTCTCCAAAGAGCTGCACAAAAGTCAGGGGTACAATATATCTTGTTTTCTGCAAACATTTTCAGCATATTGGAACACAGCACTGAATGTGGGAAATGAATTGGTAGGCTTCATCTCAAAACCCTGCCTGAAACATCTTTCAGGTAGTAATAAGAAGTGTTAAAATACTTGCACTACCCAAAAGTCAGGTTAGCCAGTTCATGTCTTTATGAAATATATTCTAATTTCCACTAAGATTATTTCTGTGTCTGGCAGATAATTTTAAATAGTTCCCTTCTTCAGATGACATTAAGAGCCAATTGAGATAAATTTATTTTTCCATAAAAGTAATGCGTGTCAAGGCTAGATTTCCTAAGCCAAACCCTCCAAGCAATCATCATAATCATTTTGTAAACCATAGATAATGTCATCTTGGAATAAAAAGATTTTTTCAGTGTATGAAATGTTACATTAAGATAAACATTAGAACTTAGCGCTTCCAGTGTGAATGTAATCTCTTAAGAAAATCTTTCAGGGCTTTAAAATAAGCATAAGAAAGAGAGAGAGGCTGAGAGTGAGTACAAGAAATAAATAACACTTTTCAAAAAAATCGATTATTTCAAGCATTCAAAAATGTGACGTTTTGTCCTTATTTTTGCAAGCTGTTGTGTTTGTGTTCATGCATGCCAATGCACTCACGGGAG
>NW_010581230.1:14883-28214 GCF_000705375.1 Tinamus guttatus | reverse complement strand
TATCAAATGCCCTCGTGGCATTCTTCAGTGCAGTAATTTCTCACATAGCTTTACATGGCAGCAAGAGTGATGTTGATTGCCAAAAAGTACAAAACTAAAGAAATTTTAAAGCACAATGGCAGACGTGTGCCTAAATCCCATTAACTTTGAGGGACATTAGTGCACCTAACAAACATTTTGCACACATCTTCCCTCTGCGTGCCCTCATTTTAGCCCCCAAAAACAATAGAAAAAGGATCACTTGCCCAGAAGTCAAAATATCCCCCATGAGTAAAGGATTGCTGTTTTTTTTTCACTTAATACCATTCATGTTACTGCCACGGGACGTTTTCACTTAGGGCTTTTTCTTGTGCAGAAGGACTTCCCATTGCAGCATGAAGATTAAAGCGTAGGAATATTTCCTGGCTTCAGCTTGCGCTATCAAAATCCCCTCTCCTTCCTTAGGTTACGCTTGCCTTTGGAGTGTTCTTTTTCATCAGCTGCATGTGGAGCTTTTTCTTCAGGAAACTGCTGCCCATGTTCCCATTAGCAGGGAGGCTCTCCAGCTACCTGGCACTGCTGATGGAGACGCAGTCCTTCGCTGAAGTGGGCCAAGTAAAATCTTCCCCAAATTACAAACCATTTGTTATCTGCAATGTTTGGGATATGGTTTTAGAGGGGAAGAAAAGGAAGGAATTAAACATTCCGATCAGTGGCCAAGATGATAGTCACCTCAAAGCTAGGGAGAAAGACTTTAATGGCAGGCTACAGAGAAACCTCTTTTTTAAAAATCTTTTTACCACAAAGTACAGCACAGATAAGTAACTTATATTACTTTCCCACAATCAAGGACAGCTACCATTACTTCAGAATTTGAGGCAACTCTTCTCCATAGCCTATGACAGAAACTAGATGGACCACTGCCCAAAAAGGAACCAAAAGAAAAAAAGTGTGGGGGGGAGGTAGAACAGAATTCTGCATTTATATATGTGAATATTTTTATTTGCAGCTGGCTGTACCAATACAGGTTCAGAGGAGATAAAACTGCATAAATTGTCCTTGCAGGACTATCTTCCTGCATGGCGACAGTACAGATTTGGAATTATACAAAGAAGTCCAGTGAAGACAAACAAAAAGACATAAATTCAGAGGCTAAACTAGTTGTGAACCAGCTCAGTGTAAATTCTTAAACCCATTGATTCCAGTGACACAAGTCACAAAGAAAAGGTCTGAAAAAAATCAGACTGAGGATCCTTAGAAATGCAAGGAGGAACTGTGATGGCAAAGGACATAGAAGATCCATTTTGGGGACTTCCAAGTTCAAGGACAATCAGCACAGTTTTCATTCACCCACTTTTCACAGGGACTGAACCACACTACTCAGGCTATAAAAGGTTGCCCTGGAGATCCTTTACAAAAATGAGAGCTATGCCCTCATAGCATACCTCAAAGTCATTTTGCATTTCCGGGGATCTGTTTGCCCAATTGATCTCGCTCATCTCCCGTTGGCCTCCGCGGTCTTTCTGAACTGCCATTCTAAAAATATCCATGAGTCTTAAAGCAAGAAAGCTCTGGCTGGTTAGGAATTTCTGATGACTGAGAGCCCAAATTGGAAAAACTCCACGCTATTTCATCAGATGGAAAGCAAGTGCAAATAAAAATACCTGTGCTCTTACAAAAGCTGCTGCAGGATCTTAGAAGTTGTAATTATGTGTGATTGCGGCCCTTGATGTCATTATCATCCATGTAAACAGAACTTGCTTGTGTACAAAAGCTGTATCATTATGCTTGACAGACATCTTTTCCTAATGAAAGTAGAGATAATTAAGGGACTGATTCTGGGCCTTCGCTGAAGGGAATAAAACAATTACATAGCAGCTCTGCCCGAATTTCATGGGATTTCAATAAAAGAAAAACATCAGCATTCATAAAATTCACACAGGAGGGCATTCAAGGGCATGCACAGCATTCAGCAACCTCAGCAATCTTGTCACTTTGTCATCTTCCATTCTTTTTGGAGAAAAAGGAGTAAAAATAGTTCAGCAAAGCATGTGAAAAAAAGATAAACTTTACCTAGATGACCCATCGTAACATATTAGTGACTTTCTATGGTATTAGCGATTTTCTATCATGTTATGTTAATATCATAGAATTTTAGCATTTGATTTCCCTAATAAGTTATGACCTTGCAATCATTTCAAGCAATTTTCATATCACATTCGTGAAAACAAAGGCTAACACACTCAGATGCTAGCACAGAAACTACTAAAAGAACATGACAAAAATTTTCATATTTTCCTTGTGTATTAATGTTTGCCTGTCTTGTTCCAACATTTTCTTCTAACTTTTCACCACTGGATGATGGAGAATTAGCACATTGCTGATTACTTTTTAAATTAAGTTAGAAAAACAGGAAGAATCAGTGTAGTAGCTTTACAAGACATTTTATCAAACAAATGGCTCTTACCGGAAACATTGATGACAGTGATATAATGAACGTATTGATTTTTTTTTACGGTGTAGACCTAGAAAAATTCCTAGAGGAGGAAGCTCCTCTAGGAGATATACTGTTAGGATATCTAGGAGGATACCATTAGGATATCTCTAACGATATAATAATTGTCTCAAAGAAGTGGTGAAGGCCCCTTCACATTATACAATGAGCTGTAGACTGTAAAAAGCCTTACAAGGTGCTGCCTAGGGAATAATCCTGTGCCTGGCTGCTTCCACCTTCCCTTTCGCAGATGCTGTGATTCGAGAGTAGTTTGGAAGATGGAAGACTAATGATTTTGGATTGGAGACTAATGGATTGCCAAGCCTTTATCCAATAGTTATAGAGTTTTTGCTCTCAGAAATTAAATTGTTTAAGAAGAGAAGATGAAGATTCTTACATCATTTCTGGATTCTTTTTCTATGGTCATACAGACATAAAAAGATTCAGCAGTGATACAGCATGTCTGGATTGCTGAGTGCAGTTCAGGTGAAGATTTATTTTATATTCACTTTTTTTTCTCAGAATATTCTGTTGTAGTTCAGGGTTTCAGGAAAATCTTGAGAGGGTTGCAGGGAAAAGAGATCATATGTGCTTAATTGCCTGGGAAACTCGAAAAGAACTAGTGCCATTTCCTAATCCCCTCAGGAGCAAGCTCTGACTGAGAGATCCGGTTCCTTGCTTACCAAGAAGGCATGTTTTCTGGAGCTTACAAAGCATCTGACATAACAGGAAGGGTATTTTGGCAATACCTGGTTGTAAGGAGAAGGAAAGGAATGAGAGATTAGAGAAATCCAGATTTATTTCACTATGATACACACTAATATATAAAAGCTCAAAATGTCAGGTTTTGCCTTGGGCTTGTGCAATCTCTTTGCCCCTTGTCTGTGAAAAGGGCAGACCAAAAGCAGCAGTTCCTGAATTTATTACTGCAATGAGCAATTCATTTAGAGTGAAAGGGTACTAATTGCAGCAAGCCTTGAAACCCATCATTCCCTGCTTTTTTGAACAAAGTCAATCACTTTTCCTCTGACATCTGTTCATCCTTCATTGTGATCCCAGCAGATCCTATTGAGGTCTCAGCAACACTTTGGGCATCTTTCGTTTCTCTCCTCAGCTCTCTATCCAGCCTATTTTCTTCCAGGGACAATTCAAATAGCTCTATACTATACTGGACTGCTAGGTGTCTTCTATACTTTTCTTATACATGGCATACACTTGCTGACACTGTTTCCAGCCCTTGTCTGTGGTTGATCTTGATGTCCTTGGTGTCTCCTGCAGGCTCCTGTTCAGCTAAGCATGTCCCAAGGCGCTTGGCCACTGCAGAGGCTATGTCCTGGGCCACCAGGTTGGTGGTGGCCGCCCACTGGTTTGTCCTTCCTCCCCACGTTTGCCCTCTGTGGCTGCCTCAGGCTGGAACACATACAGACGTGGACAAAAAAGATCACCTGAGAGGAAAACACTGCTGGCAAAATAGCTGCTCCTGCTGCACGCTCATAAATGTAGGTGGCCTCAGGGAAACGGGGGTCCCTGGGCTGTGATGTGCATAGAAATAGGCCTTTACCTGCGTGTTGAAGGATATTGAACCCTCAACCTCTGGCTTTGTTACACAACTTCTTTCCATCTACCTCCAGAGGATGGCAAGCAGAGATGAAATTCTAGCAATTGTTCTGGTTTCACGTCATACTGAAGATTATAAAACATTAGTGATGCTAATACTTATAAAATGTGTCCCCTTTACTATGGCTGTGTCTACTACACACTGCAAACACTTCTTGTCTGTTAAACATTGCAAGTGGAGCTAACATCACCATGCTTCATTTTTAGCATCTGTTGAATGGACAAATAACACACACCTCCTGCAGAGGAGCATTATGAGGCTTAGCTAATTATTGTGCACTTGCAAAGTGCTTTGAGATCTCAGATGAAATATGCCACCAAAGTGCAAAGTATTATTCTCATATAGCAGTTGGAGTGGACTGTTTCAGAGAGGCTATAAATCTGTTTCCACCGTGACCCAAGATGGGTCTTTCAGCTATAAGAAGAACATGAATGTTTAAACATTTATTTAAATATTAAATCACCGGTCTTCAAAACCCATCCTAATGGCTTCACTGCTGTCCTAAGTGAATTCTAGGCATGTATTAATGTGCAGCTAGAGTTGTGCAGCTGAGGTAATTCACTTTTCCTACCATGCTGGAAACTTGGATGGCAACTGAGGTGAATCCAGTCCTCCTGCACTCCTGTCCTCTTCCTGAGGAACAATAAATCCCTTTCTGCCAAATAAAATGCTTCTTAGATTTCCTCAAAATGATAATAACCTGTTATAATTGCAATGCATTGCTTACAAGTGATGTGGGCCAGGGACAGTGTGTTTGCCCTGCATTCAGGCAGTACTTACTGCAGCGATGTCCAGCAGCTGCTGGTGCATGGATATGCACGGCAAGCAAGCAAAGGCACCACTGGGCATTTCCTTCTCATCAACTCAGAGAAATATGTATCCTTGCCTGTCACCCTGAACAACGTCAGAAGGGCTTTCAGGCAACAAATTCAGAATGACTGGTCTAGCCTAATGGGGTCCTGGGCCTGAACAGGGCTTTATAGCATTAACGTGAAAGGCGGCAGAAGGCTATTGCCAGTGAAGGCGATCCCAGAAACAGGCTTTGGAGGGATAGGGCATGAATCTCTTCCTTCCTAAAAGCTATCCAAGGATCCTCTGCTTTTCCAAGCAGGGCTGGGTGCCTGGACAAACTGCCTACAGCGGGAGTCCCGCTTCTGCAATAATATCAGGGGTAGCTCTGTATATGCATCTCCCTGCTATGCTGCAGTGCCAATAACAGAGGCTGAAGCGGCAGAAGTACAAAGAAGAGCAAAGAAGGAGTTAAGCAAAATGAAAGAAGATTTGTAATTTCTAATATTGTCCTCTCATACCGCTACAGTCACAAATTATATGAATTGTCAGCAAGATGGTAGCTGATAACACAAAAGACTCAGAAGTACCAGTTTTAAATTAAAAATGTATTTTCAACTCAGTTCACACAATGACAAATGCTTCTTGCCATGTGAACTCTCAGAACACTGCAGTGACCACAGAAGATACAATTTCTTTTATAAGTCTTTAAAACCCTGGATTCTGTAATGTGGAATAATAAATAAAAATGAGTTTTACTGGGGCCGCCAGGCTAAATTATCAGTTGGTGATAGTGTAGTGACTGGGGAGTGATGGTGTTGATGGAGCTGCACTGAGATACAGTGCAGGATCTGGACCATTATTATCTGATTACTGATTACAAGCAAGTGTCACCACTATTTAAATTTGCTTGATAATTCACACTTATAGGGCTTATTTTTCACGGGCTTCTAACTTTGCTTAACTTTGGCTATGCGTAGTGAAATCTTCCATGCCACAAGCTGAATCTATTTGGAAAGAGACAGTTATTTTGGCAGATGAGATTAGGGAAGAGCAGCTAATGGCAGCATTATGGATATGATGGGTGAAATTCCCTGCTGGGATGCCCCAGACCACCAGGGACTCAAGCACCCAAGTCTGGAGAAGGGCATTGCTGAGACCTCCTTAATGATGCATAGAACGGGTCGGACGGTAGTTCTTATTTTAAGCAAAACATCATATACTATGAAAAGTGTGAAGAAATTGCAAGAGTTGATACACTGAAAAAAAAATCAGTGGGGAATCACTGCTTCATAGATTTTTTTCTCTCTATTTAAGCTATGTATTGCTACTATGTATTACTAGTGTCACCTTTTAAATTATGCTTTTAGAACTCTTATGGTAGCTTGTGGATAAAGTAAAATGGCACATAACACTGAAATGGCACCTTTTAGATATTGTCTATGGGGCTAATATTTTATTTGGAGAGTAAAAAATGCTTTTTGGTTACTATGGTGCTTGAAAGTATTCCTAAGGAGCGGAAATCTTCAACTCTTCAGTTGAAGAAACCTCTGTTAGATGATTGGACTAATAATTTTTGTCAATTAGAATTCCTTAGGGAAAGGAGCCAGCAGTCTTTATTAATAATATTAATAGCAGTTGGAATCACACCATCTGTCTGGAGACACGGGTAATACTTTTGAGGAGAAATGTCAACTGTTTAAAGAACAATTTTGAAAGGAATGACAGGGAAAAAATGCAAAGATGTCTCTTGGTATATAATTTATATATTATATTACAAAACTATTCTTTCAGCTTGGTTCTTATGCTTCTTATTTTCTTAATTTCTTAAATATTTTCTTAATATAAGAAATTGATAACAGCTTTACTTTCTGTCAATCTCTCAGTAATGGTGTGTGCAACCTCACCCTATGCCTTTACAGCACAGAAAGTGTTATGATTTCAAATATATCTTCTGGTTCAAGTTGTCACAAAACCATCACTGAATATTTGCCAGCATCTCACCCAAAGAGAACGTGAGAATGATGAAGATATTTTGTTTATTGAATAAGATTACTCAAAGCTAAATGGGTATTTTGAATTTCGAGACTGCTGCTTCAGGAAGCTGTACCATCGTTCGTACTATATCTTAGATATGAACTTAGCTATTATCTGGGTTTCAGAGAGTAGGTGTTGCCCTGTTTGAAGAATGCATATTCTTAAACTTTTTTAGTTGTAGCAAGCACACAGAGCACTCAAAGCTGTATATGTATTTCCCTATTTTTCTGTGTTACTTGGTGTGAGACAGGAACTTGCCCACCCCCCTTCCCTTTGCAGTTCAAGGACTCATCAGTTCTTCACATCTGCATTTTGCTCTGGTGATTAAACACTGCTGACTGGACCTTGCTTTTGTCTTTTTTTTTTTTCCTTAAAGATTTGTTGTCTGACTTGGTAGTTTATTTTTTTCTGCCCAACTTTTAACAGCTGTGCTCACAGTATCTCCATTCATATTATTTTGCCTTCTAATACATTCACTAATGATTAAAAGGTTTTCACATTTTCAGTGATTCAGTCTTTTTAGTACATTTTGAAGCCAACTAATATTGAGACATTTATTTAGTGATTTAGTAGTGATTTGGGGAAGTTTGTTTATTTATTTTAAGATTATTTATTTATTTAATTGTATTTATTCAGTCTGTTGGTTTTCACGTTTTCTTATTTTTAATGAACTTCTAACTAAAAGTAAAGTAAAATAAATATTTGATCCCATATCAGCTCGATTAGATCAAACGTCCTTTTCCCATCTAGAGAGAGCAGCTATTGTATAAGCTCAACTGATTCACTATAGCTCTTACTACTGATTCCCTTATTCTTCTATATATCATCCAAGATTCCCCAGAAAATTATCAATCAATCAATCAGCTTTTTACCCATTTGTTATTCTCAACTAGAAAGGCCCACTAATTTTAGTTCCTTGGTTAATATTCTTAGGCATAATCACTTCTTTTGTCTTTCTTGTGTCTTCAATATTTGTTTTTGAGATTTTTTTTTGGCAGATGTTCAGGTTCACGAGGCATATTTTTATTTATTTAGAAAATGTATTGTGGGGGAAAAGTGGAAGTTACAAAAACATGATTTGAGTTCCGAAGTAAGTGGGATAATAGGCATTAGAACATTAGAACAAATTCTGAAAGAAATAAAAAATGAAAAAGTGCTACTAAATAGAAAGTAGGCTGAAATGTAATGTAGCTTTCCTAAATCTTTTTTGTTTGTCCATCCAGTTTACCATCTTAGTAGTATTGCTTAAATTTTTACTTAAGAGAAAACCAATATATAGTTACAGATGCAGGTATATAAAACCTGTCTGACCTCAGTAAAACATCTGATATGCTGCTATAATGGCAATTCTCAGTTAAACTGGCAAATCAGTTGCAAATATTCCCAGTAAACTGGAAATCAGTTGCAAAATCGTGAGATGATTACAGAGCTGAAAGAAAAGATGACACTGTTTTATGCTGAAAGGGGAAGCATCAAGCTGGAGGGCAAATACAATGAAGTCCTTTAGCATCTAGTGTTCAGTCTTAATCGCAACTTATTCATTAGTTACTGTGGCATAAAAAATGGTACTGTACTAATGAAAATTAGTGAACTCTCAAAATTAGGAGTCACGAGCCAGACAGAAAGCTGGGATTATGACAAAGGGAGAAAATGAACCTTAAGAGCTGCAGCAATATGGATTGGATGCAACTTAATGCACAGAGTGCAGAGTCTTTGACTCAGGGACTAATAATAAGATTTTTTTCCTCTCTAAAAGGTGGTACTCAGTAAAATTTGAACATATTAATCCTTGAGTGTCTAGAAGCCACCGCTGTTGTTGCAGTCATTGCAAAAGCAGAGGAGAGGTATTTCCACTTGAGGTTATTCCTCTTACCTGCAGCCCAGGGCCACAGCGGTTCTCCATAGTGCTCTGGACACTCGTGTGGGAAGGGTGAGCCAAACCAGGCAAAGTCTGCAGACTGCTGAGGAAAAGAGGAGAAAAATCTGTTTGTATTTTAATAAGGCAATAAAACTGGCTTATTTAACCAGAAAAATAATAGCCGAAAGGGGTATCATCTGAGTACACGACAGAAGCAAACACCAGGGCAGGAAAAAAGCTGTTTATGCAAAATGGACAGCCTTTGCACAGAGATAAATGATTAAAAAATTACTATTGATAAACTGAAAATCAGCTGAAGGCTGTGAAGCATCTGAGGAATGAAACTCTGGACCAATCTCTTTGTACAAGTTACCAGGAAAGCAACATTTATTAAAATATCCACAATATATGATAGCACCTGATGGCAGAGCAAAAGACTTGCAGGGAACCAGACTCACTAACTGACAGATCCCTGTCAGTCACTCCCCCTGCATTCCTCTACCCCTGCTTTCGGCCTCATCCTCCCTCCTGCCAACTTTTTACTATTTATGTTTTTTGGTGAACTGCTCAGGAGATAACACCTTTTCTGCAGCCTGAATTACCTTAAGGAACACTAGCATGCCTACCTCAGCTAGCCTCTCTGATTTTCCTGCAAGAAAACTAACTTCAGACAAAGCAGCGATAGGGAAGAAGGTCATCAGGGATGGGTGACTGGATATGAGGTGAATAGCATTGATATGTGTTACAATTTGTTTATTAAGAAAAAAAAAACACTGTTTCATTGATATTTTTCATTAAGAAAAGTAAAAAAGAAGAACTGAGATGCCCAAAGTCGATGCAGGGGTCTTTTTGGGCCTGACTCAGCAACCTTCAATTCTTGAGCATATTCTTCAGTCCGCCTTTCCCATTTTCAATCCCAAGGGGTGGGTGACTTGCATTTTGTGAGGAATCTTATTTCTTTGTTTGAGCCTGGTTTTTCTACTGATTTACTCCACTTTGCAAAGGTAAAATCTATTCATTTCAACTAAGATATATTGGGGAAAAGAGACTAGGGGATATGTCATGGCATGTTAATCATTGAGGGCAGATAGGATTTCATGTAAATAAGCTGTTTTATGAATAAAAAGGAAAGAGGGGACTAAATGTCTGTGAGACTTCCCATTTGGGTGAACTGAATGGACAGGTCTTCATTTGAAGGGTTTTTCTTAGCCTTCTTTAGAGAACCAAAAAAAAAAAAATTTAATGGCTTAAAAAAGAAGCATTACCAAAGAAAAAATGCACATGAAATTTTGAAAACAAATCTGCTTTAGATTTACAAGAAAATCACAACTTGAAAATTTACGCCATAATGTTTTTGATGCTGACCAGCTGTGTTTTGATTTCTTGCTTGTGCATATTCCTGCAGCCATCAAATAGCTCAGCTGATGAGTAACAGTCATCAGTAAAGCCTATCCAGACTTTTAATATAAAACAGTATTTTGTTGGAAATGCTGATTGTCACAACTGAAAGTTTGCAAATGTATCTGTTTAGATGAAAAGTTAGACCCTCAAGGCATAGGTCCCACTGTCTTGCCTACCTGGCTCCTCAGAAGCCCAGGCTTTTAAGGCTTCTGGGACAACACTGGTGCATAGTTAAAAAATATTGGACTCTGTCAGGTACAGCCCTTGGTATTTTTGTCATTTGGGATCCTGGAGGCTTATTTAGCTGGAGATTTTAGAAGCTAAATGTCTGTTTTGTAAGGAGGACTTTAAAGGTCTGCCATACAGCTAGGGACTCCTGTACCAGCTGTCTCTTGGAGAAGCCTGATTCATGAAACTGGTTTGAGGCCCTCTGGCAGGCCAGCTAGAGACAGAGCGTCTGGGAGTCCTCGGATACCAGATAAATCTAAAGATGGGCTGCCCAAGAGCTCTGGATCATAAAAGACCTTGCGGCTATCCAGTGAAAGGACAAAAATCACCAGGACTAAGGGAAAATAGAGTTTTAGAGACAGTAGACTTTCTGAAACAAAACTTTGGAATTTTCTTTTTCCATGAAAACAGCACTTTGAAATGTTGATATTTTCTTTGCAACGTAATTTCTGTCATTTAGCTTCCTCCAATTATCAAGAGCTTATCCAGCTCAAGACCAGAGGTTCACCAACACCAGCCACACACATCTTGGTACAAGCACCTGTGCTTTCTACCCTGGAATGTAACCTTGACCTGCATTTTATATTTAAAATGTCAGGCAGAATATTTTAACCTGAGTTCCCATTCAGCAAACTAAGACAATATAGCACATGCCTGCAAGGAATACCAGAGCAAAGCAGAAAGCATGCACGTAGATGCTTCCTTTTTGTGGGTCTTAGGGAGTATGTGGTGGGTGCGCTGTGTCATCTGAATGTGCGTCTTGATACACATCACGCATAGGCTGAGAGGACTTGCTAATGTTTCTGAGGTTCTATGAAGTGAATTTTCATAGGCTAGCATTGCCTTTTTACCCTGTCTATGTGAAATCGAAAACCTTTTACTTAGAATTTAGATTAGTAATTTAATTGGTCTTTTTCAGTCTTTAATACCATCTTTTTCAGTCTGTAACATATAGGCTGTTTTTCTTAATTTAATGTAATTTAGGGGTATGCATGCTTGGATGTATTATGTATATCTGGTTAATTATCAGCAGTTATATCTGATTCTAGCCTCTCATTGATTTTACATGAACATAATTCCATTATATCAGTCCAAGATCAGAATTGGACTCTCTCTCTTTGCTAAGCAAGTTTTGTGAGTGCAAATTCTTTTAAGCTTGTCAGACAGAGCACTTGTGACAAGGAACTTCTGAACCTACAGCCTGTCTGGAAATGCCCTGGAAATGGTTATGGAGGGATAAATGCAGCTCTCATTCATCTTCATGCTAATACACTAATTAGAAGCATTTTCAGGCTAGAGAGCTTTAGCTCAGGCCTCAGAACTGAGATGACTTCAATAGAGAAGGTAGGTGTAATGACCTTATGCTGCAAGGTGGATTACTTCTGTCACATCATCAGTTTTAATTTTTCTTGATCCTTGTTGCAGCTTTTTGATGCTATGGAGCATGGGGTTCTTTTGAAACCCTCAGAGTGTATTGTGTGCCTGCTCCTGACATGGCTTTCATTGTTACTTGCCTCTGTAATATCACTTTGTAAGTATAAAATAGATGTTTTCCAGAATCCTTTCTGTGTGAACTGTGGAGGCTTCTGGCACTCCGCCTTGTATGTAGACATCTGCATGCAGGATTGTGTCTATACACATTTATCTTTGCGTCTCATATATTTCAATACACTCATTTCCCTTCTACGTTTCGTGCTAATTCAACATTAGGGATGCGCGTGCAGTGCAGAGGAGGGAACGCGCTGTGATATAATATTCACTAACTGCTTCTTGGTGAATGTGGGGTCCCTAACTCACAGGCGATAAAGCCTGAAGCAGTTATGATGCCCTGAAGCATCATGAATGAATTGTGAAGATAAATGTATTCCACACTGTCATTTTCCATATTAGTATGTAACCTTTCTGCCAGACATCATTAGCAGTAGTAAGTCAGTGCTGTCTAGGGGCTTCCTTTAAAATAAATACAATAATTGTCCTGAGAACCTAGCTAATGTCATATCCACCTCCAGGATTGAGGAACTTAACCTACTTTTACAGGTGTTCTTCCTTAATTTGCAAGTGCTTAGGGGTCTTTAGAAATATGAGAGCAAAAATACTATTTGAGGAGAGACCGGTAATGCACAGACACCATACATTGGCATGAACATGAGACTGTTCATACAAAAAAAGGTAAAACAAATTAAGAAAGCCCAGATTATAAATGAAGGGTATAGACAGCTCCATACCACCTTTTTTTTTAATTAGATAGACCGGCTTAAATAGCTTGAAATGAAAATCCACTCTAGTTAGGCTTCGGCCAGGATTCAGATCCCAAATTCCGGCCATCTGTAAGTTAAGCACCTAGTGCAAGCAACATTTGCCCGGATGCAGGACAGGCACTTCTAGACCATGATGCAGCCGCATTCCCTTTGGAGGTAGCTGCTCTCCATGGCCCTTGGGGAGTGTGCACGCCAGGCTGTACCCCTGGCTCCAGGAAGTGGCTTGGTGGCCCAGACAGGGTCACCAGGAAGAGACCTCAGGCCACTATCTGCTTGGGTCCCCACAGGCAGTGGGGTCCATGTGGGTCCAGCTGCTCTGGGCCTTGGCCTGCTGAGATGTATCTCTGTGCTTCGGCTCCTGCCTCCAGCTGGGAGAGTCTTTACTTATTTATTTATTCTCAGTTAATGAGTGTGATCCCTTCGACTCTAGAAACTAGCTTTCAGGCTTCAGCCCTGCTCCGCAGCAGCTGGAGCTGCATGGTCACCTCCTCACTTCACTCTGCAGGAGGTGAAACGCTGCTGAGCGTCTTGCCAGCTCGGCCTGGGACAAGGCACCTCCTCATACGCCTGGAGCCTGAGGCTGGGGCAGCACTGGCTTCAGTTCCCTGCTTGCAGCGGGGCTCGTGCTGGTACTGCGGCTCCGTGCTGGGGCTGGGGCAAGCTGCTGTG
>NW_010581229.1:0-22109 GCF_000705375.1 Tinamus guttatus | reverse complement strand
GTGACTTGCCCAGAGTCACACAGCCCACAGTCTGTGGCCACGCAGGAAAATGAACCCAAATCTCTCTATTCCAGCTTAAATCTCTAGCTGCGGGCTCAGTATTTCTATCTCTAGGACCCCTCTTGTAGAGCTGGAGACAAGGCAGCAGCTCTGTGGGGCCCTGTTGGGTATCACACAAACTACTTTAAGGATCAGGCTTTTCCTCCCTCAATTTTCTTGAAAATTTGAAGAGGCACTTCAGCTACAAGAGGCTGCCCACACAGCAGCAGCAGGGAATTGCTGTGGCTCCGCTTTCTGTCCAGGGATCAATGAAATAGAAGTGGAAGGAGAGAACGAGATGGTATCTGATGGCTGGAAAGAAAATCTCTAATTTAATTTTACAAGTTAGGCAGCACTAACTAACACATCACACAGGGCTATAGAGGGCTGTATTTGAGGGCAGGTGGCCACTCAGCTGTGGCACAGCTGTAATTGTGGCACCTGTGGCAATCGTGGCACACACAGGCACTGCTGGACCGGAGCGGCACGAGGCCCGTCTGTCTGTCTGTCCATAGCCAGGGAGCTGCACCCCTGGGAAAGGGAGACCCAAACGATTTCAGGGCATGCGAAAGATGCTAGCAGGACACTTCTTTAGGAGCTAAGAGCTAATCTTTCTTTCCCAGCTTTTCAGAAGGAAATTTAAGGGATTTTTTTTAAATAAGGGGATTATAGCATTTATTTTAAGTAGAAAATTACAACAGAGATGCAATAAGCAAACCATTGCTCTCGAGGTTTACATTTTTGTCTCCTCTGTGCCTTCTTTTCTCCTTGGCCTCAAATATTAAAACGAGAGAAAAGTCAAGGAGGGAAGAAAACAAAACTCTGAAAGGGGAGAGGCAGGGTGGTTTCTGCTTGCATTTTGTTCTTGAAAAGCAAAGATTTCAGTAAGCTTTTCATTTAAGAAAATTTTCAGGAAGTCTGCCCCATTTCTCATGGACCCTGGCTGCTCTTTTCTGACCACCCTTCCCAGCAGCCGTGTTTTGTTCAGTTTCTGGCTCGTGCATCATCCAGAAATGACATTAAGTCAAACTTTAGCACGGAGCTATAAATTGGGCAGACCCATCAGTAGGGCTAGGGAATATCCCTTCCCTGTGTTTGCTCTCACCTTTGAAGAACACAATCTTGTGGTCGCTGGTTCTCTCATAGACTGCATCCACGCTGTCCAAATTCAAGGGCAAACCCCGCCAAAATCGGTGGATCTGGGCCGGCTGGAGGGAGACCAAGTGCTTATTGCGAGTCAGTCTCCAGAAGTACTTGCCTAGAGGGACAGACTGGGCATTACTGGAGCACCCTGTGTTGAACCACAAATCACCCATGGCAAGAGGAGGTCTCTCCTCTCCTGCCTTGCTGCTTTTGCATGGGAACTTCCTAGGAATTGGGAAGAACAGTCTAAAAATCACTGGAGAGTCTAAAATTAAACCAGCTTGGCCCAGCCTTTGGAGAGACTTGGAAGAAACATGCCTACTTCTGCCCTCCCGGAGCAAGACTGGGGAAAAGCAGAAAAGGAGGCACAGCCAAGGTGCCTGGGTGCAATCCAAAGACGTGTGGTGAGTGCAGGGACAGGGCTCTGGGGGGACTGCAAAGGGACACGGCAGGGACAGGGCTCTGGGGGGACTGCAGAGGGACACGATTCCTGGTGCCACGGGCAGACACCAGTCCCTGCTGCGGCCTCTGTCACAGCAGAGTTTGGCAGGGGGCATTTTTACATAGTTTGGGGTATGGAAAAGGAAAGAGGTTGGCCTGGTGGGGAAAGGACACCTCATGCTGGATTTCTTAATGATTTTAGTGGTGACTCGAAAACCAACAGTCTTTACTATTTCTAGCCTCCTCAGGCTGAGCTGTCGCAGTGTGTTTCATGCTGCGTCTTCCCTGGAGAGCCCCCCACAGCAAGAGCTGGGTCAGAGCAAGATGTCTCACTCTCAGCTTAGCCTCGTATTAGTTTTTGCCTGGTAGAAATTATTGCATGTTATTTACAGCTGCGTTTGTATCAACTCCCAAAGGGAAATAAGCAACAGAAACCAAAGATGAGTCTTCAATTTGTATTCAAGATGCTCCTTCTCCAGAGCGGGCAGATTGTGAGACGGTCTTTCGAAATTTTATGGAAATTGGATCTTAGCCTAATAATGCAGGAGGCAAAAATCCAACACTTAAACATCTGCAGGAAGGGTTTTTTATTATAATTATAAGGATTTATATAATTTTCTTGTTCTTCTGCTCCAGTTTGCATATTTGCTCTATCTGACTGAAACCTATAGCTGAATAATGCATTCAAATATGGCAGGGACTGTCATAATTATAGATTCTTTTTAAGGACATTAAAAAAAATAGTATTCAAACTTGAAGGCCATTGTATGTCTATGGAAACACATGTAATTACATAAAGATGATCTCTGCATTTCTAATTAGAGGCGCACTAGACTAATACAAAGCACAGCTTGTTTTCTAATACAAAGCACAGTTTGCCATAATTTCCTTTCTAGTAGATACCTACCTAAACTTCTAAGTGCTCTGTGCTGTTTGACAAAACAAGCAAAGCCCCAGAGCTCTAGATATTTTAGCCATTTTCTAGCACTGGGCTCAGGGGATGCACAACTAGAGCAAGCGAGATCTAAATCTACAAAGTCAGGCATGGTCTGGATTGGTGGTTAAGTTTGGTGGTGGTTGGGTTTTTTTTGATAGGCTATTAAGCAAAAGCCAAAAAAAAAAAAAAAAAGCAATTGAGGTAGCAATGAATTCTTAACACTTCACTCCACTTTACCCACGCTCATGTTTTGCTAAGGCCAAGCCTGCTTGCCCAAGTGCTGCACTTAACTTGGACACTCATCACGCAAAGCCAGACACATGAGGGAACTGCTGCTATGAGCATGCAAAAATACAACAAATTAAAAAATAAAAACCCCAACCCATGTTCATTTCAAGTTAGAGTGTGATTTCAAACCACCCTCCAAGCTAGCAGACTGAGAAGGATGAAAACTAAGTGTAAAGTCCTGCTGTCTCACGCATCTCATTTATATGGGTGACGCATTGAGGCTTTCTTTAACGCTATATTCCTTAACACTAATTCAGAAGTGTGGAGAACTCACCGTGGCATTGAATAAAAGGCAAGTGGGGATCCTGGGGAACAGCAGCCACCGTGTCTCATCGCACTGGGAGAAGCTTTGGGAGCCTCCCAAGGGCCAAGGCAGCCCCGCGCGCTCCGTGCCCTAGCGCAGCCTTGCAGGGTGACCCAGGGCCCCTGCAGCTGGGCACCCCGGGCATCCTGGCCCGCAGAAAGCGGGTGTAAAAATAACTGCATACAGAAAGTAGGCACTGCGATGGAATTCTTCTTAGCTTTGATTTTTTTTTTTTGTTCCTCTCTGTTTCTGCACTGGATCAGTTTGGGATAGCTGAACTTTGGCCAAGAACGTAAAGCAGTGCCCGCCGGGCACTTTTCCATCCTGCAAGGATGGAAGAGAAGCCTGTGGCGTCCGGCAGGGAAGCACCGGGGGGATCCTTGCAGACAGCCAGGCACCCCGGAGGAACCCGACAGCAACTGCTTGCTAACACAGAAGCAGATGGCTCCATACCTGCACGCGTGCTGCCTGCAAGCGATGCCCAGCACACGGCAGCAGAGATGGGGACGCGCAGGAGGCGAGGGAAGGGCGAAGGCATCCAGGGAAAAAGCATCAGAGCTGCTGTTCTGCCAATCCTCCGCTCAACCCGGATTTTGACATCACATTGCAAGTACCAGACTTCAGTTCTTTGCTTTGAACTCCTGGGCAGGGGGGTGCAAAGGGTCAACGAGCAGCACAGCGGAAAGTGCCGAGCTGGATCTGCGCCAGAACGGCCACTTCCAAGTGGCAAAGCGCCGAGCACGGCGCGCTGGGCAGTTAGCGGGAGCGCGAGCGCTGCCTTCATCCGCGGAGCCGCAGAAGCTCCTCTGCTCTCACCCTGCCAGCGAGCCGCTAGACTCCCCCCAACCTTGGCAAACCCTTAATTTCTCCTGGCTGAAGACTCCTTAGCTTAATTATGTTCTGTGTTAAAGAATATTTTTTTTTAATCATTTTTAGATAAATTGTGTTTTAGCTTCACTGGATTTCTCCTTTTTTTTTTTCCTTTGGATGGAGAGAAGCATGGGATTTACTGTTCAGTCACCTGGATGCCTCCACCAGGTCCTTTCTCCTCCTCCCTAGCAGCCCATGCTCAGCTCCATCCCTCAGCTCACAGTCTCTGCCCGTTGCTCGTCAGTGCTCACGCACATCCCTGGCACCTCCATCATCACCCGGTGCCTGGCAGGGCTGAGCCCGGCATTTCCCTCTGCACATTAAAACCTCCTTAGCACCTGTCCTCAGTCTTGGGGACTGATCAAAGGTCTCAGACCTTTTATTTGGGCCAAAAGGTGCTGACAGTCCGTGAGAAGTATCACTGGGGCTGCAGGCTCTGCAAGACCCAGTAGTTTTCTGGGGTCTGTGATCCCGGAGCCAATTTATCCTAATCGCACGTTCCAGATGGTCCGATACTGCCCTTGCGGCGTTACAAACCAGTGTCACGTGGACATTACTGCAGGGCTCCGTGCACACCAAGACCACGGACACCAGCAGCGGTGAAAGCAGTCACTTACCTTTGAAGAAGAAAGCCTCTCCTCTGATCTGGGCCACGGCATCGAAGTGAGTGTTGCATCTGTTGGGCACATCCCTCCAGAGCCTGCGGAGAGACGAGCCAGGTGAGAAGGGGCCTGTGCCAGCACCTGGGCTACCCAAGACCACTGCTAGGAAGAGCCGAGGGACACAGGGCACACACATCCCAGCTGAGGTAGCAAAGGGCAGTGCTGGCTTCCAGCTCCCCAGTGGAGCAGGACACCGGGGTCTGGCCAGGTGCCCTGAAGCAGCAGGATGCTGGGTGAATAAAAAAGCAAGAGGCAGCAGGCTCCAGAGGCTGGGAACATCGCTAAGACCAGAAAAGCCAGCTAGAGGTGACAAAGCTGGAGAGTGAGGCAGCAGCAAACACTAAGCAGAGACTTGGAGGTGAGATGATGCCACATGATATATAGAGGAAGCCACCTGGCAAGTCACTGGCTGAGATACTGAGTTGCTTTTAACAAGGTGGGTGGGAAAAGCATAGAGTATGAAGGGCCTAAAGAGCTATGAAACCCATATGAAAAATGATGATTGATAGAGAACGAGGAGAGGATGCTGGAAATCTACACAAATAAAGCTGCTCCAGATGACAGGCAAGAATAAATCTAATTTGGTGATAGAAGATTTGTGTGAGGTTGGTAGGATCAGCTTCACAACCCTCTTCAGGAGCAAAGTGACAGATATGCAGTTGAAGCCATTGCAGCCTCCCAGTCACACGCAGGGCAGAAAGAAGGGGTTGGAGGTGAGTGAGTTTCCTGCTCCCCCATTGCCATTGTGGGATGACAATCTGCTACCATAGGGGCAAAAATACATATATATTTTTTTCTCTTTTCTCTAGGTGCCTTCACAACATGCACCAGCCAACACGATGGTCATACAGAGCTATAGGCACAAGCTCCTTTAGAAGCTGCACAGCAAGAAAGATTAGAGGACAGCGCGAATTCACATGGTCCCTTAGGCTGGGCACATGCTGGTCGGGCAGATACAGAGCCTCCAGGTTAGGAGCTGTGTCGCTGACCTAGCAGAGCCCATCCTGGCTGGCAGCAGTAACTCGGCCAGCCCTAGGTGGCATCACAACCACACGGATCAGCACAGAGCAAGAACCAGCTCTCACTGCGGCAGCGGGCAGCGTCTGGGACACGGTCTCTGCACTAGTCATTACTAATGAGACGTGTGTATCACCAAGGTGGGCAAAGCGGGGAGAAGAAGGTGCCCCGATGGGAAGAAGCGACCACAGCACAGTGTTTTTCTCAAGATTACATTCTCCTTTGGCCCCACTGCTGTGGCAGCAATCCAGCTTTCATGTTTTCACATTGCAAAGAAGGATGCTGTTGTTCACCCCTCTTTGCAGGGCGGGAATTGAGGCCCAGGGAGGTCAAGCCCAGCAGAGGGGCAGAGAGGAGACAAAACCAGCACCTCCCTGGGTGACCTGCTCCGTCTCTGATGCTCTCACCTGGGACACTCTTGGGACCAGGAGAAAAAAAAAAGTGCACAACCATTAACTTCTACCTATTTACTCAGTGTCAAAAGGACGCTTCCCCTCCTAGCCCTTCTGCTGTCCTAGAAGCAAATTGGTAACTCCTACATTTATTAATGACCTAGATCCAGAGCTTTCCTAAATGAGGGTGCTCTGGTTGCTTGATAGCGCGCTCAGTACAAGCAGTTCTTTGCCGACCCCAAGCTGTGCTGGAGGCAGCCTCTCAGTCCACTTGCTCCAATATTCACCCCCGCAGGTACATGAGGGAGTTGCTCACGGTAGAAAGATTTAGGTAAGTTATGCTTGCACAAATCAGGACACTGCAGAAGAAGTTTGATTAAAATTTCAGCAAGGATGAGTTCACCTAAGGGCGATGGGGACAAATTTCTACTCACAGAGGTAAAATTTGGAGTCTTGGGGAAATGCAAAGCATTCCACAGTGACACAGAATTTCTGAATATGCCTTGAATGATAAAAAAAACAGCTAACAGACCAACAGCTACTGTCACTCACTGGTGCTATTAACCACTTCAGTTTGGAGCCAGCAGGCCAGTCTCCATATACCCCGGGATGTTCAGGAGACATAAGGAGGAGGAAGGTGTACTCGGTGTGTGTATTTACAGGCAGTTAAGAAGTCCAGAGGGAAATACCACAGCTGGAGTGGGCAGATAAGATCGCAATGCTTAAGTGGTCTTTTACTTCTACATGGCCTTTGCAAAAATATGAACAACAGCAAAACAAAAATGGGCTTGACTTACGGGACAGTGGAGCGGTTTTCTGGCAACTCTGGCAGAACAGGATGGTCGTCGGCTTTGCTTACTTCAGGCTTTGCTGTGGGGGACACCGATTCCCTGACTCCTATGTGCAAAGACAAAGAAGCAGTAGAAGGGAACACCATCCTCCCCACATGCTCCACACAGAGAAGAGCTAGTCCAGTGCATTCTGTGGCAGAAATGGGCCACAGGTGGGTAAGGGACACAAACTTACCATAGAGTTGCCAGATTCGGACTTTATCCTCGTAAGGCAGGTCATACTTCAAAGGATCTCCCACTGGACCTTGATAATAGGGTCTCATAATAGACTCTATGGCAGAGATGTGCGTCAAGCCAATGGCATGGCCAAATTCATGGACAGCTACAGCAAACAAGTCCATCCCGTGGGCATCTGGAAATAAAAACATCATAAAAACGTAAATCACTACCTGTTGATTGCATTTTGTGACTCTGGACAGCATGGGCTCCTTGTCCAGCCTGGACTGAGCATGTATGCAATTGCCAGCTCCGATCAATTTTAAGTATGGTTGTGGCAAAGTTCATGATCACAAGCCCTCAAATAGGGAGGTAGTGAGGCTGGAAGATCATAAGTCCTCAAAGAAGGAGGTAGTGAGGCTGGAAGGCCGACACCTCCATGGAGTCCAGTCTCCAGCCCATGGCAAGGGCCCCCAAAGAAGCTGTCACGGGCTGATCCTGCCTAGCGCTTTGCATTCCCCACTGGGCCTATTTTTGCAGAATTCTCCTTCTTTCTTGATCACCATTATTTACAGTACCTGTAAATAGGTGTTTTTTTTCTATAACCTGTACTGTTTTCCCCAGCACCAGGAGAGAACAAGATGTGCGCTTTCTGACATTTTAAAGCCAAACTGACAACCTTGGAGATATTTTTATATCACCTACCAAGTTGTTATTTTTGAATCACTAGGAAGAGAACAAAATAAATAAAAGATGAAGCTTAGATAGCTCCAGACCTTGGCAGTAGAGGGCAGCTTTCCTGTCATCAGCCTCTTGCCCTTGCCTGTTGGCTGTGTTTGGAGGGAATCCCCTCCTCGGGGTCATCAGTCTATGGTCCTCTCCTCACATCTGAGCCCACAAGGGAAACACGTGGAAACTCCTTCCACTATGCTTGAACAGACAGCAATCAGGCCTGCCAAGTTCAAAGAGGGCAACTTTGTTGGCTTAATCTCTAGTAACACATCTGCCAAGACAAGCTACTGAACTTCAGCGCTCACCTCCACTCTGCTCCTCTGTAAAACGGATAGAAAAGAAGCTTAGCATGAGGATCCAAACAGGAGCCTCCATACCTGATGATCGAAAGGTCCAATATTCGTCATCATCAAAATGAGTGTCTCCTGCTGTGTGGTGGTCTCCAGGGAAGAAAGCATGAGCGACGGTGCCACCAGGCCCGTCGAAGGGATAACCGTCATTGTGATCTGCCTTGGAGAAGTCGATCTGGATGTCAGCATTGTTACCGGCCACTTCATGGAAATTCAACGGGGTAATGTCGCTCCAGACCTTCAGGGCATAGTACATCAGGGCACGGACTGTGTCGTGACCAAGGTGGGATTCTTTTGGGAAGGTGCGGACCCTGAGAGACAAGAAAAGAAAACAATATATAAAAAATGATGAGACAGGAACACAGAGAATGAGCATCTTCCTCATTCTGCTGATTGTTTTACGACAGGGACCTCTCAGAAGGAGCTCCTCCATGGCTTGGGTCTTCTGTGCTCAGCAGAAGAATGGGTTCTGCAGATGCCTGGCTCAGCTGCAAAGCACAGTACCTGCAAGGAGGCTATAGAGCCCTTGGCTCACCTGAGAAGTGCCTCAACACGCTTGATATATGCGTGTCTGAGAGACTCAAAATCACATTGCAGAGCTACTAGCAATGTTTCCACAGACAAACCCTGCCACTTATCCCCCACCTTGCCCAACCCCAGACATCACAAAGCTTGATTGCCTTTCTAGAGCATACCCAAACATTTTATTTGGCAAGTTCCCTTTCAGATCTACTGTTAATTATGTTCTCACTATTTTTTTGTTCCAAGTGCAACCCAAATATAAAGATTATTTACTTCTGAAGCCTTCACACCACACACAGGCCCATAAGTTTTCCCACAACAACCAGCAGGTCATTGCTCATTCTCGCTACACTGGCATGTAAATCCATGACACATTTTCTGCTTCCATATATTCCCTGGCATGTCTGCTGAAGACATAAAACAAACTCTGAAACCTGCACACTGCCAGCAATCTTTAGAACTGCAGTATATAAAAAGGAGGAAGAGGAAAAGATGCATTTTATGTAAATCTTGTTCAAAGTCCTCCAAACTATTACTTGGGGAAGACAGGGTATCTGATGGAGCACCACAGCAAAGATCTCATCCTGCTCCTTGGTAGATAAAGTACTGACTAGCTGGGGCTTATTACACCATTGTACATATGAAGGGTACAATAGGTTTTCTCTGCATTGGGATATCACCATTCAGTCCCCAACACTGCCTTGTCCTGAAGGAAAGTCAGATGGGAGTAATGGTGAGCCAGGTTTGCCGTGCAGCAGCATAATTCAAACCTCCCTTTCGCTCGGAGCTGGAATGAAAAAAGTCAATGTTTTCTGTGTAACCAAAGCTCGAGAAAGAGCCCCTAATGCTACTGATTTAATATAAAAGGTGAAAAGACAAAGACGCAATAAGGCCTCCTGACTTCTGAAAGAGTATGTTTAGATAATCTTTCATTGACCATTTTGACAAAAAATAAATACGTTCCAGGAAAATGTACTGTTGAGTGAGTAATTATTGACAGAAAACAATTCTACTGGAAAATTTCTGGCCAGCTCTACCCTAGTAATAATGTACACTTTATTTCTAGTGTACCAGCACACCAACCAAAGCATTCAAGAAATATTCATGGCTTGACAGATTTTTAAAGGCCGAAGCAACAATTACGATCACCTCACTTCCCTCCCGTACGATATAGCTCAGAGAACATCACTCAGTATTACACCATTCCCCAGCATCAGTGCAAAGCAAGGACTAAATCTCCAGAGGCAATTACAGGTGGCAGGAAGGGATGTCATGTCACTCAAGCTTTTCCTACTAGTGAAAAATTGTGTACGATTGTGTAACATTTGGGAGGCTTTACGGATCAGCAAAGAGGAATACGAGCAAATTGCTGCAACTGCTGCTTTCACAAATACTTGCTTTGCATCCCATTCCCTCGTGGACATAGAGCCCAAAGCACACCACGTCCTGACCTGGGCAAAGTCACTGAGGTTTAAATTCAGGACACAAAAAACACTGGACTCATAAGAAAAAGGAGACAGCAAGAAACCTCTCCAACAGCTTCTCTGAAGACCTTGGGAAGTCTATACTGGAGACGCTGTAAATGAACTGGGAAGACCAGGCAAAAGATCACAGCCACAATAGGAAAAATTAGCCATATCTACACCTTTGTTATACCTAAACTACTCTAGAGAGAGCCCTTGACTGCTCATATACATCTAAGGAGTAGTAGTACCTGGTGATACAAACAGTATGAGCATGAGATCAGAAAAGACAACTTGCAGACAGTGTTTAAAGAAGACACTGGCTTTCAGATATTCCTTAACTAAGTGAGGAAGCATCTTCATTTTCCAGGGTATCCCACCAAATTTAGGTAAAACCTTGGTGGCTTTAATGTCAACTAAATCATTATATACGTAAAGCACACTTGTGCTTATGTCAGGAGGTAAGACCTCATCTCCAAGGTCTGAGTGCCCAGAGCATGGGACTCGGATTCAGGACTATTATCTGCTCTTCCTGCCTCAAGCTCTGCTCTCCTGCATGAGCCATTTTCTTTCCCTTTGACCTGACTTTCCACTGCTGTAAAAATGAGAATAATAAATCTGATCTCACTTGTAAAAGGCTGGTGGATGAAAATCTCTGTTTGAAGAGACAAATATTATTAATATTCATTCCAGTCCCTAATGCTAGACACATTAGATTAAGGCAGAAGCAATATCAATACTTATTTTGCTTCTTATTAAAGGTCCTGCACCTCTGAGCTGACCCACATTTTATTAGCAGGCAGCAGACGTAAGTGAAAAATCCCTGATTCTTTATTCATACAACTGACCCACATTTTATTAGCAGGCAGCAGACGTAAGTGAAAAATCCCTGATCCTTTATTCATTACAACCATTAGTTTCCAACAGATTCCCATCAGGATTTCCAATTCAGAATCTGATTTGATTGCAGGAGCTCTGCTAATTGATTTCAATGAGATTAAGAGAAGACTATTATATCAACAAGACATTCAGCAACACTGCTTTATCAAGTCCCATCAAAAAAGCAACACATTTCTAACATAATGCACACGCACACAAGGCTAAAGAGGCTTCCTCCCACCTTGATTATTGCTATTATTCACAGTAAAACAGTGCTCAGGTAGTCAGTGGAAACCAGCACCCCTTGTTCCTGGACTTTAATCCCTCCTGAGACTCCCCTTAAGGAGCTCCAGTCTCTGGTAAAAGCCCGAGTTGAGTAACAGGAGGGAAACCTGCCCCTTCCAGAAACTCCCCCAGGTGCTATGGATTGAGACACTAAAGCAAATAAACTCCCATGTAAGCAGGGTGAAAATTGGGCAGGAGAAAACAGATCTAATGCAGTGCAGTCAGGGACACGCTAAGGCAAACATCTACCCTACGTAGCCTTGAGCAGCTCCACACTCTGCCTAGAAGAAGTGCTTATCCCAGGGTCATGTTCTGCTCCCTGTTCCCAGGGCTCTGCTCCAGGAGCACCATCCATGTGGCTTCTCCATCCCAGCCAGCTCCTTTCCTTGCTGAGAGAGGCACCTGTGGTCGCAGTCGCGGCGATGATGGGGTGGCCGTGGCCTACAGACGAGGTGATGCCACCTCATTGCTGTGGCAGCCTGACCACGAGCTCCACCAGCCTCTGAGCAGCACAGCTGGAGCCCAAAGAGTATCTTGTAGATGGATAAAAAACAGCTTTAAAGTGGTTCCTGCAGGTACTGCCAGGGCCTTTGCTAGTCCCATCCCCAAATAGTTTTGGGCCCAACTCAGTTAATAAGCAGAACACGGTGAGGACAGAGGTTTCTGCCCACCATGGACCAGCAGCAGTGCCACTGAGCACTTGAGATTCTGGGTCCCTTTCCCGTTTCCCCCCACGATGACAAAGGAGAAGCTACATTGCTGATGTGTGGAAATCAATTCCTGCTTAATGAAAGCACTCCATCACACAGTGCAACCCTGAAACCGGAGAGAAAGAAAATAAATGCTGATAACTACTCAACACAACAGACCACAGATTGCTTGATAAGCCCAGATTGGTTTTTCTGAAGGGGAGAAGAGGGGACAGCAAAGTGTAGACACTGTCCAAAGCACCCAGAGTCGCTTGGCTCGAAACCAGGTGTGCTGCTGCGCTACCCCGGGAACAGCCCCAGCTGGGAAAGCAGCCCCACAGTTTGTGCTCTCTGAGCCCCTTCCACGAAGGCTCTCCCAGCATTATGCAAAGACAAGCGAGATTGGCCCTCCACTCTTTCTGTGCAATAATCCTTATTCTGCCCTTTAATACACACGCACCATCAGGCAGCACCTACAGCACAGCCTGTGTGCCAGCACAAGAGATGATTGATCCCAGGGAGAGGATGAGGGCAAAACCAAGTTTCACACCCAGTTCCTCGGGCTGGGACAGGAGCAGCTGTGCTGGATGAGGCTGAGCAAGCCAGCTTTGTGCCTTGTTCCTCATCCAGGGATTGGAGGGTTGCACGGGCTCCATGGGGCTGCAGGTGGCACATCCCAGCAGTCAGGAACCTCAGCAGCCCAATGCTCTTGCATTGGGAATGAGAGCTCAGGATACTCTTTCCACATTTATAGGCACCTTCCTGGCAGCATCCCCTGCTCCCACTGTTACCCCCTCACCGCAGTGGATCCACATCCCAGCTCAGCTAGCAACACAAACCTGCTGCACGTGGCTGGGCACTGCTCATGGAGATTGCAGAGCTGCCACCACGAGGCTTTGCTCCGGCTCCAACATCCCAAGCCCTCAAATTTCACAGCTTGCAAGACTGCAGCATGGATGAAGTGGCATGTGGGACTTGTCCTTAATGAAAGATTAATACAAGCAGGCTGCAAAACCAGAGCAAAACCCCTTGCAAGGAGCCTGTGGGTTTGCGGCTCTGGCAGAGGGCATCTTTCCTTTTTATATGCACAGCTCAATCCAATTCTGGGTTTTGTTTGCTCTTTTTTAAATCTCCAATCAATGAATAAGAGGTAGGCATGTAAAACTTTATGCCTCTATTGACAGATTTTCATGACAGTTTCCAAAAAAGCTATTCTAATCTCAAGTGCTGGATGTAAATACCATACTGGAGCCTCCTGCTGGCTTATAGAGCTTCCAGTTATAAAATACAGCCCCTTCCTGAACAACAGCCACGATCTTGGAAAGGAAGAAAGAATAAAAAGCAGCCGTGAGTTTGTCGGGAGATGGAATTTTTATATCATGCATATAAAACTGTCTTGGACCTAAAACCCTTTTTTATGGCAACCTTTGCAGCAGCACCACTCAGCTGCAGAGGGAACGTGAAGCGGGTTTGTATCCTGGGACCAAAGCTACTGACCTTATTTCCCTTCTTACGTTGCACTTGAGCCTGGGATGAGTGAAATATATCAGCACGGTTTGAGTCCTCATGTGAATGTCACCACTCTTTAGTCCTGCCATGATATCTCTATCATGCCTTACCCAGCTCAGAGTTAGGCAGCTACCCTACGAATTGACAGTGGTGTAACTGCAACCAGAGCTCAGCATGGCTGGGACCACACGCTCCAGCCCCAGCTGTGGCCTCGCTCCAAGTGCTCTTGTGATGCTCTCAGCTTCCTGCAGCAGCTCTTTGAAGAACCACCACTGTTGCCCACGGTCTCTGCAGGCAGAAAAATGAGCCTTGGAAAGCGCAATCGTGGTCGGTGGCAGGTGGAGAGGACACTTGTTTCCAAACACTCCCCCATGGGGTGCTGTAGGCTTGGGCAGCCAGCTCTAAACTCCCATGTTTCCCACGTTCAGAGTGTCCCATGCTTGTCACTTAAACAGTGAGACTGATTCTTACCTCCAGGACAAGTTCCTTTTGTTCCACTTGGTCGCGGCCTGAGTGTGCCGCTTTTCCCTGCTCTCCGAGGAGGCGAAATCAGGGAGCGAGCAGCGAGGGGTCTTCATCAATTCCAGCGTGGCTTCATCTAGGGGAGAAACAAACCATGGAAACAACGTGCTGGAAATAATTATGCTGCAGGACTGGGAAGCGCGGGTTAAGAAAGCCCCTGGGACAGGCAGCGAGGCAGTGCACGGGTCTGTCGGGCGGTGGCAATGCTGCTGCAGCATGGTGCTCATTCACCTCTTTTCAGCACTGTTTTCCTATCTTTTGTTAAGCACTTCATTTCCTAGCTCAAACCCAAGCCCTCCATCTAACCAGGGACTCGTGTAAGTCCCGCTTTAAACATCACTTCCAAGGCAGAAGCTGCAGGTAGTGCTGGAAGGAAAGTCAGTGCCTGTGCTGGGGCCTCCTGGAGCTTGCAGAAAAGTGGAAGGAAAACTATAATTGTAGCTGCTTAATGAAGCACAGAGAGGGAAAGACTGGGCCATGGCAGCCCAGCCCTGGTCCCGGCGTTGCCAGGGAGCCACTGTTGCACTGTTAATTAGCAGCTTCTCTCTAATTCCCCCCTAAATAGCAGCATGGAGAGCAGACTGAGGACGCTGTGGGGGGCCGCCGGCCTCACAGCACAAAGGGGCCCATTGCTAGCCAGCCTGAGGGGAAGGGAGCCAACGGCCCCTGCGAGGGTGCACGGATAAAGGCCGCTTTCTCCCTCCCTCTTCACTCCTTTCAATGAGAATATTGAGGAAAACCAGGGCCAAGGAAGGCAACTTGCATCACTCCGGCCTAGCTTTGATTCATCTGGTCCATGCTTGCAGGCACTTTGTAACAGTGAGACGTGGTCACCAGCCCAGAGAAGAGTCACCCACCGCCGAGCCCTCGCCAGCCGCCCGGGCTGCCCAAGGCCAAGGGCTTTGGGCCAGTCTGGGGCTACACAAAGGCTGGGCAAACCCCATGGGGGCTCTGAGCGCAGCCACTGGCTACGGTGGTCCCAGGAAGGGCCTGAGAACGTGATGGGAACTCATGATGGGGACTCATTGGGCACAAGGAGCCGTGGTAGGGTATCGCTGCAGGAATCCTGCTCTCTACTTCTCTTGCTCACGAAGGATACAGAAAGATCTACCTACACAAACGTGGAGGGTTAAAATCAGGATTTCTGTTCCACTCAGTTTGATGCTGCAATTAAGGCTTTGAACAAAGTCATCTATCAGCCTTAGGTTTTTTTTCTGCTTTTATTTTTCCTTTTATTTTTTGAACACATCAAGAGCTATTTTAAGCATGATAGGAACCCTGAGGGTTTGTGGGCCCGGTGAAATAATTGCTTGCCTCAGGTTGTTGGAAGCACAAGGCAACAAAGCACCTGAGCCATGTAATTACTCTTGTAAGTGCAAACGGAGCCGCACATCACACACGTGTCAGACCTTCCTGCGAATGGCGCCACTGCACAGCGCACTGCTGCGGAGCACGCGGTCCTCCTCGTCCCCAAAAGGCCCTCTCAGCCCCTGTCTGTCCCCGTCCACCAAGACAAAAGGGCTCATTTTGAACTGACCTAGGATGCCTGTTGCTTCGAGGCCTCCAAACTGCTGCATGGTCGTGATGGCTTTCGTGAGCTCCTCCTGCGTCTGCAGTTGTCCTGTGACGGGATCCGGAGGAGGCAGATAACCAAATTTTGTCAGCCAGTCCTGTGAAACATGTAGAAGAAGTGATGAGAAAAGGGAAAAAAAAATATATAGAGATAGAGAGAAAGAGGCGCTGAAGGTCCTGTCCGTTCCGCATGGAAATACCTTTTCCATTTACATGTTTATACCCAACTTCCCTATTGAACTGTGTGGTCTCTGTTAACAAATGAATGTGTCACAACAGATCTGTATACATTACTTAAGTAATGGGATCCGATGACCTTCATGCATTCCAATGTTGACATTTAATTTTCCCATCCGGCTGCAAACTATCTTTGATAATAGCAACAGCAGAGTCCTAACCCGGGGGGTTATACAGTCATCTTTTATTCCTCTCTTCGATGCTGGCAGTTCTTAGTGGAAACTTGTTGCAAGGCTGAGCACAGAGAGTGCAACAAAGTGCCCATAAGGGAGGACCAGACCCAGGCAAATCCCACCTCACTTGAGGCCTCATTTGAAATTTGAGGTGGTTTCGAGGAAGGGTTTCTGGGTTCAACAAAGGAACCTCCCCAACTTTCAACCTAGGCCAATGACTTAGTTGGTTCATCCCTCTCCCAGGGCATCTTTAGGGATCTTCTCTGGTGGACAGATTAATGCTTCCTGCGTTAGTCATTTTGCTGTGAGATTAATCATCTCGGTGACTTTCAGGTCCTTTTCTCCTCCTGTTTTCTGGCCCCAGGGGCTCAGGGCATAGAGGGACCTGGAGTCCACTCTCACTGTGGAGTTAGTTTGTGGAATGGCTGAGGTTTGAAGGTAAATTAATGGAGAAAAGAGACTTGGCCTGGACACCAAGAGCAAAGACTCCCTTCGCCTAACAGAAGCAACCTGGGCAGGACCCAAACAGACATCAGATGCTAAAAATCCCCCAAATGCATCCTAATGGCTGGGGTTGGACTCTTCCACCTCACATTTCATTGCAGAATTTCGATCTGACACAAAGTCCAATCATGAAGCTCTTAAAAGTGGGGAAAGCAAACTGGGCATGGAGATTCACAGACATCAAACCAAACCAACGCTGGTGGGATAAAGTTCACAACTCCCCTTAGCCACAGGTGGGAGCCAAATCCCTGCTGAAGTCCAGCAGAACGCTCCCATTCTCAGGCTACTCAAGGAGGAGCCAGAAGCAATTTGGTTGCCAGCTAGACCTGGGCCATCCGAGGCCCAGAAGAGATGGCCTCAACGCTTACACACAACTGAGCCCTACAGAGAAAATGCCATGGAAATGTAAAAACAAGATGTTTCCTTGGGGGCCACCACACCACATGTGCTGCAGGCCCTTCGCTTTGTGCCTTCCCCTGAGTTTGCAGGCAACGTGCACCCTTCAGATGTGAAGATCTCAGCTTCCAGGAGCTGAAGGGCCACCAACAGCAGCTCTGCTCCACGTTGTCTCCACGCCATGCTGCTCCCCTCCAACTGCATCAGCAAGGGAGATCTGGGGGCAGGGAGCTCCTACACGGCAGCGTCCATGGATGCACGAAGAAATACTGTTCAACAGCTTTAGGCTAAAGTTTGACCTACATTAAAAAGTCATTCTTGATGATTGATAAGCCTTGTTACAGAATAAAGGCATAAACGAAATCTTTACAGAAAGCGCTGTAAAAATATTCCACTGATAATGGACATGGGGGTTCTCAAATTTAGATTATTTGTTCAACTAGATAAATGGGACACAGTCACGCTCACCCGAGCAGCACCAGGAATGCCAGGATTTTTTTAATGGAGGAAGCTGAAATTTGAATCACCCACAACCCCCAACAGGACTGGCTGATTTATTTAAGAGGATAAATGGCTTTTCCCTCTGTGCTGTCCTCTCTAGCGTTTCAACATGCCATTAACCACCTCTTTGCCAGCTGTATTTACAGCCAGGCACCTATATTTCTATGATCAAAAGCAAAGGGGGCCTGCAAAACACCTGCTGCTCCATCTTTGCCAAAACCCAAGCAAGGTCCACAAGGTGAGCAGAAGACAGCCACGTGCACGCACCAGCACGGCCACCAGCACCTCAGCAGAACCAAGACTGTCATTTGACAGCAATGCATCTTCAATGGGCAATGCGCTTTTGTAGGGAACGTCTCTTCCTCTTGATAATCTAGAATTGATGCAAATAATACCCTAACTCTCCTTCTTACAACAGCTTTTTAACTGGCCTGTGAATTGTCTTTCTAAACCATTGTTTGGAAAGGGTTTAGAAGCCCTTTCTAAACCTTTTGTTCTTTTGAGTCAGAAGGTAGAAAAAATAAGGATCAGCAAAGAATAATACCGCACGTAAAGAATACCGTAAATACCTTCCTTCTATTTTCTTTATCACATGAAAGAAACATTGATCTATTGAGCTTCTTCAAAGCTACTATTGATCTAGACTTTCACCTCAGTCAATACATCACAAATGTATTTAGTCGGATTAACGCCGAAAGTCGCTACTCACTTATCACTAAAATTTGAATGCCTCTCATCTCACTATCAGTCGCCACAGCCACCCTGAATGCCACAGCATCCTCAGCCTCTCTCTGCCAAGTCCAGTTAAATGATTTCACACTTACAAAGCTTTATTACAGGTCTTCCTAAGCTTGCTATGGGAGCAGCTTTAAGAGCTCTCCATTGGGGAACATGGTCTCCTGCACTGGCCGTTTATTTCTTCCCTCGCTCTCTGCCATAGTTGGCTGGTGATGCATTATTACAGCCAGAGAAAGTCACTTATGTTGCCATTTCTTCTTGGTCAATGCAATGGCAGAGCTCCACGAGCGACCAGGAACACATGAGCAGCTCCACAGCTCTCCTCTCGTCCCTTCTCACCGTTAACCTGAAGGCCAAGCCAAGCGCTCTCTTCTCTGTCTCCTCTCACTGCTGTTATTTGTCCCTTTGCACAGCAAAAACATTTGTGACAGAAATTAGACATTTTGCTGCATACAATTTTCTCCCGATTGTTCGTGAGAAATTGGCTATGACATGGAGTTCTACAGTCAGCCCATCAATTGCGAAGAATAGTAGGGTTTAATTTGGTTTCTTCTCCAGCCACGGAGATAGTGCAATTTGTCCTCTAATGATAGCAAAGCCTTTTATAAACTGGAGTTTTAAATAATTCCACTGAGCTCAGAACCATCTGAAGAACGAGGTAGCAATGAAAGGTTAAGGACAGTGAAGACATCGTTGTGGGCTGCGAGAGGCAAAGGTAGAGGAGAGGGATGAGGTCCGGCCAACAGCCCTGCTGACCTCGCTGCAGCAAGAGCAGAGTTGTGCTCTGCCTTCATCCAAAGGGAGGGTTGGAATAGTAACACACAGACAGCTCGGAGGAACAGGGAGTCTCCTAAAGGAAATATATAAGGAAGGGGCAAATATCAAGGAGCCCTTCACCAAGCACTGATTCTCCTGCACATAATTTTTCCCCCAGACCGTCATGTTTATCATTCCTTATTCAAGTTATCCATAATATTCATAATGTTATAGACTTCTGTTTTATCACTCTCATTCATCTCTTTCCCATTGTAAGATTTCTGGGCAGTTTATTCTCTTCTCATAATCTAGCTGACCCACAATATTGAAATTTTACATTATACCTCCTACGTGGCAGAAAATTTGATTAGGGAAAATGCAGCTGGATTTGGAGATGAGAAAGATCAGCTGGAATCATCTGGCTATAATTATCTGTGTGTCCTTTGAAAGTTTTTCTGCTATTTTTCTTGTTCATAATTAGGACAAAAGCTAAACACAAACTTTCATGAATAAAAAATTTGAAAACATTCTCAGCAAGATCACTACAAAGTGTTCCCTTATTTCCACTTTTTTTTTTTAAATAAAATGATTTTTTCAGCCTTCACCAGTTTAAATTAAATATTTTCATCAGATTTGAGCTGAAATATTACAATTCCTTAAACATATTTCTTGCCCAAATCATTGAATTAACAAGACAAAAAGATTTTGCTTGGACACAAGCTGCATTAGACAAATTGACTTAATTCTATGGAAAGGTTCAGCTTCACCAAATCCCTCTTTTCAAAAGAAAAATATTGCTGTATCAAAAATTTTAGACTGAAACAATATCTGCCTTTGTTTCCATCTGCAAGACAAGCTGGGAACAGACAGAGCAACTCGTCACACCTCATGTCTGAGCCTGGGATATGTAGCTTGGTCTGGGGCTCATGCTGGGGTCCGAGAGCCACCTCGTTGTGCTTCCAACCCCAGTTTCTCCTCCAGCCCCGATTTCTCATCTCTGGAAAACCCATGCGACAGCATCTCCGGGCCTTGCAGCTCTCTCTGGTCTTGTCTGGTCACACTGCAAGCTCTTCAGGTCCTGCTGGGTTTCACCCAAGCCCTCGCACTGCCCAGCAACACTGCCAACAACTTCCACCCCCGGAAGAGGATCCGTGCAACAGATTTTTCCTTTTTCTCCAAGAATTTGCCAAGACAAAGACGGGTGGAAGGAGGAGTGACCGAGCCCTAGTGCAAAAAGGATCTTCTGATCACCAGCACCCACGCGGGGCTGGGCATCCCGCTGGGCATCACACCACGACCGAGCACCCTGGGTGTCCCGAGCCCCCCGGCACCGCACGAGCACCCACGGGGATGGCATGGCACCACCAAGGGGTAGGGACACATGGCGCACTTTTTGTAAAAAAGGAAAAAAAGAAGCTTTTTCCTCCCCTTTGCCCCATTTTTCCTTTCCAGCCCCACTGCAGGTGGTATCCAATAAAAGATGCTTTAAAGCCACTGCTTTAAAGCACAGTTTTCCTTTGAAAAAGTGACTGCACTAACTCTGATCCAACAGCATCATCCCTCCACGGAGCTGCTCCAGGAGCATGTTTGCAGACTGACAGCTCACTCTGTTGACTAAAAATAAGCTGTATGATTTTTTTTTTCTCATCTGGGTTTCCATATTGCTGTGGCAGAGAGTTATGGGCAAAGAGCCTGCTTAATGCCCTAAAAAAATTGTTAACAGAATCTGCAACAGCAAAATTTTTTATGTAATTTCTTTTGGGCTAGACATGGAGCTAGAAACAACGCTCACAAAGTCCTGCTCTCCACTGTGAGCAAATACTGCTCCAATTTCAGACTTCTTTTTACTGCTCAGTCAACTTGAACTGAACGCCAGGGCCAGACTCCCTATTACTGTCGTGGCAACCAGGGACTGGGGCTCTACTGGGCCAAGTGATGTCCAAACCCAGAGCAAAACGCTGGTTCTAGCAACAACGAAACCTCCGGCTATCACTTATGCAGAGCCAATCTTCAGATTAAAATGGCAATTTCATTTCTTTTATATACCCACTTCCTTTGTATCAATGACCTTTTGTCCTAGCACCTAGCTACCTGCCTCATTTTAAAATAGATGTAGATATTGTCCCTCTTTTATGGAAGATTTATGAGCTCTGTAGCTTTGCTTTTACAAATATTAATATTATATAAGCTGATGGACTCATTCAACAGCCACAGGCAAAAAAAGACTCAGTCAGCAAGTCTTCTTCTTGCTGATTTCTTTATAAGGGCTGCAGGTTCCCATTTACAAGTATACAAAGTAGTTCAGCCTAACAAGGAGGGCATAAACAGCACAACAGAAATGGGGAGAAACAGAAAAATTCCACCTGAGCCTGTTCCACGCTTCTGCCGCCTTTTACAATAACCGCATTTCTGAAGCTTAGTCAATTAAAAAAAAAAAAAAAGAAAGAAAGAAAGAAAAAAAGAAAGGAAGGAAGGAAAAAAAACAGAGAAAAATATTTCCCTTGAGTGTTGCATAAATACACAGGAAATTTCCGCGCTGAGCAAAGCCAGCGTTGCAGGAGCACGGCTGGTTCGGCCCCGGCTCTGCCGTGGGTTTCACAATTTCTGAAGCTTAGTCAATTAAAAAAAAAAAAAAAGAAAGAAAGGAAGGAAGGAAAAAAAACAGAGAAAAGTATTTCCCTTGAGTGTTGCATAAACACCCAGGAAATTTCCACGCTGAGCAAAGCCAGTGTTGCAGGAGCGGGGCTGGTTCGGCACCAGCTCTGCCATGGGTTTCCCGCAGCAATCCCAGCTCAGCTTCCAGCGACTCCTCCTGCTACCAGGTGTTTGCATTAACTTCACAAGGTTGCCAGGAGCTTAAATCTGTAACCTGGATTGAATGGGGCTTCCAGGTCCCAGGTAAACGAGACCCTGAGTTCCCTTCCTCTGCGCGATGTCGACCTGCTGTCCCCGGGGACACAAGAGCTTAAAGTGCCAGCGCTGGGCACCTGTAGCAAAGACACCATCCCCAAGGAAACGAGCTTTGTTTTTGCAGAGTCACCTGCAAGAATGAGAATTTTAAAACTTCCTTTCTTGCTAGAAGAGCCACTACACCCTTACTAGGGTTGCGTGCTCGCTTTACGGATAAGACAGTCTTGCTTGCTGGGAGAACGCATGGAAGAGGTGCCATCGCTCCAGCCAT
>NW_010581228.1:0-13381 GCF_000705375.1 Tinamus guttatus | reverse complement strand
CGCGGGTGGGGCGGGGGGTCCGAGGGGGACACGGCGGCAAAGGCGCCGCCTCCCGCGCGAACTCGGGTCACTGATGAACCCGCTCCGAAGCGGCCCTCGGCCTTTAAGGGAGCCTTTTGAGGCGCTAAAACTAAGAGTTTTAGGTATAGGCAGACCCGGCGCTTCCTGTTTTGGAGCGTTTTCTCCCCTACTGTGCGGAATACGTTAAAAACATTGAAAAGATAGACAAGAGCCACTGTCGTGGTAGATCAGCATTTCCCTTCACTGAAAACTAACGGCTTTGTAGGAAAATAGCTGGTCTGTCTTTCCGAAAAGGTGAGGCGGGGAGGAGGGAGGGCAGGGTAAAAAAAGCTAGCTCTTAGATCAAAAAAAAACAAACAACAACAACAAGAAAAAGTAAAAAGCTGCGATGTGATGGAGCTGGAGCCGCTAAATACCCGGAGTTCCTGCAAGAGTTAAGTGAACTCCTCCGCCTTTTATTCTGCTCTAAACCTTCATCCCCGTCAAAAAAGCAGTTCTCTTTATGCTTTTATTTGAGAAATAAATAATTTTTTTTAAAAAAAAAGCCACCAAGAAGTGCTTGCAGAAGGAAGATGTAGTCGCTAGGGGAGGGAGGGAATAGGAAAAGCCCCCCGAGGTGCCGGCCTCCTCTCCCGCAGCCCTTGGCTCGGCCGAGGCGTGAAGCGGCGGCACCTGGCGCGGGTTAAACGCCCGTCCCGCAGCTGAGACTTTTTCGCCCATTTTCTGCTGCGGGGTCGGGAGCCGCCGCCCGGGATCCTTCTCTGCAGCCCGCGAGGTAGGATCGCCTGCTTTGTTATTCCCGTCAAAACAAACAAACAAAAAAAGGTAGCGGGACCTTAAATAAGCTTTTTAAGTCCGTGTGCAACGTACAGAAAATTCTTATATTCACTTTTGTTATTCGGGAGCTGCCGGTTTGACTTCCTACCGCTAGCGCGGTGTCCCCTTGTATTTCTGCATCCACTGATGCTGGTAATTCCCAGGATAGTTGGTGTTTTCCTAGTTCCTGCGGCGGGATGGGGGGGGCGCCGGGCCCTACCCGGGCCCTGGGAAGGCAGCGCGGGGGCTGGATCGGCCCGTCGGGTCCGCGAAACCCCGCGGATGAACGAGCGGGTTTTGAGCAGGAGAAAAGTCTTTCCTTGTGTTTTTCCCCTTGTATTTGCTCCTTTCAAGGGAAGAATAAAGCGAAGAATGGAAGAGGGAGGTAAATGACGACATGGCGACCAGAGCGGAAGACTATGTAAATATTTCTTTAATGATAATCTTCAGGTTTAGCTTTATCTTGCAAATATTTGATGTGTCTATGGATCTATTTCTATCGCGGGATCAAACAGCTAATGCGTTTAACTTTCAATGCAACTATAGGAATGGTGTGGAGCAATTGAATTAAGGGTTATGTCCGTGATGGTGTGTTTTTAATTTATTTTAAAGAACGTGTTTTGAAAGATATGTTCTTAAATAGAAGCTGCAAGACCTAGAATTTTTAGTAGTTGAATATAACATTTTAAGTAAAACAGAAAACATCATTTTTTTTTCCTCAGAAAACAAAACTAAACAAAAAATGTTTGTAGGAGTTGAGGGACAGGATAAGAATTTAAAAATCTCATTTGATCCTGTCGGTCTGTTTCCTTAATCAAACCTGAAATAGTTTAAAGGATTCTGAAGTCCCTATTAATTACCAATCTCTTTTTGAGATTAAGACCAGTGTTTCACCTTCAGATACAACAGAAATATAGAAAAACAAATGAAGACAAACAAAAAAACCCACTTTTTTAAAAAATAGCGTTATAAGCGTTTTCTGAAAGATACTGCAACAAATCAGCTGCCCACGCGTTTTAATCTCCCGTGTGAGTAATTGTTCTAACACTTCTTTGTTTCCCTCCCCACAGCTTGAATCACTTCTCACTGACGCTTTTAGGGGGAAAGGGTTTCAGAAAATCAACGAACTGTTTCAAGAAAAAGAAATTGAGCCTCCCCAAAAATACAGTGAATCTCTCTTTAACCAGCTTGATAAAGCGTTGAGAAAGGCGAGTACCCGGATTTATTGCAACCACCTTCGTGCCCACAGGTGATAATGCGCGTATTGGGCAGCCCTGATAACGAAGTGAGGCAAAATATGTTTTTGCAGGAGTTGGACAAGAACGAATTCCAGAATGTCTCGCTGTTGTTGAAGTGCATTCAGCTCTATTTAAAAAGTGATCTCCAGGAAGGAGAAAGCTTATTTATTGAGCAAGGACTGGTGCAAAAGATGAGTATGATACAGTTTTTGAGTTACTAATGTAATTTTAAGGTTACTTGCATCAGAGAAAGGAGGAAAAAAAAAGGGGGGGATTGAGCACTGGAGTGCTCAAAATCAAGTGCTCAAAATCACTATTTTTTTTCTTTGATGCGTGTCATGACCTTAGCGAAGGAAAAACTTTATTTTCATTGCATTGCTTTCAGTATGAAAGCTAACATCATGTTTGCTCTTAGTATAGGGCTTAGCATTTGTGGGTTTTTTTTTTTTTTTTTTTTTTTTTTAAAGATGCCAAAGGAAGCAAGCAGAGGGTGAGTTTAAATGTGTCCGTTCTGTGAAATAGCATAAGTCTTCTAAATGTGTTTTAAGGGCTGTGGCAAAAACTTCCCATGAATCTTATTGCTGAATTTGTGTGCTTTTGCAATTTTATAAGGTAATATAGCATTTCTGAGGGTTTCTTTTTAAACAAGCAGTACAATAAATACATTTAATCTGCAACGATGTTCTCTTGTCACTGTCACTCTGCTGACTTCAGCTGTTATTGGTTGTAGTAGATAGAGACTTGTATCTAAGATAAGGGTAATACCTGGATCCAACCAAGGGAGGAGCAGTGAGCACGGGCTGTCAGTGGCCCCGTGTCAAGGAGTCCTTGGTCCTATGTGTTAAATGCACTAAATGAGCTTTTCCAGGCACACTGCTCAAAACCCCTGTAGGATTTTGAATATTCATAAAACAGGCTGTGCAAAAAGTTGGCAAATCTCTTAAACTTGCTTGCACTTTTGATTGCCCTCCTCGAGAAAGCTCTGGCTGCTGTGATGGTGCCAGTGGTGATGCCCCTTGCCCCAAAGAGGCTCTGCTCAAGAGCAGGGGAGGAAGAGGAGGAAGGGCTGCTGCCTGGGTGCAGGGTTGGGGGCTTTGCCTACTACTGGCAGCCTTTGAGCCCCACAACGCCTTCCTCACGGTACAGTACTGCCCAAGTTGGGGGCTGAAAAACCCCATGCGTCTGCATGAGGTTTGCTAAGGGGATCCTTAGTTTCAGGGTTATTAGCACTTCTTGGCTGTTTTTTAACCAATTCTTTCAATTTTTACATGGTATCTTGGTTTGAAAGAGCAAGATCTTCTGTGATCCTCACAGACCCAAATGAAAACAAGATTTTGATGATACTTCTTGAAGACTTCTTTGACTGTGCCTTGGTACGTATGTGTGTTGGAAGGGAGAAGAGTTGTCTTCATTGTATATTGACAAGTGCTTGTTTAAAAACATGAATAAGTCGAGCCAATGTTTTTGAGGCCGAGTTACACCTTATGTGCAAATTTGTCTGCTAAGGTGGCTCTGGATATTTATTCCTATGTCATTCAAACCCACTAATTAACTCCCAAAGAATGATCCAAAAAGCTTATAGATTTCCTTAATGTTTCTTTTTGAAATAGGTGCTGGATGCCCGGTGACAGTAGATTTGCAATAGGAAGGAAACTTTTAGCTTTCTTTGCCCCGTGTTGCTAAAAAATATAACTGTCTGTAGTGCTTTCAGATGTCAATGTGTTGCCTGGTACCATAATATGTGAAAGAAAATGACATGTATTTTTACACAGGCCCATATGTATACTAAAAATAATGAAATGATGCCACGATGTGGGTTTCTGAGGAATCTGAGGGCACTCTGCTCTGCTGCTACTGAAATCCTGGGGGGGAAGTGGGTGCTTCGCTCCTCTTGTGCTCCCTGCATACGGACAACCTGTATAAGAGATCATTGTATGCAACATACCTGCATCGAGGTGCGCTGCCACCCGTGCCTTGCTGTCTTGTTATTTTAGCCTCAGAGAGGTGTGATGTTCGGGCATAGTCACAGAAACGCTTTGACTGCTGTTGTGGTTGGGGTCGTTTTGTTAACAAAGACTTCCTTTACTTTTAGGTGATTTGCAGATGCAGTGATGAAGGTTAGTGTGTTTATCTGTATTAATTTATACCCTTATGCAGTGATGAAGGTTAGTGTGTTTATTAATTTATACCCTCGAATAGCTTCAAATTCTCTATCAGAAGAAATTTCTTAATTCTGCATTAACTCTGTTTCCTCTTTCTTCCTCTCCTGCTCCCCAGCTCCTCTTTCTCCCTCCAATATATATATTTTTTTTCCTTTTTGCTTGCTTGCTTCTTTTAGATATGCTGGAGATTTCTAACTGTAATACCTTATCTACACTGCATGTCGCTTGGAATAAGCGGTACTTCCGAAAGGGCCTCAAACACAGGCAGTGGCTCTTGCATATCTCCTTGCTATGGCTTCAAATATTATTTTCTCACTAAAGGAAGCCATCTACATGGAGTAACTGAGTACTCCTAGTCTATCGTAGAGCCGTCAAGGCTCATCAAGGTTTTGTCAGGAAACTTGGCTACAGCTTAAGCTAACCTGATATGGGGATCTGACCATGTGCCTGGGGATCTGCCTGCATGCCTTGGGGAACTTGTTGCATCGGAGATGCTGCTGCCTTGCAGTGCTTGCTGCGTGGCAAGAAGGGCCGTGACCACGTCAGCTTGTGTGGCCAGTGAGGCTGCAAAAAACCCATCATTTTCCCCTTGTTGTATAGGATTGGACTGTTAGAGTTTTGTCTGATACACGGTTGGGATATTTTTACTTCTTCACCAGCAGAGTGTTGTTGCTTCAGCAGTTGTGTTTTATACATGGACTAGTTCATCTCTAGCTGTCACCTTTTCAAACCCTTTCCCTAGGGAAGAAAGAGCTGGTGAATTTATTTCTACCTGAACTAGGGCATCTTGTGACAGAAGCAAATATTTGCTGCGCCCTGCGGCAGGAGGTAGGAGTTGTGGCGGGGAAAGAAAATACAAATGTGCTTGTGCATGCAAGTGTGCATAAGTAAATAAAAATATGAAAAATATCTTATTGGCTTCTTTCCCATTTTGTCCCCCTCCTTCGTGTGTGTCTGTGTACACTGGGGGGTGATAAAAAAGGCTTTGAGGACTCTCAACTCTATACTGGACAGTGTACCGAGGGAGGAGAGAAAGAAATTTCCCCTGTCCGAAGAGATATGCTTGCTCACGTAAGTGTTCCCCACTGCGGTTTGCTGCTGGGAAGATGCGCTTGGCTGTGGGGAGCCACCAGCTTCCTGCTCTCCCCATCGCAGTGTCTGCCTGGCTGGGTGCTGTGGCTTGGCCGTGCAGGCACGGGTGAAGCACAGGCCCCTGTGGTTGTGTTTTACAGGTGATCATTAGCGCGAGCACTTCCATCTGCCTCACTAATGAAAATTGCTTTAGTGTTTCGTTTCCGCTTTAACTCACTGCATTATGTTTTTTCAGGAAAGATCTTGCCAAAACTATTCTGGACGTTGGTGGTAAGAAGTGCTCCATGATTATTCTTGTGAAGCTGGGGTTCTCTGCCGTTGTTTTATTTACTGATTTATTTTAGATGAATTATAGTTGAAAGTGCTTCTGCTTAGATGCTTGATTTCTCTGGGAAGAAAAGTGGATAATATCTTAAGACTCTGCATTAAAAGTTGTTAGATATAACAATCTGTTAATTCTTTCCATTTAGTATTAAGTGTTAACTAATAAGAAAAACTCAGCTGTGAAATGAATAGAAAGGTAATTAGCTAATTACATCAGCATTATGTATATGCTTAAAATGAACAACAAGCATTGTTTTTTAAGCTAAACTTTACCTATTGGGGATAAACTGCAGTCAATAGGGATTTATTGCCTTTTCAATGTTAGTCATTAGTCAAATGTTAGGGGATTCTGTTTGATTTCAATTTGTTTTTTCTCCTCCCTCCTAGCAAGATCACTTTCTCGCTAGTTATGTTGTGATACATGAAAAATGACTTAATCTAAGTGAGAAGCTGTTGGGTAAGGGAAAGTTGTGTTAACTACACATCCTCCAATAGCTGCAATAAATACCCGACTGTTACCCTCCACTATAACATAGCATTATTTTCCTAGGTGAAATGGAAGGGAGCTCAATAACATGATTTTTTAAATAAAGTGTATTAATAGTAGCAATACTAATATTCTGTTACAGTGGAAGAGTTCTTTTTTAATGAAGTTTTATTCTTTTCTTATGTTTACCATGCAGACTATGACCTTCAGGTTGCCCTTTCTGAAGCACTTTGTAGGCTAATGACAAAAAAATGGAGGGATGACCTTGTTCACCACTGGTTTGAAGATAATTATCTTGCTGAAGCTTTCAAAGAGATTAAGGATAGAGAATTTGAGACGGTAAGGGTCTTTATTTTGATAACAACATGCTTGACAACGTTGCATACGGGCTAATGTTGTTCGAGTTCAGCCAGGATGTCCTTGCAAAAAGTTCCTAGAAAACTGATTTTATAAGTGTAAGAAGTTTATTTGAAGGTGGCAGGGAGATTTTTTTTTAACCTAGAAAATTTAAATTGGCATATAGTTAAAATAGTTCTTACTTCTAAGATATTCTACTTCTCAAGCATGTGTACGTATATATGTGCATATGTATTATATTTTTGTGACTTCTGCTTGGATTGCCTTTGGCATTGTATTAACTGTTTAAAAGCTTATAACTGGAGCGGAGATGCGCTTCCAGTAAAATGAATGTTTGCAAGGGAAATGTAAACTGATTTTTTGATAAGATGTAATTTGTCTTGAAGGACTGCAGAAAATTTCTTAATCAACTAAATGAAAGGCTTGGGGGTGAAAGAAGGTAAGTTGTGAACCAAGATTCTAAATTAATGCTGTCATTATTGCAAACAAACAGAAATAGAGGGAAAACTAGAACTGTAGACCAACTTGTGCCACGTGTACCACAAAATAATTTGCACCATGTGTGCGAATAGGTTTTTTTTTTTTTTTTTTTAATATTTAGTGGAGATTCTTTGGTAGTAAAATTAAGAAATCAAGTAAAATTATCAAAATCAAGGCATCACTACATGGCTAAAACAACGTGTTGTAAAAGCTTCTCTAAGCCTAGTTTACCTCTAGAATATTGTTAACTTTTTGAACAATAAGGTTAGCAACCTACATTCAGGATTTTAGCTTTCATACATTCAACATCAGAGTCTGAATTTATCACGTGCAAGTTTGCTTTTCTTTCAGAGTCTATTCCTTTCCTTGCATATCTGCTTTTGCTGACATGAATGAGGTAATATTTCTTACTGCTGTGGCACATCCCTTGCAGTGTTACCACCGTTAATATGGTTAATTGGTGTGGTGTATGGGTGCTTCTCCTTCCCCTTTCCTTTTCATGAAAGGACTTAATTCTCTTGAGTGCGACTAAAACTTTCTATTCTAGTTTGAAAGCTTGCTTAGCAGCAAACTAACAACTACTGCCAAATTTCCTTTTTTATTGGCCAAATGATAGAAGCAGTCCTCCTCTTAGTGGTAAAGGAAGAGAGATCTTTAAAAAGAAGCAGGGCAGAGGAACTCTGATTCCTCTGGAAGAGCTGTTCACAGGCTGTCCAAGAACAAGATCTGCTTGGTGGCTACAGATCATTTCACAGCTTTTGAATAAGTGTTGCATTTGTGGCACTCTGTTTCTGACAGCTATTTCCAAAGCCATGTCACCAGAGAGCTTTGCTGCAAGCTGGTTCCAGCTTTGCTGCTTAGTAGAAGCACTCGCAAATGCAGAAAGCTTTGAAGAGTCTTCCCTGAGTCAATGTACAAACATTTGCTTGAATTATTTCCTTCCTGTGGCTCGTGCACAGTAATGTTCTCACTCAGCTGGTGTGTTTGGGTCAGCAGTAACTGGGCAACACATAGTTTGAACCCAGCTTTATTTCTGTGTAGTGTGCATGGGGAAACTTGCTGCAGCTGAATGCTGTGAAGAAGATGGGGAATGAGCGAGCAGCTCCCAAGTAAACTTCTTCCTGGAAGTGGCAGCAGTGGCTGTTGTGTTCCCAGGTTAAGAAGCCCTCCGATGAGAAGCTGGAGGAGTTCTGGATAGATTTCAATGCCGGCAGCCACAGTGTGACCTTCTATGTGGACAGTAGTGAGGTAGGAGCAAAGTCCGATAGGCCTTTGGTTAGACTAGTGCAGCTGGCATTAGTCAGCTCAACCCTTCTGTTGTGGTTATTTTGTTTTTACAGGGTGCTCTGTGGGACTCTGTGAGGCTGTCAAAAGAAGAAGTCAGCAGTTACAGCCTGAGGGGTAAGGTGATGCAGTTGACGTGGCCCTCTGTCCAGCTCCGGTTTCACATGGTACAATGAAACAATTACAAAATGCATCATCATCACCAAGAAGCTCTTGGGCAGCCTCCCTTCTGCCATCCATGTGCTCTTGATGTTCACCTTGTGCCAGCTCTGCTTGTTGGACGGACCTTCCTGTGGTCCTGTGCAGTGTGCTAGCCCTGGCAGAATGGAAAAGGCAGAAAGTGCCTGCTGCGCTAGGGAGCTGCAGGTGCTTGGGTCTGGCCACTGCCACATGTGGGATAAAGGCACTGGCAGCACTGGAGGAAAGTGGAGGGGTGGCAGGAGGTGAGAGCACACCAGTGCCTTCATTTAGCAACAGTTGGGTTGGCTCAGCTTGAGGAAACTGCAGCCTCCATAGCCCCAAAGAAAGGGTCAGTCTCATCTTCAGCTGAACTCGACATGTCCATCAGGATGGCAGCTACTGAGGGCAGTTGTTTTTTAGCGCACTGAACTCCACAGCGTGACTTAACTCCTCAGATTTGTGCCACTTTGACTTTATGCAACGTGGTATAAATCAATGTTCTGACAAACGGCATTATTTTTGTAACAACAAGTGAGAGATCTTAACCACCAGCTGTCCTTGTACCAGTGTGGTGTGCAACTGTCCTGAAAATGGCTTCACTGATGGCCTCACACTGGTTGAGCAGTGGCCTCGGAGTATTGCAAGTAAAAATCCCACATTAGCTGTTTTGGGTCCTACAGAGATTTCCTTTCTGGATGCTGTCCTAGGAGTGGTTTCAGTGCTTGAAAGCTGAAGAACACCAGCCAAATAACAATTTAATATGTGTTGGACTGAAAAAGCAATGGGTGCTTTTTGAACGTCATCAGGCTTCTATGCATGTAGGTGACTTTCCTTCGTATTGCATCCTGTGATGGGTGAACCATGAGAAAGAAAGACTTGGATGTGTTGTAGAAAGTACAGCAAATTTGCACACCACAGATTGCAGCAGTGCTGCTCTGGGGGCTCTGCAGCCTTCTGTGGAGAGGAGTTGGGGTTAAGGTTAAGGGTTCCCTTTGTCAGGGTAAGTTGAGGATTTAGGTTATGGATGGGCTAGGAAAGAGCATAATCGTCTAAACTTAACAGGGAAGAAATGGATGACCAAAGCAACTAGAAATGTAAAAGAGGCTGTCTTCAAGTTTAAAAACAAAACCCTACCCAAATCTTTTTGGAGTAATGGACTGAAGACCTTGCTCTAAAAGTGATTTAACTGCATTTTCTTTTTTAACCCAGAGGAGGATGGAGAAAAGACTGTTAAAATTTACATGAAGATTCCTGCTATTATCAACAAAAATGAAGTAACAAAAATCAAAATATCATTTAGTGCCAAGTTTGAGATCTTAGGTGTGCTGAAAAAAGTACTAGGAGATGAAAAAATGATGGTAAGACCTTAGTATGAGTTTTTCTTTTATAAGCCATATTTTACTTAATATACAGTGGGCCAAAAACCATCAGTAGATTTTTATATTTATACTGTGTTCACTAGGTGAACCTCCACTTGGAGATTTTGTGACTGTCCATATCAAAGCTCTTAGCTTTGGCCTGATGTAGAGGAAGTTCTTGGCTTTAGAAAAAAGCTTCAGTGGACTCAAGTTTAGGGTTTTGGAGCGTAGCAGTGAGACTTTGTTAATTCGTTCAGTTGGAGTCATCATTTTTCAATTCAAAAAGTCAGCAAAAGTAAAACCTACGTTATTTAATTGCATAACCTGAAATGAAAATAGCTTATACATTAACTTCAAGTATTACGTTGTATTGGATGAACAAACTGATATGAGCTAATGGAAAAACACAAGATGCTTAAGAATTTTTTGTAGCTGTGATTTATCCCCAGGCCATGGGTTTTGCAGAAAAACTTACGTAGGAGTGGTCACAGTACAGTTCAGTTCTCCTATCCTTGCAGGAGCCAAGAGATTTCCAAATGGTTAACTAGCATCCAACGATTTGTGGTGGGTGATTTAGAGATGTTAGTTGTGCCAGTAAGTAGCTGGCTTTATTGAATAAAAGATTCTGCTCTTTGAAGGTTGTTTTCACATTAGATTACTTTGCACCAACAGATAAATTTGGCTGAAGAGGAGCCTGTCCGTGCTGGGGAGCAAACCAAGCAGAATGAAGCAGGTGATGATTTTTTTAATATGGAATTTTAATTACTCAGATTTAAAATGAGTGCCTTCACTCTTTTTCAGCAGCTTGCCATTAGCCATATTTACGTAAGGGGACAAAAACAAAGGAAAACAAACAAAAAACCCTAAGCCATTCCTTGGTCTCGTGTTGTTCCTGTCTTGGGGACACGGAGTCCCTGTGCCGGTGAAGCTGGCTGTCGGCTGTGGGGCTGCACAGCCAGGAGCCCCGCTTGGGAAGGCTGGATCAGCTCCCTGCTGGCTAACCTGGCAAGGCAAATCTCCATCACTGGCTACATGCTCAAACAAGCATGTGGAAGTGTCCCATCTGCAAGTGCTGTGTGTCCCCTTGCTTCCTCCCTGCGCTGCTCCTGAGGTAGGAGTGCTGTGGGAGGCTTGTGGGAGACCCTCAAGGGGAGGTGATGCTTTGCCTCAATGTGCCTGTGACAGCAGTCTTGCAAAGAGCACCAGTTCTCTGGTGGACCAACACTTGCATTTGCAGCTATAATGGAAATGCTTCAGACCCTTGGGAGCTCAGGAAAAAGTGCGAAAGGGAGAAGCTCTGCTTCATCCATGTCAGTGAAGCACTCAGAGGCACAAGCCTGTTCTGCTACTCAGGGCAGTCCTGGAGTACGAATGGTTGGAAGGTCGTGTATTGCCATTGAAACACTTCTCGAATTCCCCAGTTGAGATGAAGTCTAGGGAATCAGGGATGGTGGAAGGTCCCACCAGTCCTTTGATTTGGTCAGGCGTAAATGACTGTTTCATGTCTTCTGGAGCAAAGTGTTGAGGTAACGAGATGATGATAAATTTATGCATCTTCATACACTATGTGGGCCTTTTACTGGGTATCTTCAAGATCCCATTTATCTAGCATTGCAATTCTGCACTGGGTGGTTTGGAGAGATTTTATGTTTTCATTTTATTAAATATGATTGTGAGATGTTTGTCCCTATTAGGTCTACTGCTTTGCTTCTATGCATGTGCTTAAGAATGGAAAGGTCTGTGTATCCAATTTCACAGAGAAATTCTCATTAAGGTTGTTGTTCCACAGTAATACCCGAGCCCAATAATCTCCAGAAGAAGAGAAATCCTTCCAACCCTGAAAACACAGACTCCATCTCAGACATCCCAGCCTCTCAGCACAGTGAGCAGTTAACAGACGCAGTGACAGTATGTGTTTTGTGTATGGTGAAACAAAAGTTTTGTGCTCCTGCTCCCTCTCTGTCCTGCCTTTTTTTTGAAATAGGTATAGTTAAAACCTTCTTTAAAAAAATAATTTGTACCCAGCTCTGACAAAACCTTCTCAATCAGTGAGAAGTCAGTTTCCTAGATACTTGCTCCCAGAGCTATAAATCTCCCAAAATTGTTTCGGGGGTGAAAAAATGTGCCTTTCATCTGAGTGAGAATCTGATAGTGTATAAATGCACATGTGTGTGCATATATATACATGCACACACGTGTGCATGCATATACTTACCTATGTATGTATAGCTAATGAAAGACATGTGGTCCAGCTTTTGCCATGGGCCAGCTCTGAAAATCGCTCTCCATATTATTAAACTGTTTTTACTGATTGCATGCATGCTCTGCCTATGACTTCATGTTTCCAAGCAGAAAAAGGTCACCCCCATCACCATGATTGCAGTGAGCCAGCAGACTGACATGGAGGATACTAACCCAGGCCCAGGTCAGACCTGCCCCGTTTTGGTTCCTTAAGCCTGACCCACTGAAGTGTTCCCTGGGTGCAGCTCTGTGAAGGCTCTGCTGTTGTGGACCTTCCAAAGAAAGTAGTCAAAGAGTTTTGATAATAGCTCCAGAAGGTGAAGTTGTCGTTTTCTTGCCTCCTTCAGCAGAAAAACCCAAAGCTCCATCTCCAAGGATGAAAGCTAAGCCCAGGTAAATGTCTTGAAGATTAAAAAAAAAAAAAAAAAATGCAACTCCTTCTTTCCATTCTCTCTTCCAAACCCCCTTGTCCCTCCTCCTGCCAAAGTCTTTTGCAACTTTGAGGATTGCCCTAGCAATTATTAAATATTAATAAAAAACCTCCATTTTGATGCACTGACTTGTAAGGAAATTTGCCTGATGTTTCAGCACTTAAGAGTTACACAGCAGTAACATATAGTTATGACTTGAGCTGCCAGCTTGGTGTGACCTTCTCTTTTTGTCCACCATTTAGTCCCAACAAAAGATGAACCTATCATAGAGTCTAATTTCAGCAGTGTACTTGGAGCTCCCCTAATGTGTGGCTGTTTTGTAAATGGCAGTCCTGATTTTTGTGTACTGCTGTATGAATTTGGATCTATCTTGGCGTTAGTTGGATCATTTTTCAGAGCTATGTGGGACAGCAGTTCTTATGTTAACAAAGATGGGACTGTGTAGAGATGCTTGCTGGCTTTCTTCCTGACATACCTCTTAAGCTGCCACTTAGGCTTGCTAGTGCAAGTCCTTTTGCTCTTAATACTTCATCAACTACTTATCTGGGGTTGTGTTCATCTAATGTGGCTGGTTGTCTCTAGTGAGAAGGCCCTAGAAGAGGAGCCCATAGAGGTGTCGACACCAAAGGTATGTGTATCTTGGGGCCATCGGGGAGAAGGGGTCTGGTGCAAGGAGTCGCTGTCCTCACGGTGTTGCAGGAGCTGGCTGTGCTGCACTGACTCAGTCCTGCACAACTGCTGGTCTGAGCAAGCATAATGCACTATGGAGCAATGACTATGGTCTACCTATGGTCGCTTATGGTCCAGCGAAGCCACAGTTAGTAATTCAAGCGCAGTTGTATTTGGTCAGTATACAATCTGTGTTGTGCAAGGGACATAGGAGTGCAATGTATAGGTAACCAGTCCAGCT
>NW_010581225.1:39492-81768 GCF_000705375.1 Tinamus guttatus | reverse complement strand
ATATATATGTATATATATACACACACTCAGTTCTCCATCTCTCCCACCAGTCTTGCAACCTTGTGACTGAGAGAGACTGGGCTAAAGCTGTAGCTGTACATCACAGGTACTCAAGAATGAGCCATATAATTGCAAATACTTACAGCGTTTGGCCTGAACTCCTCTTTGTGGAAAAATCCTCCTGTCATCATCTTCTTACTAAACGTTACCACATCTGCTGGATCATCCAGGCCCCAATGTTCATGTGCCCAGAACTTTCCTGTGCAGCCACCTCCTGTCTGCACTTCATCCACGAGGAACGCGCAGCCGTGCTGTGGAGAGAGGGTCGCAGTGCAGGGAGCGCGAGTCCGCATTTCCAATGGATAAACACAACCCAGCCGTACGGAACATTCATCCCTTCCTCTGCCTTCACCTCTCCCACATCTCCCCAGCTCAAAATCATTGCCCACAGATTTTCTAATTGGGCTTTTAACTCATTTTGCATTAAATCTTAGTCAAAAATTGGCAGTTTACAAGAATGCCACCAGAAACATTTCTGCATAAGTCCACAAAAGCAATATATGTTTTTACCTAGTCCAGCCTTAGGCACCTCCAGAGGATGCCTGAAAACATCTAGGAGTCTGGATGCAATTTTCAAAACCTCAGACAGAAGTAAAGCATTAAGAACCTCATGTTCCTATGTTCAAATGTCACCTATGCCCTTCTTCACAAGCACACATTAGTTTCTCCCACAAATGTTAGTTGGGGAGAAGAAGCATGAAGGAGATCTTACTGAGGGCCATCACTTCTAAACAGGTAACTTTATATGTCAAGTATGGAGATATCTGCCTTGTTTTCATTGCTGGCTTACTGGAACATCACCACTTACGTGTGGACTCAGCTTGTGTTTCTGTCTGTTGTGTTTCTGCCAAATGTTTGGCCATTTGAAACAAGTATTTCAACAAAAATATTATCCGTACCCATCTCTTCTGGCACGGGTTGAAATCACTCAGAAAATCAGCACTACCATTTAAAGAGCACTACTGTGAAACCCATAGTTAATGGGTCAGAGTAGCTTCTTTGACCTAGAATAAAACGTATTTGACTAAGGAAACCACTTAGAATGCACAAAATAGAAGCAAAAACACCATGCTGACTATAGGGATTGCCTACATCTGAATATGTATATGTAACTATCCCAGCAGCTACTGAGGAGGCATGTGAAAAAGCTCTATAATTGCCTGGGGCTGGGTGGGAAGAGAGTCCTGTGGACACAGGAGCAAATCCACACATGCTCAGCTGCTGCTGTGTGACAGTGACAGGCCCAGTTACCTTCCTGGCAATATCCCGTAGCTTCCTGAAGAAGTCATCGGAAGCGTGGTTGTCCCCACCCTCTGACTGTATTGGTTCCACGATGATTCCAGCCACAATCTTCTTCTTTTTCCTGTACTTCACAATTAGATCTTCCACCTAAAAAAAAATCAAACACTTCTGTTATATTTTCCTTTCAGGACACTGGCACATTTCTTCCCAGAAAGATTAAACTTTCTTGATGCAAAGCCATTTCTGGCTATTAAGGTATTAGGAGCCCCAAGGAATAAAGCAGCTGCTCCAGGATTTATCACTGTCCTCTTGTTTGTCCTAAAGTTTGAAACATACTGAGAAACATTGTAACTAGAAAACAGTTTAGCTCACACGCTAATATAAATTAACATTAGGTTGGAAAATCTAAAAATTTCAGCTGATTGTATCATGGAAACTACAGAGGTTTACTAAGCCATTGCTGTTACTCCACCCAAGTAACATAGAGAGAAGAAAGAAAAAAAAAAAAAAAAAGCATATTTTGTGTCCGAACACAAAGCTCATCTAACATATTAAGGCAATCTGACAGGTTTGCTTTTTCTAGTCACCTAGTGCAGATATTTTAATCAGATGAATTAGTACAGAAATCTGGTTGCTGATAAGGACTTAAAGAGAAGTTTTAAGTAACCCTGTGGCACCAGTCGCTGAGATTAGTAATGCTATTTTGCTTGAAATACCACTTCCAGCTTTCAGGGCCCACAACCTGTACAGACACGTATCTTCCTGTTCTGGTACCTGCACACAGCTTGGGTTAAATCCGTTCTGCTCAGCCTTCCTTTCCCCTGGAAGGGCACAGAGTCCCTGCAACAAGCCTTTTCGGCTACCCACTTACGTCCTGTACCTGTGGGACCAGACTTTACTCTAGAAGGCTAGACTAGTCTAGAATACTTATCTTTTAGGAAGGGTGAAAAAGCTGAAAAAAAATATTACAGGTTCTGTTTTTGGGTGATTGCACACACTAGGATTTGTCTTGGCATCCTCCTCCAAGCTGTGTCAGACAAGTTCATTGTGATAGAAAAAACTACTCCTGCATGTGAGATTTCACTTCGGTATGATTTACGTAGACTTCTGATAGTCACAGGTCAGCTGATCATTCTTTCTGAAAGGCAGGCACAAACTTCTCACCGTAAACAACAGCGAATGCTGTTTTTAATCACATGCTGTTCCAATCCCTGAAAACACTCTTTAAGTGAAAAGCAGCTAATCCTGCTAATGCTATTCATTATTTCAAAAAGAAAACAACTGAAGACTGCCAGAGATTTTTTTACCTCTTCTAAACAACGGGCTTCTTCCTGTTGATTCTCTTTCACAAAGTCTTCCAAAGGATACTTTAGCCTTGGAAATGGAGCAATAGGCCAGTCCAGCGATGGGATGTCTAATTTGTGAATTGCTTTAGAATGAGTTGTAGCTAAGCAACCTAAACCCAGAAAAACAAGAATTAAAACAATATCTGACTAGGAAGAATACAGGACGAAAGTTACGAAGAGGTGAAAAACTGCCTGACACCAAGACTGAGGATTTCTGTTCATTGCTCTCTGTTTTTATTTGATTTTCTGAAACACTGAGTAATTGGGCTTTGTGAAGCCTAAGGGAACTGCGCTAACTTTGAAGCCTCAGGTTCTGTGGAACAGTGTCCCAAAAGAAGAGGGTCTGTGTGACTCTGCTTTACAGAAAAGCAACGCTCAGACTAGAAAGTTTCACCATTCCAAAGTCAACTTGTTGCAAAGCTGGGAGTTGGGTAGCATGTTTAGGATAGGGATTGAGTCTACCTAAAACCTAAAAACAAGTGACAGCGTTTGTATGCTGCAGTAATTTTACCTCATGATTTAAATTTTAACTTGTACAGACAGCAAACCTTGGATTCAGAATGAAAGTAGGGAGTCTTCTGAAAACAGATACTCAAAAGATGAAGTAAATAAACCGTCTCTCAAAACAAGCAGTGTGTTTTAGGGCTGATAGAGCTGCTAAGGCAAACCTTTTATAAACCTGTAGCCTTCACTGCTACTAACTAAGGAAACACCTAATTTTCACAACCTGCATGAGGTGATGAATACTGCAGGGGCTAACAGCAGCTGAGAAAGGAACATGTCCCTGCCAGAGCCCGCCTTACCCAAGGTGCGTCCGTGGAAGCCACCCATGAAGGAGAGCATGGCGTAGTCGGGGCAGCCGGGGGCCTGGAAGCAGAGCAGAGGGTGAGGGCCGCAGGCAGATGGTGGCGCAGGGGGCGCAGGCCGCAGGCAGATGGCAGTGCAGGCCGCGCGCCGCCACCTCGCTTACATAAGGAGCGGCCGTCCGCTCCAATCCAGGCAGGGAAGCACCTCTCCAAACCAAACCAGACGGTGCTATAAAGTGCTCTCTTCACCCATTTAAACAAGTACATTTGTCACTCAAAAACTGCCTCATATTTTCACTGTCCACACGCTACTTACACCCTTGAATCTTGTACCCATCCATGTGGTACAAGCCCATGACTGCCATATTTGTAGGTGGATTCCTCTCAGAGAGGGAGAATTGCTCTCTGACAATCCCCTCCCTCCACGATTATAATGAAAACTCAAATATCTCAAACTAGAAACTTAATGTCTAGACAGCTAAACTTGGATAAAAAGCAATCATCACATTACAGAAGTATTTGGTGCTGTTGTCAGCTTACAAAATTCCTGTTCTTTCAGGTCAGGATGTGCCAACCTCTTACTTGTATTGGCACAAGCCTGTGTGCAACCATGCTGAGAGAAAAATGAAAGAACTGATCCACTTGAGCAAATAATTTTGGGGAAAAGAAAAACGAAAAAGCAACCCCAAAACAACCACCTAAAACATCCTTCACATTTTTAAAACCATCCAGGTTCCCTAATGCAGTGTGAATGAACTGAATGCTGTGTCACTATACAAGTGCCGAAGATCAGGTTAGAACCAGCAGGTTATTCATTTATAAGGTATTTTTCTCATAAAAGAGATTGAATACTGCATATGAAGTTTTGTCACTGGCAAGAGCAAGACTGCTTTGGTCAAAGCTGAATGGGGCATTTAGAGGCTTTTCACTTGTGTCTTAATTTTCTGATCCTTTAGGATGACGTTGTTAACATTCAGTCAGTCAAATTTTGACCAATCCTTTGATTAGTTTAAGCTATAAAATCACAGTTTCCAGAAAAATTTAAAGAATGTAATGTTATTTTATTTATAAAAGTCTGCTTGTGTCCTCCATGGACACAAGTGGATGGATCTAGGACCCTACTCTAGCAGATGGTATTTCATGACGGAAAGATTTTCCTCAGTTTCACGGCTGGGAAGGGTGCAGGAGAATATGAGGAGCAAAGCTTGACATCTGTTTGAAGCAGTTTGTATTTAACTTTTTCCTAAATTTTACAAAGCTAGGACTTCAATTCAAAGATAGGAAAATAACTTTTTTTTCCCCCAAGCTTCCCTTATAAATCAAGTCAGCGCTACCTCTGTAAATGTGGTTAAAAGTCTTACCTGGTTAATCATGCAAGATTCCAGTTCTTCTTTTGTGACATTATTATGGCCCCTCTCCTTGCTCTGCAAAAAATAACAATTAGTTTTCCCTCAGTTGCGACCAATGAATGAATGTGGCCAAGGACTAGCATTAATAATGGTGATATTCCAAATAGCAGGCAACGAAAATGTGGAGTTGGGCCTTTAGGTACTTACTACAATCTGCATTTCAGAAGACAAACTAATTTAAGATAAATAAATCCATGAGGTTTAGGACTAGCGAAAGGACTATTACAAGCTTTCTGCAGGTTTGGGTCTTGATTTTGGAGTTCCAAATGATATTTCTCTGCACTCAGCATATCAGCAAGGTCTCTGCCTGAGATCTGATCTATCATCAGATACTTAGTAAAAGAGACTCAAAACAAGGTCATCTATTACACAAAATAGTTTTAGGAGATTCTCTCCTAGATACTTCCTTACAAATCTTGTAAAAGCAAAGTTTTCTGAAATCCTGGTAGTTCTGGCTGATTAAGAAACCTGTTTTAAAGTTCAAAAAATAATCTCAGATCTGTCTCCACAAGGATGGACCTTCTACCTTGGGAATTGCCTCCCTGAGGGGCAGTTCTCTTTCTGCTGTAACATAGGGGTGAGCCAGCAGAGAGCAGCCCTCCTCTCCTGCCCGTCTGTGAATTACCAGGAGCAGCACTTAGCAGAAGAGCAGGACCACACACCACTGTCACCACTGGGGATCACATGGTGAATGGAAGAGACAGAAGAAGTGACACTGCTATATGCATTTTCTGTGTTTCCTTTTTTATTTCTACATTAGTATCATTAGAAATCAAAACCTTGGATTAAGAATTTTTAAAGGATTTTATCTCAGGTTGAGTCATAAATGAATGACATCCTGACCACAAGAACCTCTGTGCCTTACTTTGTTGTACATTAATAGTTTTGATTATGAACAAATACTGATTTCTACATGCCAACATTAAAAAAAAAGCCTTTAATATTTTTACTCACTCTGTACCAGATAAATATTGTTTTAAAAGCATTTTCGTTAGAGCAGGATCCACAGGACATGGTGATAACCTGTGACAGACCCTTAGGAGCCACCTATCAAAGACAGAAAAAAATGTAGCAGAAGGTGAATATAATAATGAACAGTCATCAACTTAAATATAATGGGAGATCAAGTGAGTTTAGAAAAGAAAATAAAACCAAAAAAGATTCCAACTGCAGTTGAGACACTCACTCAGTTTCAACCACAAGGATATCCAAACTTAAATCAGGACCAGCAGAAGGCACTTATTACATTCTTTAAGAAATCACAATAAATAGAAGATGGAAAAAATATGTTTTGTCACCAGGTCTTGAATCAGGAGCAGAAGTGCAGAGCACTTGTCTGCTCCTTTCACATTCAGCTGTCAAGTCAGGGAAAAAGGTTTGACTTTTTACTTGCTGGTTCCAGTCTCTAGGAGGGAAGAAGGCAGGTGGACATTTAATCCATAATGCTACCTATTAAAATCTGTAACATCCCTTGACATGTCTGTGTCCCTAATCACAGAATACAGCAACACATCTTAAACTTACTGATAGCAAAGACTCTTTCAGTTTTTCTGCAAAGTTCTCTGGAGGTAAAATCCCTAGGGCAGGTCTGTTGATAAAGGTGCTCTAGAAAGACATAGAAAGAAAAAATATCTTTAGTATCACATGAAGAACATCACCATGTTGATATCAAGACATTTTCATTTAATTATAATTAAAAACAATAGTCCAAACATTTGCAGTCATGGCACAAGGGGCTGCGACTTTGATTATTTGCTTTCACAGTCAACTGACAATATCTGCGGTTAAGGAGAAAAATATATATTTTCTATGGTTCTTAATGACTTATGAAGTACTGAGAAAAGCAGAACACTGCTAATAAGCTGCTTTGGAATGGATGTATATTCTGTGTTTATATTAGCTGGCTATAAAGAGGCTACCTGGAATATTAAACCACAGAAACAAGCCCTGCAAAAAGGCACTGATCCCACTGCTGACAAGGATCAAGGGCCTCCCAGTGTCTCCGAGGCTCGTGTGCAAGAGGGATGTGTTATCCAGAGGCACCTGTCACTGCAGCTCAGTTGTACATAGCTCTGGCCCAGGTTTGCAGCTAAATCTCTGTGCACACACATCCAGGTACCATACACGTAAGCTAGTCAATTATAAGGCAGCTTTATTCTAAGTTTCTCTCATTTCAAACAGGTTGTTTCCAACGATTATTAGTAGACTATTACAGAAAATAGGCAGATACTTCATTTAAGCACTCACTAAGTTGTAACTTTGCTCTGAAATAATGACCTTGCCCTGCTCTAATTATTTTAATTTTTCAAGGATGTGACGGTAGATTTGTTAGCACCATCAGTAATCAAGCAAATGTGAACCAGCCACTAAAACAAAGCAAGTCCCTGCAAGTGAAATTTACAGCGTTCCAGATCTAAATCACTGTTTCCATATTCTGAACACTACATTCTCTCTCAAGGATTGTGTCAGATTCCAACAAAACAAAGACTTGCTTTCAGATTCAAGCATCTTCATTCAAGAACACAGCTGGAATAACTGATTGGACAGCCTATGCGTGAAGGAAGTACGATTTAAAACTCTGAAAATATATGAAGTGCTTCTGTCATCCACATTTTTACTTCTTGGAAATCTTCACAGATTTTTTAAATGTTTTCTAAGCACTACCAAGCTTTTATCATCTATTGAGAAATAAAGAGAGCAGATCCTATCATATTTCAAATGGATCCATCAAGCCATTTTATCACTTTAAGAGAAAATAAAAAAGACAACCACAAGGAGGGAGAGGATTCTTGCAAATGCCTGAAGTTGTACATCACTTACCAAGTTCTGTGGCTGCTGTAGAAGCTTTATCAGAGAAGGATGGCTATAACCTAATAAAAAAAAAACAAAACCAAAACAGTTCTTTCTGTGTTTTCAATAACACACTCAATGTAGAGGTAACCTTATTCAGATGTTTAACTCAATTTCTTTTTAACTTATACATGTCTTAAGTATTAATAATTGACCTCCTTGCAAAGTAGGACAATCATCTTTATAAAATATATTGCTATCTCTGACTTTGCAAGTCAGGCAATAGCAAAACATATTAAAAATGGAACACCAAAACGAAGTGAACATGACAGGAATCTTCTGCCTGCTTGAACCTCAGTGAAACAGCACTGTTAATACTGAGTATGCTGGGTCTGAAATTAAAATATGCTTACTCCTCATTCCAGGTTTTCCATGTAGAAGTGTTTGATTTCTCTTCTACATGACATAGAAATTTCTCAATAAAGAGTAGAAATAGCTTTCTGCCTGTGTTGCCTACAATTCTAGTCTCCTGACAATTTTTTTTCCCCTGGATTATCAGATAGATCATTCCTAGCACACTAAGAGTTTTTTGTTCCACTGTGATTTCTAACTGTTTGGATTTTCCTCATTGTAAAATCAATTTAGAAAGATGTACTCCCTCTCTTAGCCCATGCAGTTCCTCAGGCCTTGGCAGTCATAGGACAAACAAAAAATATGCGTACTGTTTTCCCTAAGAAGCTCATTTAGCTAATGTAACTTCATTGCATTATAATGTATTTAAGCACAAAATTAGGAAAAAAGTAAGTTAGGCCTTTTGGTTCCCCAGCAGATATAGCTGGACAGCGCAGGTTAATCTTTCTGACCAGCAGCAAGCAAAACCAGCACAAAGACATCGGCATCTTCCTCATCAGGGCTTCAGTTTTCACCCTTCCTAATAATGCTCCAGCAGGATCAGATCTTGCAGGTTTCATGGAAAAATGGGGGCTACGTGTTAGGAACAACAGGCCTCATTAGGTGGAACTGTTAGGTTCAAGCTGAACATGTGCCTGAAAACAAAAATCACACTCCAGTACAGCATTTCTAGTACAGCCAGAAATATTATAAAGTCTATAAACTGGTTTAATTTGATTTAATTTGCATTGTAGTTTCTTAGGAGCACCACTGCAATGCGAATGGAAGGGACGGCTGGTGCTTGGTGCTTAAGCACAGGCTGTCATTACAGAGGGGCAGTTAGAAGCACAAATAAAACAAGCAGCCAGTCTTTTTCTTCAAACCATTTGAAACCCAATTAATGATTTTATATCTGAGAACAATAACTTGAAGACAAAATCTTCTCTAAATTACCAGCAATAAAAGTGTAATGAAAAGACAGGGCGTCTTTACATTAGGCTGCTTCAGAAACAGATGTTTTAATAACAGCTTTTATGAAGGTTTTTTTCAACCATCAAGGCCTAAAGGTTTGTATCACTTTCTATATTGCAAACACCTCAAGCGAATCTATTAAAATGTTAACAGCCAACTCTTCAAACCTGAGTATGTGCTAAAAATGAGTGTCTTTACAGCGTGTGCATCACCCAGGCACTACCTGCTCCCACAGCCCGCAGTGCTACCTGCCGCAGTCCAGCCTGCGGAAGGGGCTCCAGGAAAACATGCACGTGGGCAAGGAATCGCCCTCGTCCTCCTTCCAAAGGAAAGGAGGGACCTTCCGAGCGCCCCTCTCCTCCACAGGGAGGGTTTTTTCCGCTTTCACTCTCAGAGACCAAATTCAATTCTCATTTCTCAGCTACTCTGTCAAGTGTCAGGCCAGGTTAGATAGAGAGATTTCAAAACTGCTGCCATGTCAAAACTGCTTTCCCTCCTAGCATGAAACCTCCTTAAGCTGCCATTTTTTACTTTCCTGCTGCTTCTTTTGTGCCCCCCTTTTTTTTTTCTTTTTTAAAATCATTCTTCCTTTGTTATGTAACCCTAAAATTTTCTGATTCCCAATACCCAAGCTGGATGTTTTATTTTTTGTTTATTTACAGCTATTAGATTTGTCCTCTAAAAAGTCTGTATTTAATGTTTTCCTTTGGAGAAGTCAGTGTTATGAGTTGTTTTATCTGCTGGTCTCCCAAGAGGATCATGAAAAAACATGTGTAAACTCTGGTCAAAGGTCCTGCCTTGACATTAGAGTATTTCACATATGAGATCCCACATGAATTTACAGACCCATGAATCAAGAGATGAATTACATGCAGTTTAACACTCTGTAAAGCACAGCTATCTGAGTGCAAATATAATTTGGGGAAGAGAGTGGAATAAAGAGCATACTGTGAAAAAAGTGTAAATCTGCCTATGAAGATATTAGACCAAAATACACTTTCACAGTTATGAAGATTTATTTGTGATTATTCATTAGCTGTTGGGGAAGATCATCAAGAATGAGCACATTACCGGAAGCTTTTGCTGCTACCAAGGGATTACAGATACTAATTCAAATATAAACCAGCTAGGCACAGAGCAGAGACTTTCCTACCTGCAGAAAGTGCTTCTCATGCCCTGCCAACCACTGCCTCAGGACGGCCACCACGGTGGTTCAAATGTTACCAGACCTGCAGGTTTGCTCTAACATTAGCTCTGGCATTTCCAAGTACAGGACTTTGCTTTAACAAACTTTAATTAAAAGAAGATGCAATGGGCTGTCCTTTTCACCTAGAAACTCTAAGACGTTAAGGATGCTTCCAGGATGACTAAGGACACTTAACCTACAATTATGAAGATCTGCTGAGATAATTGGCTTATTTATGGGTAGATTAATGTAAACCACTGTATTCATCAATGGAGCCCAGGAAATTTTATTCTAAACCTGAGTTTATGACACACCAAAGCCAGAGACTAAGACCATCTTTTATATCCCCTTGTAGATTCAGCTGGAAACCTCATCTTCCCTGCTACTCGAGAAATGAAGACTGCTCTAATTTTGTCCCAAAGCTGCTGAACTCCTCCTTCAAGCTAAACGACAACCACTGCTCCCACCCAAGCGACGCGGCATTGGGCTACCAGGGCAACAAACCAATTATCAATTCCATTTAAAGTAGTTAGCTCAAAACAAGCAAAGTCTCCACCTCATTTTCTCTGCATGTCATGCTGCAGAGAACCTGTCAAGATTATTATGAAGATAATACAAGCAGTTATTTGGACGCAGACAGTTAAACCTGCATCTCCTTGTCAAAGGAAGAACTGCAGGTAGGTTAGAGGGAACAGCACAGCGAGGGGCTACTGTTGAGAGCCCCTCAGAGTCTACGTACGCCTGAGAAATCTCCACATTTAGCCTTAGAGAAGTTGTCATAAACAACTACCATTGCCTCAGAAGCTTCGTCATTAATCCTGCTTGCAAAAAATGTGCAGTTGTGCTTATGGTATTGAGATAGCATGAAAAATGCAGAGACTTTTGCATCTTTTCTTATGTAATGTAAATTCAAGGCTTCTACCACTCCTAATTTGTCTCCTCCCATCCATACAAGACTCCCCTTTTGCTTCATTTCATGCCAAGGCTCTTGGTCCTCTTCCTAACATTACCCATAATAAATCTTACTGGTATTTCCTCATACAGACTCCAGTAAAATAACACAGAATCCTTGAAGTTTGACTCTCTGAAAGAGCAGATCAGCATGTAGAAAGATGCTGAACTGTTAGGTAGCTTTATATCCTTAAAATTAACAGCAGGATGAACTATAAGGTTAGATAACCATTACGTAACTATTACAAACAAGTCAAAAAGCTTTAGCCTCGGAGGGCAACAGAAAATACCTTGTTCCCTGCCAGGAGCAGCACAGGGCACTGCAGCTTTGAGAAGCCACTCGTATAAGATCTGACAGAGCTGGCTGTAAAAGAAGGGCACCTGCTTCATCACTCTGGCTGCCTGCCGATGTGACAGAGCAGTGCACATCCTGCATGCGCAGGTAGGTCCCCATTCGCAATAGGAAAATGAAAGCTGCTAAAATTATTAGAGAAAGCCCTAAGAACCCATTTGAACTGAACACCAGGCGGAGCCCCAAACTGGCCAGCTACAGCTACGGAATCCCCTGAACAAAAACAGTCATTGCCAATACTCAGCAAAAGAATATTCACTTGCTATTCCAGATGGTGGAATACAGGTCGACATCTTAACAGGATTCATCATTACATTTTGGCTCCATAGGTTTTTAATTCTATTAGATAATTAGACACAGGTTAAAAGAAATGTTACAATTCTCTCCACAATTCTTGGTTCTCACCAAGAAAAGTCCTGACTATTTTTGCCAAGGGTCTTTCTAACCTCACTCCTCATCCCTGCACAGGCACTGCTACCTCTCAGCCTCTACAGATAAATAAATTCTAGTGTAGCGGATCATTATCAAATCTTGTGCAGTCCTGATGGACTCAAAAACATTTTATTTAATTTCCTTGTGAAGAGAACCACAGACAACCAGCACCTTGACCTGAAAACATCAGATCACCTAGAATTCTCACCACGACTTTTGTCCCGGCGGCCCAATCTAGAATGTAACTTTACCACTGAGAACAACAGTATTAGCAACATCTGCAGCCTCGAATAATTTTGTCATTCTGTTCAAAAAGAAAAGGATTAATACTGTATGTTCAGTTAGATTGAGGTTAGCCTGTAAGTACTTGTTGCTGCACTTTATGGATCCATGCCCTACATGGATCCACAGTTGCTAGACGAGGAGCAAGTTCTCTAGGGGAAAGAGCTCCTCCTCACAAGGGCATTGCCTTATACCAAAGAAGAGCTTGGCTTCACTGAGCATCTTTTATATCTATACCAGCTTTTTCAATCAACCGGAGAAAAGGAAACTTAGAAGCCTCTGCTATTACATAGCATGACTGAATAGGTATCTCAGGTAAGTTAACAGATCTCAGCCCACTTCTGGTCACATACTGTGCACCTCTAATAGCAGTGCACATATGAGCAGTCAGATTTTTAGACAATTCTAACCAAATTAGGCATTATTCCAACAAATGAACTGATCTTCCGGACTGATTAGAATTGATTGCAAGTTTAATTTAAATGATTAACCATATCTCAGGCAATATATTCATACGCTTTTGAAATTCACTCTGACTGAATCCATATAATGGACTAACTGTACTCTCATTTTCATGGCTTGGGCAGAAGTGCCTGGGAATGGAGTGTGCAGACAGTGAACATCCGGCCTCAACTTGATTCACAGATAAATCTAATGTTACCAGGAACTGTATTTTTGCCACCTTATCTCTTGTCAGTCTATCTACAATCTTTTCTCCACTACTAAATTCATTTACAAGCTTTATTTTCCTTATCAGCTAACAAGATGTGTACTGTATTTCTGCGAATCTCACTTCCTCACTACCTACCAGCATCCAGATGTATTTTCAGTAGCTGTCCAACACACTTTGCATTTTATTTCTTGAATACTGTGCTTTGACAAAAGGTTAGCGATCAAAGGCGAGAAGGGGAGCATATTCAAATTAAGATTAATATTACAGCTTCTTCCAGGTATCACTATGTGCCTCAGGTGAGCTGTAAACATTGAATTTTAACCTAGCTTTTCCAGATACTGAAGCATTCTACTGGATACGCAGCGGTGAGGTCTGCAAAACCTGACTGCAGTGAGGCATTTATGATGTTGGCTAGTTCTCTAGTAGCAGCTGGGAGAAGAAAACAACAAAACAACAGCTTGAGAATGAAGCAAATGTATTGGTGCATCAGTCTCCTACCTATTGGGACGGATGAAATCTGAGAGTAGAGATCCAGCATGCGATTGCCATCTACGTCTACTAGGTAGTTCCCTCGGCTCTCTTCATAATTGCAAAAAAAGTGTACGGCTTCGGCATTCTTAAAGGAAAAAAAAAAAAAGCAAAGAAATTAATATTTTAAGAAGTAGAATAGTCCTTGCAGTGTGAGGGAAGGCCCAACTAATGGATATACTGAAATTTCTGACATAAAGATCTAATAATAATAATATATAAAGACATTTTATATGAATATTAGGGAATTTACTGTAGAACAGTTTTTATAAAGAGGGACTGCTAAAAATAATCTGTCCTAAGGTAAAAAAGAGGCAGAAAATTGCGCATTTCCAAAACCTATCAGTTGAAAAACATATATTACTTTGAACAACTGTGACAATGAATGCGAATTAAACACATTCAATAACAGTGATTTAAATAAGTCTGCCAGTCCTCAGTAACTACATAGTTTCAGACCTGAAAATGGAATTCAGCTATACAATGAGCTCATTATAATGTTTAGAATTACAAAAAAAAAAAAAAAAGCACTCATATCAGGCTGCAAGTTTTTTCATTATGGAAAGTGCAGAAATTTAATGCAAGCATGCACTTTTTTCTACATAAAGTCAAACACAGACTTACAGAATTGCTGTTCATGGGAAGGCAACATACAGACTGGCCTACTTTTAAGTTCAGATATATCTATGTTCTTACTGCCACTTCATAACAATCCAAAATGACAAACACTGTATAAACCTGAAGTGGTTAAAGTGATTGATCCTATCAAAATAATTCTGCAGTATTTAAAATAGAAAATAAAATATTTTATTTGAATGCACATACATAGCAATTGTAATATACCAGGCATTCAAACACAGATTCAGATATTTCTGTATTTTTTTTTGTATGAAATTAAATATACCAGGAAAACTAGATTTGAAATCACAGTAGCAACACCTCCTTGCACAAATTCAAGGGAATTTGACAGATTACCTGAATTCCGTTCAGTTGTTTCATTAATTCCTGTTAAAAAAAAACAAAGGTCAGAGAGCCTCATGTTTGTACTTATCAAATAGTAAAGAATATATATATGTTTATTTTATATGACCACACAAACTGCATGCAAGACTTGCCATCCTTTGTGCTTTCCAGGAAACTCTACCTGCCACATGAAATTTCATAATGCGTCTTGCAAACATGACAGTTAAAAACATGACAGAGACAGATGGACAGAAACGTTTGTCCTCTTTCTAGGTTTTCATTCTCAGTATCCTGGTAGAAGTAGACATAGACTGTTGTGAAATGATGTATCAGGTTTAAGGTTTGAAATAAAACTTGTTTTGCATCAAGTCAAAGACAGCTAGAGGAAAAAAGACGTCTCTAGACTTTGGAAACTTACCCTAGATCGTGGCCCAGGAACTTCTGTCTTCATTAGAGGTCCATCATAATCAAAGTCCACATCAATTTTAGCAGCAGCTTGACTGATGCACCTGTGTCCTGCAGGAAACAACAAAACACTGAGTTAAAGACTATATTTTCTGGATTCTCCTCGCAGAGTAAATAGCCAGACTTTACCTGAGTGCAAATGCTTGAAGGATGAGACCAGCCACATTGTCCTGTCTGAAGGGAGCTAAACATATAATCTCAGGCAAACTAGTATCAGACAGATTTAAAAAAAAATAAATAAATTGGATGAAATAACAATACAACCCTGGAGAATGGGGTCAAAACCTACTGTGAGGAACAGGAAGACACATCTGTTTCCATCTTTGTTGTTGTGCATTACACCTTGGGCAAGGCTTTGCCTTAAATCTCCTCATCCATGAGCAGAGAGCAGGGGCTCGCTGTCAGTAATAACAGAAAAGCTGGAGGGAGGTTGTAGGTAAACTCATTACAACATTTTACACCAGCTGGAGGAACAGCACTTGAGAAAAAAGATTTGTGCCTCAGAAAGGGAAATGGCTGAGTTTAAACTAAATTTAAAAAAAAATCTCACAGGAATCTGGCAATTTGCACTGCAGCTGGGTCTAAACAGTGAGTTTTTACTCTGACCCGTGACTGAGCTGCTGCTCTTCCCCCACACTTATAATGGAAGAATGACAATAAACCTGACACCTGCAATGAAACCAGCAGGCAGAGATGGCTCAGGCCTCGGCAGCAACAAGCTCTGTTCTCATTTGTGTTGCAAGTACTCCAAAAGAGAGACCTATGACATTGCAGTGACCTGTGCAGTGACAGAGTATGAGCTGGTTCCATGCACTACAATTAAGTGTAGAGCCAAACTAACTAAATTAACCATTTCACCTGCAAAGCTACAGACTAACTAAACTTACCATCCTAGTGCCACACTTGCACTAGATCAGCACCTGAAAGATGATTCATAATCTGTTTTAGTCTGTGATGGGCTTTTCTGCTAGGTGCAGCTCTCAAAACAAAGACCCTTAACTCCCTTTTTCACCACGGGAAAGTTGAGTATTCTCGGATGCAATTACTGAGCGCCTAGTTCTCTGCTGGAAGTTGGCAATAGGAGAGCTTGCCTGGGGCTCAGCACAGCTCAGGAGGGTGACAGAGCACTGGAACAGCCTGCCCAGAGGTTTCGGAGCCTCCTTCTCTGGAGATCTTCCAAACCCGCTTGGACGCAGTTGTGTGCCATGTGCTCTAGGTGACTCTGCGTGTGCAGGGGGGTTGGACTAGATGACCTCTATAGGTCCCTTCCAACCTTAAGGATTCTGTGATTCTGTGGAGTCCCCATTCCCCAGCATCCCCCGGTGCCGCACAGCGCTGCCAGCCACTGCGGTGACACCAGACAGTAGAGACCGAGCACTCCGGCAAGGGAGGCAGGTGGGATCCAGGCAAGCACCCGAGAGCAGGGAAAGCCGCAGGGTGCAGAGTTTCCAGCCCGGAGTCCTGGAGAGCACCGTCTCCGAGCGCAGTGCGCGCCAGCCCCGAGGAGGCCGGGCAGCATCAGCTCTTTGCACTTCATCCCGAGTGGCCTCTCACACCCCTGGTGCGATTTCAAAAACTAACTGGAAACATTTTTTATTAAGCCACAGGCTGAACTGGCTTGAGCAAGCCTGACCTTCCAGAAAGTGCCGAATCTTTACCTGGAAATCCCTGCCCTTTAGAAGCATCCCTAGCTAAATCCCCAGATTCACTGCTGAGTTTGGGAAATCGGGTCTGCAAAGATTCCTCCTTTACCCTCTCCTCACCGCAGTTAACTCCTAAACACTACAGTCCCCAGCACTGCCTTTTACTGCCTGCATTCAGCAAGCCATAAAAGCTGGTGATTTCATATAAAGTCTATACTGTACAACAAATACTGCATTATAAGGCCATTCCCTTTTTAAAGCAGTTTATGTGCTCCAGTATATCTATATACCACATCCCCAAGGTCATATCTACCCGACCAAACACAGCGCGGGACCAGGAAGCGGCTCAGCCACATTCCTGACTTGTGCTCAAGGGAAAAGCTGGGCCTCCCAATGGAGCTGGTGGGACTGGACTCAACAGGTGGCTGGTGAAGCTACATTGGTTGCCAAGAGTGCTTGAATGGATAACATGAAGCATGGATAACATTCCCTTTCCTTAAAATGGCAATTTCCAAAATATTTTAACAGAAGAGAAATCTAAAATAAACAAAATCTGAAATATCTGTTTTATTTTCTGAGAAAATTCTGCTGTGGATATTACAAAAGGAGCAGCTTCTCGTCCGAAAGGACAGACATTCACAGAGCCTCACAGTAGGGGAGGGAACTGGTAAATACTTTACTGCTCTCCTAGCTTTTTTTATTTTAACAGCACTAGCCAAGAAGAGCTTTCTTCTATCCAGACTATTAATTAAAAAAAAATAATGAGAAGGAAACAAAATCAATATTGGATATCCACCTTCTTTGGAGCAGGAACTAAAACTACTCTGGAAATCAGGCCTGCCCAAAGGCTGAATTTTACTAAAATAATGCATTTGTGTTTACTAAGAATACACAGACACCCATGTCAATGATATTAAGAATTGGGTGTAGATGATGGATCCATTTCAAGAATGGAAATTCTTGGAAATGGAAATTTAATCCTAAAAACAACAGTCTCACATCCACCCACGGCAAGAACCTACCGCACTTTAAAGGAGGAATCCTGGTGCTGAGGGAGCAGGGAAGAGATTGACCTCGCACAAATGCTCAGTAGAGCAGCCAAGACCATAAAAGACCATCATCATCATCATCTTATTACTGCTTGTGCAAAAGCCTCTCGGACTAGGTATTTGCTGAGGGCACATCTGAGTGATTTACGAACAAGCAGAACTTGGCTGTGCAGCGCTGCGGCAGTTCTCACCAGCACAGCTCCCGCGCATCCGAACGGACAGGCTGTCAAACGCAGCAAAGATCGGCCAAGTGAAACCAAAACATGCAAATGCCCTCAGAAGAAAAGTGCTGCTTTAAGGATTTCTAATCAAAATGTCAACATTGGACAATTTGTGAGACAGATTATTCTTTTAAACAACAGTTTCAGAAGCAGCTCATCCAACCACAATCATTTTCAGTGAGTCAGTGACCCAGAACCACGTAAAAATGAGCAAGGCAAAATTTGCTTGTTATCTTCTAAAACTTGCTGCACTTCATTATTTCCAACAGAAAGTGATTTCTAGGCTGATTCGCTGATACAAATTTGATTTTATACTTGTTTTCAGAAGCCCACAGAGTATTTTATTTTGTTAACGCTTGTATAATGACAGCTTAACTGATCTATTGGTTCTTACATTTCCCAAGGAGTTGTTCTACCTCATAGCTCAGGAAAACCTTATGGTTTGAATTTACCTTTTACCCTCTCTGAATCTACTGGCCATAAGCAAATGAAAATGGCCTGTGTTACCACAAAGGATCTTGAAATGCAATTTTTTCTTCCTCCTAGGTAGAGGATAAAAAGACTAGAAAACTAGAAACTAGAAAAAAAATTAAAAAAAAGCCTCAACATACTAGCAGGGCCTTTGATAGTCAGAACCAAAAAATAAAAGTGCTGTTAATTCTTCTCTCTTTTTCTTTTTTTTTTCCCCCTCTTTGAGGAAGTATAATATAAATGATGGGCACACGCTCACACTATTTCTAGTAAGGTCAGGATGGATTTATTCCAAGTACTCTAGTCATCAGATCCCCATACTTGTTCTAACGGTTGGTTAAAGCAAACAAACAAAAATGCCAAACCCTGAGAACCTAAATTGCAAGATCACAAAAACGGCCCCCCTTTCTTTTCTGCTCTTCTGTTTTCCTTTCCCTCCACATTTTTTTTTCTTTCTTCAACTCCAGTTCAAGTACATTTGGACTCTGGATATAACTATTAAAAGGTCAGTTCCAGTGCAGAGATCAGTCTGAGATGTACTAGCACACACGAGTCACTGGCAAACACACAAGCAAAGACACCTCCTGACAACCACCTTGCACACCTTGACAAACAGAAAAGAAGATTTTCAAACTACCTCAGAGTTCAGGGACCTAGTCACCAAATGCTCAGGAAAACAGTCCCACCTCTACAGAAACGAAATTCCAGGAAAACAGTCCCACCTCTACAGAAACGAAATTCCAGACGAGGTCCAGGAACTCCCACAAACATCACAGGGTGTTTGAGAGGTTGAGAGGAACCCGTGGCTGATACTTAAGTTGAGAGGAACCTGCGGAGATCACCTCATCTGGTGTCCAGCATTAGTTACTCCAGCACCTTCCCAGGGACCGAGGGGATGCAGAGCAGCCTGCAGTTCCCTGGGTTCTTCCTTCTTGCCCTTCTTGAGGACTGGGGTGACTTTGCTTTCCTCTGAAGGCTTTTCCAAGTTCTACACAACTCGCACAATCCTTCTAAACGCTTCAGTAGTGTTAGCAAACTAGGGCTTCCTTCTGTTTCATGTGACAGGATGCCATCCTTTCCCAGTAGAGAGAAAAGTACATTTTCTAATTGATGTTTTCTAAGCTACCCTCACCACTCCTCAGACACCTCACTCAGCAGTTTTGCTATAGCAACACAGCTAACACAAGGGCACCCTTTTAACTTTTTGCCCTATTAGTGGTCACAGAAAGTGCTAATGGTAGTGCTAAGTAAGGTCCAGTAGTGACCTATTCCAACAAGAGCTAGGTTCAGGCCTAGAAAGAAGGTGCTTAACCCCTGACAACTCTGACAAAAAATGACACTCATATGAAGACAGTTGCTGACTGTACAACTGGATATGAGCTGGGAGAAGTTCCAATGGAAGTAATGAAGTTAGATCAGTGTAATCCAGAGGATAAAAGAGAGGAAAGGAAGGGTACTGGCTGGCACATCGGATCTTTCAGACTGAAGATACCCAGTCCCATAGTATTGCTCCTCATGCAGGTGCAGAAAGGAGGTCTCCTCTGAGTGTCTAGAGCTTCAAATTTACATCTGTGCTCCATAGAGGCCATTGAACAACCTTCCAGACAGAAGTCTGGGAGTGCGGAGGCTCTGACTGCCAAAAGGAGGAGGTCTGATTTTCCCCAAATCCTCTTTGGGTGCTGCAAGGAGAATCTGTCACTAGCAGATCTTGACAGTGAATGGCAAAAGGCCAGGCTAACTGGAGTTGTTTAGAAAGTGAACATTGCTATTGAATAATATTGTGAAAACTGAGGCTGCTATTTAGAGAGTGCTTATGCTGTAAGACTAGAAGCTGCCGCACATGAGGGTGTCCGTATTGCAGCACTCCTACGCACAGATGAGGTTTTATGGAAACAGGATTCCCTCATGAGCATGAACAAACTTGATACTCAACAGACTGTAGAATCACAGGATCATTAAGGTTGGAAGGGACTGTTAGAGATCATCCAGTCCACCCTCTACATAAGTGAAAGCTCCCATGAGAAGGAGGAAAGCCCAGTTCCTCCCTCAACCTCACCACAGCTCCAAAACAACCTTTCAGCAGAGTGACGGGAACATAAAACTGCTGGTTCTCTGGGAGATTCCCTGAATTTATTTTTCTTTCTTTCTTTTTTTTTTGGGGGGGTGGGGGGAGAACACAGGGATAGACTCTTCCTGTTGCCATGATATTCTATGGGAACTCCGAACATTGAAGCTTATTAAAGTAAAAAGTCTTGGGAATATTACGCACAGGTAGGACTGAAAATATGCAGTTTTCAAGACTTTGTAACTTCTTTTCGGATATTTGCAACGAGGCCAAGCAAATAATTAATATGAACATAAAAGTGCAGAGAATCTGGAAGAGAACAACTGGACCCAAGAGGGAAGACTGAAACGTCATTTAGACCAGTTCAGACGAGCACAAGGCGCTGGCGGAGGCAATAGCTTTCCAGTATGTAAAAGGATGTTTGCTGGGAGCGGCAGGGAGAGCAAGTCCAGTATCCAGGTCCATGCAGGGCAGGACAAATAGTAAGGAGTTGATTTTCTTTTTCCCCTTATTGAAATTTGCATTAGGAAAATTAGGAAGCGTTAGGAAAAAGCTTTAATGGGAAGGTCAGCAACAGACCAGCTTGCCTGCATCTCAGAAGGGTATGTGCATGAGGTAACATCAATTGATGCTACCTAAAAGTAGAAGACAGACATTTTGCATTCTTTTCAGATCAGACTGAAAGACGAGTTCAAGCCCCCAGGGTAATCAGCACAAAACTGAGCACAGATCTCGAAAGTCCAGCTTATCCTACCTTAGAAGTATGAAAATGGAACAGCTTTCCTCCTGTAGAGCCACAATTGATAAAATCTGAGTTAGCACAAAGCAGAATAAATATTTAGATTTAGAACTATCAATTGTAGTCTGTGTGCAGAACTCTGTAGTGGTGATAGCAATAGAACTCAATGCAGACAATAAAGTAACACCTAGATTGGCCATTATTCCTCTAACATCAGCAATCTCATGGATTTGCTTGAATGTTCCTATACCCAGAGCACTAAGCAAGATTCCTCCGGTATATCTGATATAAAGCCAATTTCCCAGTGTACTCAGTCTATCATCGCTCTTCTGCAGTCACTTGATTTCCAGTAAATCATCTGCTCGGGGACAAACTGACAAGTTAATCAAGTACAGAAAACAAAAACAAAACAGATACCCGATTAAGACTTATCTGTAAGTAAGGCATAAGGACTCAAAATACTTACAAGATTACACATTTTTGGGCAAGATTTAACTTGAATTTTACTTTGATACGCTTTGCTTAGCTTTTGCATTTTAATCAGCTTGATCAGCAAAAGATTTTAAATTTTCTCTTTCTAGTTAGCTTATCATGGACTAGCACTATACTTGGATCAAGAACACCACAAGCAATGAAGCAGTGGTCAAATTAAAAGACTCTCCAGGTCATGTTACAGAAGAGCTCCGATAACTTGAAATCCATCTTAATGAAACATTGTCCCACACATATTGCCAAAGGAAAAGTTCCTAGAAATATTTTGATTAATATCAAGTTTTGTTACATTTCTTCCCACATGTTTTACAATAGTGAGCCTAAGTCTAGCTCTTCAGCCTATATGAACTTCTCTCACAAAACAATCTATTCTTTCCATTCCCAATTCTCCCTAGCAAATCCTGCCACTTCAGCATCTAAACATCAGCTGACCAAAATTGCAGGAGTTTCATGGGAGTAGGTGTGAGTCTATTTTTTAGTCTGTGTAACTGTGAGCTTATGTGCTCAAAAAACACCTTAGTGGTGTGCATTCTGGAGCAGAAAATTCTGGGATGTTCCTTTTGGCATTTTCCTAAAAATGAGCAAACTGGTGAAACTAAGACTTGGCTGGGATTCATCAGGGAAATAAGCGAAGCTTGAATCTTTGCTACAAGTGTCAAAAATCCTGCTGCCTGCTTGGTCAGATGAGAACTTTGCAGGCTAAGAATCTGCAGGGGACAGTTCCTGCTGGTGCTGTGTCCCAGTCTCTGCAGACCCGTGCACAAAACAGTTAGCCCCAGGGCTCACAGGTCTGCTGTATACCTGCAATCAGGGCCCTCCAGTCTCCTCTTCAGTATTTTAACAGGCTTTTCCACTTACAAATTCCTGGACTCACGGCTGGATTAATGGAGCCTCAAATTGCCTTCATTTCTCATTGAAGATTTACACGTCTTCATTATAACAGTGAGAAGAAAAGGGGCAGGTTGCGTCTTTGCCTTTCATCCCAGGCATCTCAAGCGTTTTTCACACCTTTGATACATTTGTCTGGTTGGGAAGCAACATAAAAGTGTGCAAGACACTGTACAGGAAAGGGAATACATAGGAAATACTGAGATGAGAGATTCATTCAAAGGACTGACAACTATCAGGGCTGGTTGCTGCAAGCACTTTCCATTGCCCACTATTGACCAGCCCAGCTCAGACATCCAGTGCGTCACTACCAGAAATAGAACCGTATCCTGCATTGAAACATTGACTTAATGCTTCTCTAACAGTTACAAGACTAGATTTTGTATACTTCAACCCAAAAGGCCAGCTGCTCCCCAAAGTACATTATTTAAAGGAAAATAGATGGTACTTAAGTTCGTGAGAGAGTGGAAATGTTTATTGTTTGTCTGGCTGCACAGCAGCGTAACAGAGGGAGGCTGGAGGAAAGAAGAGGCATCACCACTTACCAACTCACAGGAAAAGTCATTCAGGCATGTTGTACTCAGCAGAACACTACATAAAACAGGTGCTAGATCTCCAGTTTCAAATTTATTTGGAAAACAAAAACGAAAGCCTCATTTAAAGCACGAGCAGAGACTGCAGGTTTAATGTACACGAAGACATACATGTAAAATTACAAGCCAGGGCCAAGCCAGAACTTGTCATTACACACTTAGGAGGAAGTAGCTTGACATTCTGTGGTGCTTTATTTTTATTTTGAAATAGAACAAACTGCCGGCAGAAACGGACACCTACAATAAGGGCCACTTCTTCCACTGCATTATATAAAACCTCTCAGGATTTCCACCTGGAGATGGGCAGAGTCACACAGCATTAAGCACAAAGAATAATGAGGCTGATTTTGACGAGTGAGTTTTTCATCTCAGCACCAGGCAGCATCAGAAAACAGCTGTGTAAAAGCAAAGTTCCAAGAGTGGAAGAGCTTTGTTGCATTTAGAACATTTTACAGCATAAATTAGCCCCCAAGTAAGGATTTCTCCCATAGGTTGTTGAGTTAAAAAGGAAAGATCCATCCTTGTGGGCTACTTCTGAAATATCAGTGCCTCATGGCCCAAGATGCAGAACACCACTGTAGTCTTCAAAATTTGAAAGATTCAGTGCTACCAAACTGAGCAATAGCCACGGGAATCTTCACTAGCACCTAGTGAGCACTTACCAACTGCAAACAGCCTGGAGTTTTGCCTCAGACAACAGGTCAGCTGCCGACTAAGCAACATTGATGCCATTTTGTCAAAAACACTGAGTCTTCAGAGTTTTCTTTCCAGATGATGTTCTGAAAAATAAAACAAAACATTTATGTGCCTATGCATGGAGCTACCATTACTATGCCATTGATTTCAATTTTCCTTTTCGCTAATTCAAATCCAAAGAAACTGTGAAGATGGTTTGATGGATTGCTGCTCATGTCCTAAAGAGTCTCAAAATTAAAACCAGTTTCAAGATAAAAAGTTTGAAGCTAAATCCTGCTGAGGTGCCTCAAGCTAAATCCAGGCTAAATCTGTATCCCTCAGCCTTACTGAGGTGAAGAGGTAAAGATCATCTCCCATTCCTCCTGTTCTGCTCTGCTGTGTTTTGCAGTAGCTGTAATTAACATTTTATAAATTGTTTCCAGTCACATTCTTGTGTCAATGCGTCCTTTGTTTACAAAACAAACAAACAAAAAAAAAACATGCAAGGTAAAAAGACTGTGGGGCTAATATTAGGAAATAAGAGGCAACTCTGAAATGAATGAAAGAAACAAACCAAAACCCCAACATTTTATAGAGTAATCCACAGTTCTATGAATGGAGACTGAGGGAGCCAGGATTGCCTAGCTTGAAGAGATGATGGCTCGATGGAGGGCAACTAATCAGGATGTATATATATCTGATGGGAGGAGATGACCAAGCCAGACTCTTCTCAGTGGTATCCAGTGACAGGACAAAAGGCAAAGGGCATAAACTGAAATACAAGAAGTTGTGTTTAAAGATAAGCAAAAGTTTTTTTTAGTGCATAGATGATCTAACACTGGGAGACAGTCCTAGAGCAGTCACAGGATCTCCAAGCCCAACTGGACCCAGCTCTATCTCATCCCGGTAAAGCTAAACAAGCTTGCCGTGTCCAGGCTCCCAAATGACAACATGCCTCTCTGCTCTGGATCACCTGCACAGAAAGTCTGGCTGGAAGATGCACATGGACAACACAGTTATTAATATACTCAGCATGCTGTTTAAATTCAAATTTGGTGCTTGAGACCCTGGGATCCTGCACCAGATCTCCTAGGGGCACCAGAGGTTCTGTTTGTCTAGACACAGACTAAGCTAAGCCGGTGTTTGGCTCCTCATCTGACGTCTCCTTCACCGAGAGGGTAGAGGCTATTCCCTCATAACAGATGACCCACAGTTCAAAGGAGACATCACTATTATCCATAAACCTCCTGGCAAACAGCAGTATATCGTGAATAAGCGCTGAGAACACAGGTGCTCTTCCATCATACAAAGATCATTTACTGCTCACGTCACTTGTATTCCTTCCCCAAATATGCAAACAGATGCTGATGACTAGATGCTAGGCAGTACTTCATCTATTGCTGCCACGATAGAAAGTATTTCTTACCCAACATTAATAGTTCAGATGTTTAATTTCTGTATTATCCTTAGCTAAGACAGCAGTTGTTTTCCTTCACACTTGAGTTTTTTTCAGAATTGGCAAAATAAAAACTCGTTGCCCACGGCCATCTATTAATCCTGACTGCACTGCTTGGTGCAAAGAAAGCTCCCTGGGCCTTGCCAGACGAATCAACCCACACTTGGTTTCACTCAGTTTGCCACTTAAAATCCAGCGCAGCCTGAAATCCGCCAAGGTGAGCAAACACTGGCGCAACATCCGCGCGCACGCTGCACAACGCTGTGCTCGCTCTGGAAGCTTGGGGTCAGAAGCACGGGAGGGGGAGTTGCTCTGTACAGAAGAGAGTTATAAATCAAGTTTTGGTTAATTGATCCATTAATATTTTCACTTTTGGCTCCTCTCCCGAGTCGCGCTAGTCTTTGCAAAATTGATGTATGAAGAGACTTTCTCACCTCAAGATCATTCTGCAAACATGACTCTGGCCAGCGAGGACACCAATGCCACAAGGAGCTGCTCAGCAGCAAAGGGACCCAGCACCTCTCACAATGATTAACCACCGGCACATCCTCTGCCCACAACTATTTATCTGGATTCTAATTCCCTCCTTACGTTTGCTCTGCAAGATATTACCTTTTAAAAGTTTCTAGTAACCCATTAAAAGTTAACTTGAACAGAGCTTTGCAGAAACAAGCAGAAGGGGTAGCGGAAACGCACTTGGGACAAAAGGCTTTAGCTTGAAACATGATATTTATAAAAGGCTCAACTTCATATTTTGATATGGTTCTGTCTTTCTGAAATATTCCTAGAAAACAAATTATTGCAAGACGTTTAAACAACAAAACAGCTTAGCCTTAATTTTCCTATATTTGTTATCTAAAAAGTTCCTAGCCTGCAGTCAGAGCAAATCATGCAGCATCAGATTTGGGTATAGCCAAAATCAGCTTCACTTCTGTCTCCACGGAGCACAGAACTTCGCATACAAGATGACCTGGCACGATCAATATATCCGCTATTTCAGTATCCCAATTTTATTAACCTAATAAACCAACAAAATTTTGACTTCGTTCACTCCTTGACCAAGTCCCACTGGCTTCTTGTTGCCAACAGCAGTGGAAGATCTTGGAAATCATTCAGAACTGGTTCCAGGGCACATGCCAAAACTACAGGAAACAACGAGACACTTTTTCACCACTGCTACTTAGAACAAAGTCCAGTCTCAGATCTGTTAGGCAAAATATCTCCATCAGCTTGAGATATCAGATGGCAAAGTGTGTGTTGAAATACAATTGTTTGATTTAGGATTAAACGCCGGCCACTTTGGGCCTCAGAAAAGCGAGATTTCTGCAGAGAACAAGATTGACAAAACTCTTCTCTGGGTATCTTCCCTCTAAGTGCAACCGTCTGAGCCACATATGGCCACTGCTGCAGATGACTGTACAGAACAGCTACCCCACGGTGGCTGCTGCAGACATTAATTTTGCAGCTACGCTGTTCGTTTTGTGAGCACACGCACTGCTGCTTTGTGCCTTAAACTGCATTTGCCGTTCTTCTGGTACAGAAAATTGTTTTCAAGAAGGAAGTTCAGAACAGTTTACAGAGCACATGAAATATGAAGATATGTGGATCTTCTAATGCGCAAAGAGTGGAAAATCAGGAAAAAAAAAAAAAAAAAAAAAAAAAAAAAAAAAAAAAAAAAAAAAAAAAAAACAGCAGCTCTTAACATTATGTCCTGAGTGATTCTTTCCGCCAGGCAGGATTAGTTCCTCACACTGACAGCAGTTGTTCATTAATAGCAGCTGCAGCCTACTGCAAACATAGCCCAAGGCCCCATTTTTCAGGGGCAACAAGGGGAGGTGCCTGGAGGGGGAACTCCTGCAAAAAGCAAATTAATAGTGAGGGCCCCCAACATTTGGGGTGCTCCATCCAAGCACTGAGAGCTACACTGTTAGCTCGTGTAATCCCTTCTTGTTCGAGGGCAGCTAACTCAGCACGGAGCCCGTGTTCCAGAGCGCAGCAGCAAGAAGCTGCCTCTGCAAAGAGCCCCCAGCCCGAGCTCGGGAGCGGAACGAGCGCAGTGACAGGGCAGGGACAGAAGTCAGCGCTGCAGATTTCTATCACGTTCCTCCTGCTTGTGCCAAAGACACAGGAGCCTGTTTGAAATTCATGGGGGCGCGTTCACATGTCTCTCAGCTGCTCCAGGCCCATTTAGCAAGGGACAATTAGGCGGTTTGGAAGCCGTGGCAAGGGCTGCAGGTTGCAGTTACTCCCAAATCTCCACACCAGTATTTGGGGCGAGGAGTGGGCAGTTAGGGGTGAGCGGATTCTCTCGCCTGTTCCCACTCTCCCGGCTCTGCTAGGAGGCACAGCAGCCAGGGGGCAGCACGCTGACTGCTGCCGCATGGAACCCCTCTGTTAATCTGGATCCATCCCGGTGCGAGAAGAGCCAGAGGTCTGTGCACCCAGCGCAGGGCTCTGGGGATGGGGACAGGCACGGAGGTTGCAGGGCCCCCAGTGCAGGCACTGTGGCCGCTTGCTCCGCTTCCATCAGGTGGCCCAAGGGCAGCACCAGGACCAAATACTCCCCAACTCAAAGACCTATCTTGGCACCCCAGCTGCCCCGGCCTCCCGTCCACCCATTTAGATGGTTTATAAGGACGACCATTATCACAAAGGTAAGAGAGCTCTTCAGTTCACAGCTCATCACACTTCCACAGTGTATTTTTCACATTTTTTTTGGAAGAGCCTGCAGCCTGAGATCCCCAGTGAGCTACAGTTCCCTTACCAAAATGCTGCCCAGCACAGCAGTGCTCACAGAGCTGCGATGCAAGTGCACAATACTGAACAGCCGATTTTCTCTGGAATTAAAGGTGATTTTCCTAGGGAAGGCAGCCCAACTGTAATCATATGCCAAGGCAAAAAGCTCTGTTACAAAGACAGACCACTTGATAAAGGGTTAATGTCGTGTGCCCTGTTTATCTCCTGTTTGATCTTGTTTCTCCTTTTCCAGCCTCCTCGCTGCTCCCAGAACTGTAGGTCAGGTCTGTGCAAACAGTCCTGTTCTGAAAGGGGATCAGACTAGAATATATTAGAGAATATAAAAGAGGAAGCCTGGAAAGTATTTGGATAATGAGACCCGAATAAAGGAACTAATAAAACAGTCACAGATTAAAGCACATGAACAGCGACCATCTCAGATGCAGTCATTGGCTATAAGGTGACCCAGGCAGAGATAAAACATTCTGAAAGAGAAGAAAAAGCTAGAAAGGCTGACCAAAAAAAAAAAAAAAAAGCAGATGCAACTGCAGCTTCTGAACAGAAGAAAGGTGTTTTCCAGCCTCACTGATGTTGCCAAAGCCGTAGCATCCCTTGCTCAGTGACAGTATGACAGGCTAGAATGAAAAAAAAAACCCAACCTTAACCAGCTTAATTTACACACGGCACCCCACAAACTCCTGAAAAACCCTGGTTACTCATTTCCTGCTATTTGCACCATCTTTTGGCAGATGCTGCTCTGTAGCTGTGGCTCACAAGGGGAGAGCTGCATAGCCCCATCTTAAACAAAAAACCCACAAGTATTTCACTCAAAAAAAATTGCTCAAGGACATCTCAGAGGCTGGAATAGCCCTATGTTTTCACCAAAAAAACCCTCCAACTGTGAGGATGGGTGAGGGGGAAGACAATCTAGCCTGTCATACCATAAATGCTATCTTATCTTTACTTACTCTGCATGTAAGGAAGAATGGGCCAACCTAGCGGCTTCCCAGTATCTACGTAAAAAGATTGTTTTTATAATCATATTTACATAAAATGTGTCGTTATATAAAATATACTGTTTGAAAAATGCATCACAGTCCTTAAGAACCTTCCCTTCCTTCTCAAAGCAGGGAAATGTTGAATGACTTAACCAAGCAGCAACTTTGAGAGCGTGCCAGCAGAAACAGAAATTCCAACTTACCACTTTAGCCACTTTAAAAGTAACCAAAAAACCCCAAAACCTCACTAACAGACACACTGATGTATTTAACTGCAGTGCAGTTGATCCCAAAAGAAGAGTTCAGTAAAACCTATGCAGTTATCAAAGTGTGAGTACACACAATGAAACACAATAGGTTCCTTAATTCAACAAGCTTTTTGCAGGAAAAAAAAATCAGAATATCACCAAGAACGTGTAGTGATATGTAGAGACAAGGTTATCTGAAATTGTAGGGAGCAGGAAAATCCTGTTAAGTGATAATTGCATGAAATAATCCAGAAAAGAGAACCAAACTGTTCCTCATCCAGCTTGGCCAACTAAAGGCCACAGCCTTGAACTATTAGCAAAAGTGGTCACGATCTGCCCATGATGTTAAGTCAGTACCAGGATTGCTACAGCTGAGCCCTTCTCTGCAGAAGAGGCCTGCTGGATTCCTACACGATAACCCACACGTAGGAAAGACTCCTTGAGACTTCTTGAACATTTAGAAATTGCAGACAGCTACAGCAAGAGCAAATCAGAGTAAAAAGTGCCCATTAGCAGTGAACGGCAAGTTTGTCCTTGGAAAGGACAGCTCACCAAAGCATTTATCACCAAGCAACATGGAGAAGCAGCAAGTGATGGTTATCTGCAAGCGCGGACATGCAGCCACCACTAAAAGGGATTTTCTGAAGATGGCATTTCAGAGGCTGTCACTCGATTTTGCCCACTTCTTTGTCTAATAACCTTACAAGCTTTCTGGAACAGGATGTAATTGGAATCTCCATATTTGTACTGACGTTGTCAAGGACACAGTTGTCATAGCTACAAGAAAAGCTCAAGTTTGTTATTCATGTTTGCTTATTTATTTATTGGCACCGAGAGGATCAAACACTCCCATTGCTGTTGAGAAGAACAGGAATGGGGAGGCTGCCTTGGTCTTCCACATCTCAGCAGTGCGTTATTGCACACGTTAGTGTATGTCCCCCCTAACAAACTGGCTCTTTGCAGCCTTCTCTCCTTCCACATCCATCTGGCACTCAAACCAGTCTCCGTTTTGAAAACGGCAGTAAAAGCTCAAAGCAAGATGCAATGCACTAAACGAGTCATGTTTTTGTATAGTTTCTAACCCGTTTTGGAAACCCACAGCGTACATTAACCACCATGACGTGGCAATACCTACCTGACTGACCAGACAATTAAGTCAAAGCTGAATCAGCAGCAAAGCTAAACCAGAGGTAACTTTGCACACCTTCCCTTTGCTTTGTACCAGTGTCTCCAGAGCTTCCACCAAGTTAAAAAATAAATCAAAATTAGATAGATAATTGTCATTACAATCCTGTCTCCAAACCTCTTCCTCAGATGTTTTGTAAGGGGATTTTGGTGCTTGGATATGGAATCATCTCCGTCACCCTCTGTTTTCTGTCCCTCCAATAAACAACTGACTCCTGGTCCATACTCTGAGTTTATTCTCGTTGTGGGAGTTTATAGGTGGGAATGATACAGTTATGGCACATTAGGATTGATTCAGAGGATACCAAAACTTTCCAGGAGCTCATCTTTTATTTAAGAACTGCTGGAACTGCTAGGAAAGCATCTGCTAGCCAATAGAGAAGATCCAGAGCCAGAAATACCTATCTTATTTGCATAAGGTCTTCTTAAAAAGTATATGTATAATGGTATTTGTAAAAAAAACAAACACACACAACTAAGTTAATCTGCTGTACGAAATTAAAAAATAGTTTTTCTTTTTTTAATAGTTCACACAGCAAAATTACATTTGTATGATTTTCGGCATACCATCTTTACTACTATGCATAAGAGTCTTTCTAAGACTGCATATTTTGATTTTTTTTTCCTAAAGGAAGATGGCAACAATATACACAAAACTTGGCTGTTAAAGTCCTGACATTTCCTATATCAAAACAGACAGTCCAGTTTTCAAGGGGTTAAACAACAGAAGTCATGATACAGATGTGCCTTTTAGATTAGCTGCTCCACAAACGGTCAGTAGTTTCGTAAGAATTAAAGTATTACTAAATGCCTTTTTTTTCAATTAAATTAAATTTTATTCCTTTTAAAATTTTACTCCTTCAGCTACCCACCACGGTCTCCTAAGAGGTCATGAAAATAGCTAAATAAATAGCATTAAATAAAATGTATTTTCAAAGCATGATTTGTTATTTTTGTTGAAATAACTTTTTGTTGAAAATAGCTGACTCAGGCTGTACCAAACCATGAAAAACAGGCCAATCTTCTTAGATGTGGGTGCCCTGGCTTCTCAAGGTGACCTGCTTTCCCTCTAAAGACACCAAAATGCAGACGCACGAAGGGGTTTCTGTTCCAAACAGCTACACACATAGTCCTGACAGGGACATTTTTAAACCGGTGTACGCAATATCCCTGTGCCTACACACAGACATACGCAACCAGCTTTAAACAGACACAGAAAAACACCCCTCGCCAGGAATTAAACTCCATGTTTACCGGAATACAGAATGCATTAGAAAACACCCCTGAAAGGCTCATCGCAAGAGCTGCGTCAAAGCACACATGCAGAAGCCAGACACTTACATTGGTTGGATGAAAAGCGCCGTTTCTCAGCTTGGCAGATTAAAATATCTCTCTTGTATTTGGTTTATTTCGCTTTAATGCTGCTAACTGTGCTCCTGAGAAGCATCATTGCTGCCAGCTTCCTTCAGGAACTGCTTGTGATGCCTGGCAATAAGAACATAAAGAGGGAGGGATGGAGGGAGGGGAAAATGCCACCTCGTTTAACAAAACCAGCTCCAGCAAACTACCCAGCACTCGCTCAAGCCCAAAGCAGCACCTATGTCGCTTCAAACGCGCTTCTCTGCTCCTTACCACCCCAAGGCAGCCCATTAGCTCCTGTTCACTCCAGCTCACCCAAAAGCCTTCTCGACAGCTTTCTAGAAATAAATCATGGAGATACAGAGCCAGAATGTATTAAACGGCTTAGTTATCAAGCACTGTGGAAGCCACGTTTTGTCTTCATTCTCCTTTTTGCTGTATCACCCAGGCACATAAGTTTTGCAGAATAATCAGGGGTCTGCCCAGACACCCAAACCCAGTGGGGTTTTATCACCTCCTCAGCTCCCGTGGAGCCCTAGGGGGGATGTGATATAAAGAAGCGGCTTCTGCACGCTGAAAAACAGGAATTCAGCCTCGTTTCTGTGTCCGTGCAGGCCGCACGGTCGCCATGGTGCCTGCCGGGTGGGAAGATGCCCCCGCATGCAGGGAAGGGCCCAGCCGCCCCCGTTTCCACCAGGCGCTTTGGCGCCCACACGGTTGCCGTGGCAACCGCTGAGGGAAAATGGCAGAAATCTGCAATTGCCACAAGTGCAATGGTGACCTACCCTGCTCGGGGTGCGCTCAGGGGCCCCTGCGGACCCACGCGGGACCCGCAGATCCCTGTGACCACCCCAGCGCTCCGGGAAGGCCCCACCTGTCTGCATTTATGAGACAGACACCATAAGGTCTCCAAGCACGAAGCTGCTTGTTTTGATCCACAACGACTGAAGCTGATACCTTACCCTACTTCACTATTTAAAATCCATTATTAATTACATACATAGACTGTTTTTTTAAAGCATATCAGTTACCCCATGCTCTGCAACTCTGACTATAAATGACTTATTTAAACTGGCCTATACTGGTTGCCAAAAGGTAAAATAAGCCATTGATTTTAAAACGAACCTGTGAACTAGCTAATCTGTCACAAAAAGAGCAATAATCCTATTCAGACAGATGGTCTTGAAGACCAGACTCATCACTTGACAGCCTCAAGGACATATCACAAAGCAGAGGAGGAAAGACTGAGAAGAGCTGCAGATATTTATACTCACCACATGGAAAACTTTAGATCCAATAGAACTGCAACCTGTCAGCAACTTTTTCCCACGCTGATAAGCTGAATAATCATGATCACAGCTCCTAAGGGTGCACTCTCAGGAGACCATGTTATGATGGAGCAATTCCTATGCCTCTACCGACTGCTAACTTATACAACACAAGGCTGAATTTGTTAAGGAAAATGATCTTGCGTGAAAAGTACTTGTTGTGAAGTACTGCAGTGGTGCTAGCTGTATGTCAGCATCGCTGAGCCTCTACAGCCTGCACTGGCACGTGGCTTCCCAAGGAAGACTCATTACACAACATTCCACTGTTAGAAAATGATCTGCTTTAGCAGGATGCTCACCCAAGAGCATTTTCCACTTCTGCATACATTTTTACATGTCAATATTATGCATTCTGAAAAGTAATTAAAAGGGGGTGATGCAAGGCAACAAGGGGGTCAGGAGCTGGCAAGTCTGGTGCACAACACACTGGGTAAATGCTCAAAGTTGGCTTTTGATTGTATTTTGATTTTATCGAAAGCAAGGTAAGGTTTAATTATATTATCAGCTGCTGGATTTCTGAACTGAACTGAAAATGATCAGAAATTTCTGCAGAGAAGCCCCACATCCTCCTTTAATCACCGGCTGTTACACTAAAAATATCTGCTACGAATTGCTAAGAAAAGCAAAGCATTTCAAATAACACACAGAGGTACAGGACTTGAGCAAAACTCGGGATCCAGAAATAACAGCTCTTAAGAGGAGATACAAAATGTCAGAACCCTAAACGTCACATGTGCCTGCAAAAAACAAGGACAGAAGGCATGGAGCAGAAAAAGGCAAGGCATGCCCAAATTTTCAGCATCATAGTCTATTTCTCTTCTCCAAAACTCACTTGTCACCAGACCAAGAAGCTGGCTTTGAGAACTCCAAACTTTTAGGAGGGCAAAAGCAACACTCAGTTCAAGTGCTTGCCACTGACAGCTGGATTTTTCTGCTATTGCTATTTTGTGGAGAACATGGTACAGGTACCGAGGCTTTAGTCCAACACTGCTTCCCATTGCAGATGTTTAGTGCTGCTAAGCTAATTGGTTTACATGCATAATTATGTTTTTCTAAAGCACAGTTTATGACTTGGTTACTTTCACATTAATCATCTATGATCACTGCAAATGGTGTAATCACCAGCTTCGCTTTAAAGTATATTAAGAAATCTTTCAGTCCTATGGGAAGAAAACATAAAGGAAGATTATCAAATGTTCACTAGAAGCTAATTATAAAAATCTGAGCAGGTGATTTAAAGACAGATAGATAAGAATTTTATTTGGACAAAGAGGATGACCATGAAGGATCCAGGAGAAAATGAAAAAGGAAAAATTAGGATTGCTTCATTTTGCAGCATATGCAGTGCCCTGCAGCTTTTTCAGGCTGGGCAACTTACCACAACACAAAACAACACTAGAAATGTAGGGCTTTCTTCTGGTGGATAGCCAGAGGGTGAAGGTATGTGAGGACACACCTGATCCGCACCCTTCAGAACCAGGAGCTGTGCAACACAGCACACACTGGCGCGGGGGAAACAAGAAATGCGATTTAGAACTGCAAATGCCAAAGTCCTCTTTGGACAGAGGCTACTTTAATTTCCATGAGATAGGGGAGCTTCGCAATTGCGGGAAAGAGGAGGAAGGGGAGGACAGAAATACTTGAATCCATCAAGATGATGATGCCTATATGATGATTCTACTATTCAGAAAGCTCCATTATTGCCTGATTGTTCAGGAGTAGGTTAAATAACGACAGTCAGGCAGGTTTGCAAAGCAGTGTACAAATAATAAATATATATTCTGTGCTAATTTCAACAGATTTCTGGGCCGAATTCCCCAGAGTGTTTCAGACTTTCTTTTCAGGCTCCAGATGGACAAAGTCTGATTCAGCCAAATACATATTTCTCAAGCAGTCCCTTAATATCACTGGGCCCATTCACAAATCTGAGGGACTGAACAAGCCAAAGCACCTTATTGACTTAGAAGTGCAGTAAGCAAAACCACAAGGCTACTTCATAAACTATATTCATTTCCTCCCTGTACGTTGCCCATTTGACGAAGATAATGAGTCGCTTCTGCTCTTCACACAGCCACCAAATGCCTGGCTGGGGTGAATGGGACCGCACGGAGCACCTGTGGTTTGTGGATAACCTCAGTGGTGCTGTGGAGCTCGGGTACCTCTGTGCTGCAGCCCATACTCTAATGACATCCTTGACATCTACATAGCAGACGGACTGCTGACTTTTCAAACTCTATTTGAAGGCTCTATCCGTTGTCTTTAGATAATTAACAAACTCTGGTCCCAGAGGGACTGGAGAAAGGGAGGACGAGAGCCATATAAACCCAGGATAACACTCCTGCCTACCAAAAAAAATCACGTCATTCCAATTTCATCAAGAAACAACCAGCAATCACAGCCTGAACAACGGAGGATCCTTAATTCCCAGAGAATCTACCTCTTCCCATAAAGCAGGAGTTTGTTCCATTGAACATACGGTGACAAGTTTTAAGACCAGAGAGTTGCAGCACAGACCTGCTTGACAGATATTTAAGCAGAAAGAGGTGAAGGAAAAACCCTTAGGTCAAACAAGACAGTCAATTATTAAAATAGCACTGATCCTTGTATATTTTTGAACAACATGTATTATATTGCTAAAAGCAACAAATAACAGAGAACTTTGTACTTCTGCTAGGTTTCTTGCAGCTTAATCCATCTCATACAGCAGGGTGGATTGGAAGGGCAGACAGGTTAATACTGGAACGGGAAAATAGATGATTTTTAAGGTTTTGGGAAGCAACTTTTTCTGGAACACTCACTGCCACACACTCCCCAAACGTCTGCATGGGAACTCCTGCAGGAATGGGCTGCAGCAGAGCGTGACACCTCCCACACGGAGCTCCCCAAAGCCCCTCACCGCAGCTCAGCCCGTCAGCAGCAGCCCGTGTAACAAGTGGACGTTCTGCAGCTCTGCAAGCAAGGCAGCTTGCAGAAGTAATATCTGTAGGGGCTGTAAGGGCATATACTACAAATATGGGCTATAATGATGAATATCATTACTAACAAAGCAGCTGACAATGCTACTAGCCTTAGTGTGGTGGGACAGCTCGGAGATGGCACTTTCTGTCAAATACCACAGAGTGCTACAACAAGGATGGGGAAAGACAACTTAATATAAGCCTCCCAGGAGCATAGGGCAGCAGCTACCCCTCTTAATAGAGCCATCAGAGGAAAACCAGACATCTCGGTGCTGTCAGACAAGCCTCAGTTACTCAATATTGTCAGAAAGGCGCTAATGGGCATTAGCAGAGCCTGCTACATTACAAAAAGATTGAGGTAAGTATTGCTGATGTAATGTTATGCAGCCCCCTTCAAGCTACTAAACAGACTCGATTCAGCCTGGAGAACAAAAACCAATGGGGTATTAGTTTGATTGGGTTGTTTACATGTTGTGTTAAGGGCAACAATTATATTTCTAGAACACACCTGAAGTAAGCAGCTTTTGTGCAATGGGACAGCAGGTCATTTTGCTTCAGTGTTGTCCTCCACCCTCCTTCAGCCCTACCTTCACCTGTCCCCCTTAGCTACCCCAGTAGAGCACTGTCCTAGTAGCTCAAACAACAAATGTCAAAAATGATCTTATTCATAACATCAAGGCAACTGCAGCAGCTAACAGGAATCAGATAACTCTTCTTGGAAGTTACCACCTTCACACCCCTTTTTTAGCCTCCAGAAGCAGAGTCAGCGCTATCTCAGCCTGCACCTTTTCCCTTTCTCCTGTTAACTAGAGACATAACTAGAGGTTGAAGTTTCGCAGGAGACAAAAGGAGGCTGCAAAGCTGCTTACGAATCAGAGCACGAGGGCTCAGTTATGCAAGGTTGCATATGGATTTTGACCAGATTTAATGAATAGTTTATTTCTCCTCCCCTCTCCACTCAGAACAATAAAATTACACCCAAGAGCTGTTTCCCATCACGCAGAAGTTCTGGGACATGCTTTGCCCTGCACATTTTTTGCGGGTGCCTCTGCAAGATTAGTGGAAATATCAAGTGATGAAAGCATAGTTTAATTACCCCCAAGAAAATACTTTTTCATGCAAGTGTTACTTTGAGTAACTTGGAGTTTGCTTAAAAAGCTTTTGCATGAACTGGAGCACTGATTTCTCAGCGTTACAGCAAGGGTGAACTTTAGGAAGAGAAATCTAAATCAAAAACGAACCTTGAAACTCAGAACTTTGTTGAGCTATTTTCCTTGTTACAGAGTCAGCCCAGGTAATTCAAAAGGACATCCCAAATATAATAATCATGAAGACAGACATTTTTAGTTTGAACTACACAAGAACTTTGCAGATTGAAAAAAACAGATATAGATGCAAACATCACAGTGAATTGTATGTGTTCAACCTACAAAGTGATCATTGCCCTGTCTTACCTCTTCTTATTTGCTCTTCTGCCTTCTGTGTTTCTGGTTTGTTCTAGCAGGAGTTTCCCTTCTACTTTCCTCTCTCTGGATTCAAAGGGTTTAAAAACTCCATGGGCAATAATTTCATTTTCCTTGTTACACTGGGCTTTTTCTGTATAAACCAAAACCACGTAAAACCCATGACCACAGAAAAATAGTTATTCAGAGGGATAGTGCTGCAGTGAAAAGGAAATTATGGTACCATTCTGAGCTTATTTTCTCCTCTATTTTACCTTTGCTCTGGGCATTCAAAAGTTGCTGCTAATATACTGGTGACAACATGTATCCCTGTTATGCATTCTGGAATGTCTCTGGAAGTTATTCTGCTGCCTTCTTGGTTTTGTCAAGAAACATCCCTATCCTGCTTTTTAAGGATGATAATGTATCTTAGGCTGTCTTCTAAAAACCTCCACTTTCAATCTTGCTCTCCTGTTACCTGCATGGCTTCATCCTCTCTCCATGCCAAAGAAGTTCCCAGTTTGGAGAGGGGCCCCCGTATGACCCTTCAGAGCATCCAGGGTAGCCCCAAATTCAACCCAGAGAAAACAGAGTGCCCTGGTGAAGGAAACAACCGAGAAGCTGCATTGCAGCAGTAACTGTGGAGCAAAAATCAGGTTTTGCTGCTTTATACAGGGGATGGGATGAGAGACACTAAGGTGAGATACTAGAGGTGAAATGATCCTCCTGCTGCTGCTGCCTGAGGACCATCACTGCACTCAGCAGCGGGATTAGCCTTATATGATTAAATCAGTAGGAATTCTAAAGTCCTGGCCTGTACCCTGCCACTGTGCGGTCAGGTTATGCTCTGGCCTGTTGCCAGGAAGCATCTTGTGCCTGACATCCATCCTGCCTTGAAGAATGTTTTGGCTTCTAAAAAGCTTTTTAACCTGCACTGTGTTCTCTAATCCCCAGCAAGGCAATCAGACTTATATAGTGAGCTGTTCAAGATGATTGAGGATGAATGTATTCCTTCCATCCTACTCCCAGCATCCTAATTTTTTATTTGTGCACATCGCAGCACTAGCATCAAGCAAGCAGCTGGCAAGAAAATGCACCATCCAAGAAAAAGGCAGAAAGAGAGGTGACAAGATGATTCGCTCACATATTAGGCATCTAAAATAAAGAAAAGCTGACAGACAGATTATATTTAGTGGAAACATAAATAAAAAAGATACTGCTAAGAAAGTACACCAAAATTGATTTGAATATTTAATCTGTATTTCATTGTTCATTTCCTCATAATTTTGCATTATTTTTGGAGCAGTTGATCCGTATCAGTTGATTTCACGTGTGTTCCCTGCCAATCTTCCCACATTTGACCCTTTGATAAAAAAGGAGACAAAAAGCGGCATATTACTCTAACGCTCAAGAATCTTAAGGCACGATTGAGCTTGATGCTATATACATGCAGATGAGGGATATTATTCTTTCCTTTCCCTGCAAACTACATTTTCCGCCCCGTTTTCTCCATTGTCAGTGCCTCTGCATGCCCATCTTCTCGCATTACTTCCTACAGAAATATGAAGTGCTGCAAGGCCACGAGACAACCTCTTGTTGGAAACATCTGTAGTTGGTTTCATTTGCTGCAGGAGGAAGGGGAGATTTAATAGCAACATTAGAGGAGAGGAAGCTCCCATGAAGCTGTCCAACACCAGGGGACAAAAAATTTGCATTAGCAGTTTGCTGACGCTCGCAGATGGGAGTTTAAAAATTGAGCCAAACATCAAAAATAGAACATTATGAAAACATCATTGCTAATTTCTTTCCAAACACCTTTTTTTTTTGCTCTGAATGATGAAACCAAGGTTATAATGGAAAACAAAACAAAACAAACTAAATACTAAAAAATGCTAAAAAAAAAAAAAAAATGCCAGAAATGCCTGTCTTTGATAACACCGTTCCATAACCATAAACGTGTCACAGTGTCTGACAGCCACCCAATCTCCTGGCTAACACCACTGGCAGGACAGGCGCTCTCCTCCCTTCCAGCTGCCTTTCCATATGAGCAGCTCTTTGCAAGCAGAGCTGAGTATCTGCCACTAGATCTGCTAAAAAGCTATAAGGGCCTTCATCAAAGCACTGGTTATTAGAAGTGACAGACGGGACAAGAGTCCTCAAATTGGATCCAAAACACAAAGAAAACTGTAGCAAATACTACTTCGTTACTGGTGTCACTGCTCCAACCAGCACCACTGAAAAAAGTATTTTTAAGACAAACTGGCGTTGGCCAGGGGGATGCTTTTGGGTATGATTTTGTCCCCACAAGAACTACTTTGATTTTTAAACTGCCGCATTCCATAAGAGCCATAAAAAGATAAAGGTGCTTTAGCGAATCCTGCTCCCAGTCAATACTGAGCTGTGTATCAGTGAAACAATAAAACCTGAATAAGAAACTCGCAGGAATACATGAAGTCTAAAGTTTACTGACTTTATAGTGCCGGATACCTTGCCACACTAAGTTACACACTACTGGCCTCCAACCCAGAGACCCAAGAAAAATGGGATGCAGTACCATACATTTGCCATTTGCACTTTTTTTTTTTTAAATTCGTGTATTAATACTGAGACATCCTCTAATACAATTACACTAGACAATCTAAAAAGAGATCATTTGGATTTGAGTAACTAAGTTCATATTCCTGGCTCTTGTTTTCAAGCTGGTACCATTCAACTTAGTAAAGGGCATAAATTTTCAGCGTCTTTAATACCTTCTCACATCCACTGACACACTTCAGCTTTATCATTTTTTTAAAAAGCAGGTTCCTTACTAGGAAAGACCTCTGTCTTTGCTACTAAATGTGCCAAAGCTTTTGGAAGCAACTCCAATAGATTTTCCCAAAGGTAGCTAGAGAGATCAGCCACTGCCTCATTACCACAATTAAATGACTGCACCCCCTGAGCTAGGACATGAACTGCATGTATGCATTTCCTCAGTGATTTCCTCAGAAAAGCTGCGAGATCTTCCCGGTGCTGTGAACCTTCATGTTACCATCACTGATCATACAAATTTAAATGGTGTAGATGTCAGGCTTGGACTTAATCCCAGGCCTGGTCCTAGGATTAAAGCACAAATCAGGAGGCTTTGGTCATTCTGTAGCAGAGCTGAAGGCAGGTACCTGAGGCTGGTGCAGGTGTTACACACCTACAACACCCTACTATTAGAATTATGATTAAAATGACTGTTGGGTGAACAGGCAGTATATTAACTATTTTTGAAGCCTTACTTTGAGGTACCAGTAAGACAGGGCACAGGCAATGTCCTGGAGACCCCTATGCTGTCGGCAGCTGCAGCAAGATCTGGCTACAAACGCCCAAGGAGCATCTTCCTTCCTCTCTGTTCCTTGCACAATTTGGATGAAGCCATTTTCTTATCCTAAAGAGAGCACAGCTGCCAACACATAAACACCAGCCAAATCCATAGATGTTACGTAGGATTAGTTATTTACTGTCTTCTCTGCTTAAATACCCAATTATTTAAGTTTACTCTGTGTCTGAGTGCACACACCTTACTCTACCGTTTGTCTCTAAGTGCATTAGTCCCCAGAAGCCTAAAGGCTTTGGAATACGATGCTCTGTTACATTTATCTCAATCTTTGTAAGCGGTCAGCTTACAGATTCGGGTCTCCATCAACAGAACCTGTGCCCATCAGCTTCTTTTTCTTTATATATGCCACATATATATGGCTTTCACATATATATGGCACATCACTTTACGATCTGCCTCTTTGAGCATATTTAACTCTGATTAAAGAGGGCAGACCAATCCCAACCACAGTTACTCAATGCTAGTCAAACAGATACAGGGGCCAACTGCTGAAAAAAATACACAATGCAACAAAAGCTGCAGAAATATATCCTCAATAAACCACAGACTACGACAGTCACATCATAATAGTATTCAATAGGTAACTTCCTCACTATAGGGTTTCCAGAAGGTCACCCTATTGGCACCTCCTTTGGTATCGATTCGCTTCCATGCTGTAATGAAGTTCTTGCCTAAAATCATGGAGAACAGACTCTTAACAGGAGTCCGTACCCACCAGCCATGCCTTTGAACTGCAGGGCAGAATCCAACCTCTGCAAGCCTGAACATTCATTACTGATTACAAAACTACTTGGAAATCTCCCCATGCAGTTAGCTTCTTAGCACACCATTGCCTTGGCTATGCATTGCCACAGTGAAGGGGGAGCAAGGAGGCAGGGGCCAAGCCAGGAGTAGGCAGAGCTCTGGCTGAACACCTATAGGTCTTTTAAGGGATGGGACGTAAAGCTGGAAGTCGGCTGGGGGAAGCAAAGCAGGTGGGAGGCTGCAAGGCTGAGGCTGAGGGCAGCCTAGCAAGATGGTGGTGGGAACCTCAGCGCTTCGAGCTGGGAAGAGGAACATGGAAGGCCCCAGTGAAGCGCAGTTGGGCCAAAGCGCTGGGTCGCTGTTGGAGCCCCTCTGCTCCTGGAGGTTTCATTCAGTTCCCGAAATGTTTCATGCAAAGGGGAGCTAGGTGCAAAGGCAGATGTTTTCCCCGCATCCAACCCTCATTTTCTCACTGTCTTTGGGCCCCTTCATTCCTTTCTCCCTCCCTTTACACAGAGGCAAGGCCCACCTGCTCTGCAGACACGAGCACAGCAGGGTACCAGACGCTGGACATGGCAGATGCTGCCACCTCAACAACAACCACCGTCCTTAAGCTAGGGCGCTCTCCTGCTCCACCGGGAAGGGCCCTGCGCCGCTCTCGGTCCCAACCGAACTGCAACCGCACAAGACCCGCAGTCCCTGAACGCAACCGCAAAACGACCGCGCACCGCGAGGTTAACGGAACCGCCCGCGTTCGCACCGCGGAAGCCGCC